>JASDQU010735450.1:25978-41181 GCA_032191745.1 Picea mariana
CTAGATTTAAATCCCCTTTTCTTAGTAAATGCATGGAAAGATCCACCTACCTTGTTACCGACGTTTGATGTTGATCCTTCATTGTGCTTGATTACTTGTTTGCAATACTCCTTCCAAAGTTCACCTGCATTCAAGACAAGCAACAACTATGCATTCATACTACTTATATACTCACGGGTTAGAAATCAAACATAAACTAATCAAACCATAAAAATTTCATGAATTGGGACGGGAAAAACATTCTCTTTATTACTTGAAATGAGTCAACTTTACAAAAGCTGAGACCGGCCACCACTCCTTGAACCTGATCCTGGGCTCCTCTTCTTCTGTCTTGCAACTACTTTCCTTTAAATCTCCTTTGGCATTAGGAAAGGCTAAAGGGTTGGGACAATGGAATACGTAAATGCCCAGAGTTTCTTCGCTATATTCTTCCTCTTCCAAATGATAGCCCTACTCCTTCTTTTATAGTCTAGAAGGAGCTAGGTATTTGGATGAACCCTCGGCCATGCATGGCCGAGAGTTTCAGTTAACTCACCCATAGTTTTTTTTTCTATCAGCAACTTTCCTTTTTTCATGCTTTTGTTGGTCCACGTGGGTTGTTTTGGGTCAGCTAGCATGTACACGCATGCAGTAATGGTTTGGGGCACATGGGCCTTTACACAAGAGGATTTTCAAAGAGTTGTTCAACAGTGTTTTTAGAAAAGAAAGGATATGAGTTGGCTTGATGCCAGGTAAGAATGTGTGGTGCGATTTAGGGTTATAACACTTTGTCGGACACAATCATTTTAGGAATTCCATGCAATCGTGCCACTTCCCTTATGAAAATATCAGCAACATCTGCTGCCTTCTGAGTAGTTTTCAGTGGAATAAAATGGGAAGATTTTGTAATCTTGTCCACCACCACCATGATCGAATCATGCAACTTGGTTGTTCTAGGAAATCCCGTAATAAAATCCATCATTACTACTTCCCACTTCCACTCAGGAATGGGTAAAGGTTGTAATAACCCTGCTGGGTGCCTATGCTCAGCTTTAACTTTCTGGCACTCCATACATCTGGCGATGTATTCAGTGATCTCTCTCTTCATACCCGGACAAAAGTAATGTCTATTGACCGTTGCTACTATTTTCTGATATCTAGGGTGCCCTGCATAAGGCACATTATGCATCTCTTGCAAAATCATTTGTTTCAAGCACTGGACATTGGGTACAAAAATTATGTTCTTGTACAAAAGTATTCCATCTATTTCCAATTTATAAATTTCCATCTTCTGTGGCATCTTACCCTATTGTAGCTTGGCTACCAATTCTCTGTACTGCAGATCTACATTTACAGCCACCAAAATTCTACTTTTAATATCAGTCCGATACATGATAATGGTTGTAGCATGTAATTTGTGCACCCTCCTACTGAGTGCATTAGCCACTTTATTCTTCTTTCCTTTGATATGCTTGATCTCAAAGTCATACTCACGCAGAAATTCCATCCACCTACTTTGTCTAGCGTTTAAGGTTGGATGATCAAACAAATATTTCAGACCATTATGGTCTGTTCTGAGTTCAAACCTCCTTCCTATGAGGTAATGCCTCCATTTATTTAGAGCATGAACTATGGCTACCAACTCCAAGTCATGGGTTTCATAGTTCTTCTCGTGCTCTTTTAATTTTCTGGACTCATAACAGATTACGAATCCATTTTGACTAAGGACCCCTCCCAGTCCTTCTTTGCATGCATCAATGCATACTATGAAATCTTCATTTGGATCTTCAATCCTCAGGATTGGAGCACTGGTTAATAGCTGCTTCAATCACTGGAAACTTTCCTCACATCCCTCTGTCCAGTGAAACTGTTTCCCCTTTCTTTGTAAGGAAGTGATAGGGTGAGATATCTTGGAAAACCATGCGATGAACCTTCTGTAATAACCAACCAACCCCATGAAGGATCTAACTTCCATTACGTTCCTTGGCACTGACCATTCTCTAATGGATTCAATCTTCTCAAGGTCTATCGCTATCCCATCCTTTGAGATAATATGTCCTAAGTAATGGATCTATTCCTGATAATGAGCACTTTCTCAGCTTGGCATATAGTTGGTGCTCTCTTAGCACCTACAAGACCATCCTCATATATTGTTCATGTTCTTCTTCGGTCCTATAATACACAAGAATGTCATCCATGAATACGATGACAAACTTGTCTAGATAGTCCCTGAATACTCCATTCATCAAACTCATAAAAACAACAGGTGCATTTGACAATCCAAACAGCACCACTGTGAACTCGTAATGACCATACCTTGTTCTAAAGGCGGTCTTGTTGATGTCTTCATATTTTATTCTTACTTGGTGACATCCCGATCTTATATCTATTTTCAAAAATATCTTTGCATCCTTCAATTGATTGAAGAGATCATCAATCCTCGACAGAGGATACTTGTTCTTCACCGTTACTTTGTTCAATTGCCTAAAATCAATGCACAATCTCAATGTTTCGTCCTTCTTCTTTACGAATAGGATTGGGGAACCCCAAGGCGACATGCTTGGGAATATATACCCCTTCTTCAGAAGTTCTTCAAGCTGTAGCTACAACTCTTTCAGTTCTGGTGCACTCATCCTGTATGGAGCCTTTGACACTAGAGCTGCTCTAGGCATCAAGTTTACATAGAAATCGATATCCCTTTTCGGAGGTAGTCTAGGTACTTCCTGGAATACATATTTGAACTCTTTAAGTACCTCATGATCCTCAATACTTGGCACCTTATCCTTAGGCGTTTTCCCCCACTTAGGCTGTAAATAATTGACAACCTTTTCTGTAGCACTTCTNATGATCCTCAATACTTGGCACCTTATCCTTAGGCGTTTTCCCCCCACTTAGGCTGTAAATAATTGACAACCTTTTCTGTAGCACTTCTTCAGCTGCATTGCTGAGATCTCTCTAACAGTAGCAACTCTAGGAATTACTTGGACGAATCTCGGATTCCCTTCTTCATCTAAGCAAGTGAAGGCCTTGTTCTGACAGTCCAAGATGTCATGGTGCTAGTCCAACTAGTCCATCCCAATTAGAAAGTCATAAGAACCTAACGACAGAATGTTCCATACTGTAACACCCCTGACCATCAACCCCACGGTCGGGCCAACGCTACTATGCGGAAAAACACTTTTGTAACACATCATCCATTCTAATGAACTTAAAACACAGAATTACTACTAGAATTATAGAGATAATGTAAATAACAATAATTCATATGCACAACAAAATACGTGATAACATTACAAGAATCACAGGTATGCAATTTAATTAATTACAAAATTACAAAACATAGTGACACTTATCTTTGAAACTGTCACGCACCACCAACTGCATGTAGACCTTCCACGAACCTCCCAACCTTATACCATGATTCTCATCACTCTCAGTAGTAGTTCACCCTCAAGTTGGGACTAAGATCCACTGGGTAAGGAATCCTAGGCTAGGTAATATTTACAGGAGGAATACACGTAAAAGAAGGAGGATTATCTCCCAAGAACCACTTATTCCCACTCCCCACAGACTCTCCTTCCCCACATGCCTGTCCCACCCTAAGAGTATACACCTTCTCTGTCACCTAGACAGTCCTTCAGCTGCTAACCTCCCTTTCCTTGGGCTTTAGCAACAGACCGGAACGGAAATCGCTGAGCTCTGTGGCAGCTACAGGGTTCCTTCTAGGAGCTCTCTCCTTCCTCTGTGCACTCTCTCACCTAGAGAGAGTCACTCATAGGCTTGGTAAAACCTACCTCTTCAACAACAATCACCTCCCTCACTTGGAGAGAGGTTACACATAGGTCATACAACCAGTTTCCTTAATCTCGTTCCCGTACAAAGAAAAAAAACAACAAGGCTCAGCAATGAACATACAACAACAACAAACCACACCCAACCAAGAACTACGTGGCCACCACAATCAACTGGGACAATAAATGTGGGTTTCCCAAACAGATGACAAACAGATGCTTCAACCCAACCAGGCTCAACAATTATGGGACATTTAGTTTTTCAAACCATCCATATAGAACAGACTCATGGTTTTGGGTTTTGTGGATGCGTGATAAGAAATCCACGTGAAGGTCGAACACAGACTCGACGGTTTTGACAGAGGGTGTATCGACTGCTCCATAAATCAAGACAGGCCTTTTTTTTTTTGTTTTAGAGTTGCATGAGGGTATTCTTGCAGAGGTCATATTGGATTCCCGGTTCAGATAGTTGATGGTAGAATGGAGGAGGAACCCCCATCATGGATCAACTCAACAATTTTAACTGCATGGGCTTTGGTTGAAACTTGTCACCCATGAAGCTCGTTCCTTCCCATTTGGACATCACTCATCCTTTCAAAGAACTTAGGATAAAACATCACATTTACACAACTTTGGAATAGTAATAATTTAATATTATTCTCAAGGGTTTAAGCCCCCTCAGCTTAGCCCCTCTTCCAACCTCTCATCCCCCTCTCCCTTACCCAGGCTTTGTGGATGCTTATTCCCCCATCACTCATTCATCGTGGTCGGTCTACACACATAGATGTTTTGTATTAATACTGTGCATAATTAAATGTACAAAAATCAGGCTCCTAGACTTCAACACTTAGGCTCCCTAGCCTAATAACACATAAGCCCACTAGCTTATATGACATGGCTCACCATTCTTATAAACTTGAATTACAGTTCATAAACAAGCTTTATACTTCATAGATATGATTTACAACAGGGCTCAGCCTTGGGGAAATTACAAATTTAACTACCCAAATCAAAATTATTGGTGTAAATTTGTGTTCTACTCCTCAATACCTTTCCAATGACTATTTTTTTTCTCAAATCCGAGCTTTGAGCTGAAAGTTATGGTCCAAAGAAGTTTAGGTTGTTTTACTCAATTTACTCATGTATGCTACATGTGTCTTATTTTTCTTCCTCTGCATTTTCAGGACCCATAACCAAAACTTGATGCCACCATTATCTTCTATGGGTCATAATATTTCCATCGACTGCTCCTATTCCCTAAACAAACTTTTGAGCATAGAGTTATGCCCTCTGGAAGTAATACCAGTGCCAAAATGTTACCCTCATTGTTTTGGTTGTAACTTTCTCATACGAGCTCTGTTTCGCGAATTGTTTAGATTGTTGGACATATATCTCCAAGTTAATTCATTTGGGATACAAATACAAATATTCCCTTGGGTACACCCTATTCTTTAGGGTTTTGAATTTCTAAAAATGTTGTTTAGGGCCTAAAAAATGCCTCGCAAGTTAATGACCTTAAAAATAATGAAAATTTTGAAAACATTTACACAAAAAACATTGTTTTACTATTGTAACAATTATTTTAATCTCAATCATTGATATTAAATAACTGATACACATCAACCTTTGATTTGACCTTTTCATCCATCGACGATTGGTATCATCGTTTGGATGCACAAAATGTTTTTCCAAAGTTATTGACCCGACCGTCGATCATCAATCCAATTCCCCAACACCCAATTTTCAAACAACTCTTTAATCGGTCATCAACGATATTTGTTGGTGAATGAAAAACTCTTTGTTGAATCTGTCGATGCCCTAACACCAGCCCATCGGTGATCGATGATCCCCGATAATTTTTTAACGCTTTCCCAAATCAGTCGTTTTGACCATCAACCATCAACCAATTTTGTTGGTTGATGTGGCAGCCCCTGATGTGGAATGAAATGTGGATATTTATGTGGAATGACACTTCATCCTAATGTGTCAACTTAGGTGATGTGGCATGACACATGGATGCTGACATGGCATGAAATGTCGATGATGACATCATCATCCTCTTTCTCCCATCGACCATCGGTCTATTCTCTTGAACAAACCAAACACCTTGTCGACTTCGGCCGACGTCGAACCATCGACACATCGGTGAATAAAAACACTTAGGTAGATTTGGTCAACCATCGATGATCAGATATGTCTTAGGGCTGACCCAAACTCTTCGCCACTTTGGTCGATCTTTCCACAATCGTCGACGATTTCTCTTGGTGAAATTTAACACTTAGAAAAATTTTGAATTTTCTCTAATTGATCTGGACTGTCAATCTGATCCTTTTCACAACCCCTGATTTAATCTTGGTCATTGATCCCATCAACCTTTCAAATGGCCAAATCCTTATGAATTTTTTTTTAAATTTATCATAGTGAATCTTGGTCGTCAATCACCATATCAAACACGATCTCAACCATCGATTCTCCAAACTACCTGTAACTCTACAGGCGACCATTCAAACTTGAATTTCGACCATTCCAGGTCGAATTGAGATTTTCAACTTCACCACTCTACTCTATTAAATTTCTTAAACCGTCCAAAGTCATTCAAACTTATATTTTTCCCACGGATTTGGGGATTTCTCTATGAATTCTTCATTTCCCCCCAAATCGATCACATACAAAATCTGCAACGACAAAATTTCATGAATTCACAACCATCTTGGCCCATACAAGCTCTGTGTTTGAACTAGAGTTATGATATTATATTGTAACTTCCCCCAGCCCATATGAAGGACATTATGATGTGAAATATACATAAAAGAGAAATTTACAACCAAATAATTTAATTCATTTACAGTTAGCTCATTTCTTGTAGCTTTCAACTACAAATTAAAACAAATTTAGTTGTTGTCTATAACCAAAAAATAGAAGCATCTACAACATGCTAATAATCAACATGAAATGCAGCTAAAAAACTCATTACAATAGAATATAAATCACTTCCAAATACACAAAGTTCATGCACAACAATTAAAACACATAATTTAACACAACAACATGATAAAACACTTATGTTTTCACAACAATTGTGCAACTAGTTGCTTGGGACGGATGTTCCACCCAACCATAGAATGACTAGTCCAAATCACAACAACTAGTCACCCCTGAGCTAAGGCTAGAAATCCATAAAAGAGGTTGGTCTCTCACAGTCCACTCACAACTCATAAAAAATATCAAAGCAACTCATATTGTCCTACATCTATCCTGATTTTCCACCAACTCTCTTCCTCTTGACCTGTCCAACCCAAGGAATGTACCATTTGTTTATCAGGGATAATACAAGGGATGTGCCATCTATTTATCATGATTAACCTAAGGAATGCGTCATTTATTTATCAAGGTCTCTTTGGTACAAGTAGCTAGGAATATATTAGCTGGTAACTCAAGGGAACTTCTTCTAGGAAAACTACAAGAAAACCAACATCAAACACTTATTGTTTTAGTGCAACTCACATCGAAGTTCACTCTTCAGGCCTGGCAACTTGGATCTTCAGTTTTCCAACTCCAATTCACTCCAATTACGCTCCAGCAAGCTCTAGAATTCGATCTCCATGGTTGCATCAACTTCAATCTATGTTTCTTGCTCTTCACTTGTTTCCTATGCACAAACTTGACTAACTAAAAGTGGTTGTCCCAACCCATACAAATTTCCTCTCTTTGTCTTTCCTTTCTTGAATCACACTCTTCCCTAAGATGATTGTACTCAACCCCCATGTGCCCAATAACTTTGGGATGTGACCACTCACACCCACCCTCTTACATGTATTCAATGATTGTCTATGGGAACACTCAATCATAAATGTGAAGGTTCATATACAAATACCAAATTTAGGAAAATGGGTTAAATTAATATGCATGGGTATTTCCCCCTTGGACCCCTCTTGGCCATTATCCTAGACACTCCCCCCTCTTGTGGATTAATTCATCCCCCATCTCTTGTCCATGTCCCCTTAGCATTTGGCCTCACATTTTATTAATAAAACAAGGAAATACAATTTGCATATTACATCGCTTGGTCATAGCCACATATTATATCTACATAAGCATTAATTAAACTGAAGGTTATAGTGGGTATGTTACAACAACACTAATACAACAATATAAATGTAATAACTCAATATCTTAGGCTTAATGTGGGGATCTATGCTTAACATCCTCACACATAATATTGTGTAATAAATATGGTTTATTATGGTTGACTATAATTGTCCATAGTTGAATGTATCCCTATTATGTTAATGGTTGATGCTACAAGCCCATTAACCACCTAATCTCTAATCCAATAATGATGGTTGACTATGTTTAAATACGGATAACCTTGGTTGATGATTGTTGGATATGATTATCCATGGTTGATCCCATCCCACTAACAAACCACTAATCAATAACATAATGTTTACTAGCAAATATGGTTGGCCATGGATTATTATGGTTGACTATAATAGTTCATGATTTAATGTATGTTACACATCAAAATTACTCACTTCGATAGTGTCGCAAGTGTCGTCATTATAAGTGTCGCAAGTGTCACATTTTGCTCAGAAGTGTCGCAAGTGTCAAAGAAAGCATACTGCCATGATGCCTATGTCATGCCTATAACGACATGATAAGGACACTTGAAACAACTCTAACATTTGATTTGGAAGAAGAGAAATGAGTTGACAGGCTTATGAACCTCTTTCCATCTGAAAGAACCCAAAAAATTGAGTTTTTGGAGGAGAGCGCTCCCCTATACCTCTCTCAGGAGTGTTGTTGCCCCCTTCTAAGCTATTAGGGAGTGTTATAACACTCATCTTCCCTTTTGTAGGAGTTCTCTTATTCTCAGGAGTGATGGTGCTCCCCTAAATTCTACTTGGGAGCGTTATAATGCTCTGATGGCCTTTTTAAGGGAGCACTACCTATTCTGGGCAGCAGTTGGTTTGTTGAGGAGAATGGGGGAAAGATCTTTTCATTCTTGGAAGGAAGTTGGATTCGAACCCCTAGTCCAACCATGATCTTAGGGAAGATCCCTAACTAAAGGAGGAAAATCCTCAACTCACTCCAAAGATATCTCAAGTTGTTGAGCCTCTCCAAGGCTATATAAGCAAGCTTTTCTCATGGTGAAAGGGAGAATGGAAATGAAGAATTACACCAAACTTATGATCTCATAAGTGGTACTAGGACAGAGATGATTTGGAAGCAAGAGACCTATGATCTCATAGGGAACAATCGGTGAAGCTATCATCATTCTGATCGTGGATTTTTCGAGCAAGGGTTAGATAAAGAGGACTTGACAGAACTGTCGCATTCTATCTACAGTTGTAAGTAACGTTATTTTCCTCATCAATATGATTTTCTTGGCATGTTTCTTTCTAATTCATGTTTGACATTACATGAATTTGTCTCTAAGTAGATAGGTATGCTTTGAACTAATATCAATAGAATAGGAAGTGGTTGTACTTTGTTTGTCTACAAGGCTTATCGAGGAGCTCAAGATCGGAGTTCAACTCGGAGCGTACAGGGAAAAACACTGGTAAAAGGTACATATTTCCTCCTTCCTCTTCATGCATTAGTTTGTGTAGGAATAAAAGGAAGTCAGTGCCCATGATAATCACTTTCTGCCTTAGAGTTAAGAGTCTAGCTCTTTGAGGAGATCTACCTGTCCGCAGAGAGATTTTCCTTCAACATAAATTGACGACCATACTGGGGAATCGAATCGAAAATTTTGGTTTTGATTTTTCCTCATAGACATTTTCTTACCCTTTGATTGTTTTCAAACCTTGTTCACCCCATTTTTTTGATTTCATATGTTGATTGACTCTTTACCCCATCACATTCAACTTGCCTGTCAAAATTTGATTGAAATTTTGGGTTTTTGGACATTTTTATGAGTTTTTTAAGCCTGGCACCCCTATGCCCATGTTAGAAGAGTGCCAACACTCCATAAAGGTGCTGTACATAGTTTTATAACACCAGAGCGCTAGTCTCTTTTTTCACAAAATCTTTTCAAAAACTGCATTTTTTGGAGGACCAAACCCTGTTTTTTCACTTCCTGAGCTACTTTGGGATTCAATGTTTCTTCTTTTGACCTTTCACATGCTTCCTTCTGAGAAGTAAACACCTTTTTGTTCAAATTATATTCCCTTCTTTCTTATTTTTGAGCTTTTGCTGTTGAGAGCTTGAAATCAATCCCCTACTTTCTTCTCTCCTATCCGACTGAGCGGGAACTCTAGTGAAGGACATTAGAAGTATGTGACTCTTCTCATTTGGTTCTTTGAGGTCATCTGATCCAATTCCTTTCTACTTCCTTTTGAATTTTTTATTTTCTTTCTCTTGTTTGATTGCAAAAAGGGGTGTTGTTTGTGTGAAATCTGTGTTTTCTTGTCCGAATCTCCTTGATCTGAAAGGGTAGTTGGTAGGACAAGTTTTTCATTGAATTGATCATCATTCGCATGCAAATGACAAAAGTACATCTTAATGATTATTTTTCATATTAGTTTTCATTTATGAAATGTTGTAGCATCATATTGGATCTGATTAAGAACAAAATTGATTGAAGGCATTCCTTATCAAGTGTTTGATAGTGAAAATGACTCTTTCTCTTTCCCTTAAATAGGCATTCATTGAAAATAAATGATTGCTTATCATCTTTTGTGCATTTTTTTAGAATTGAGTCATCATTCCATAAGTTTCACTTTTGTACACCCTCTGAGTAAAAAACATCCACTAAAATCAATGCTTAACTCAAATTTATCAGACTTTTTACATCTTTGTTAGCAAACCTATATTAGTTTAAGGTGTAGGGATTTGGAATAGGTTGAAAGGATAACTTTCCAAAGCTATCCAACAAAATTAGTATCTTGTTGTAGGGAGAATCAAATCCAATTGTTGTATTGGCTTGTTGGGATCCCCCTCTCACACAGGGGTTACGCACGAGGTCTCATTCGGGTGAGTTACGGAGATTATGCCTCCGTGGCCCAACCGTTTGTAGTGGTTGGATCGTATATTGGAGGTCACTGGAAGGTATACCCACGATTATGTGTGGGAGCCTTTCAAGTTGATTTCAGACTTGTTATCCTGCCCATACGTTTCAACTGGATTGTCGACTATACCCGCCCAGGGGATGACTATGAGTTGGTGACCTTAGTAGCCACAATCTTTAGGGTCTCACACAAGGTGACGATGAAGGAAGTCTCACTATACCTGGAACAGACGTTGGTCAAACTCACTCGGGCTCCTTGGAGGGTAAATCCACAATTACTGTGTGGAAGCTTGCACCAAGGCGTAAATCCATTAAGTAGGTCGCCAACGTAACTAATCCACCCGCTCTATCCCCGCCCCTTCCTATTTTGATCTCGCGATGTTGGATTTCATCACCAACTACTGGTTTCATCGTAGGAAGGTTTGTTTGATTGATTGTTTCTTAGATTCATAACGTGTGTTGTTTGTTTTACTTAGTGGACCTTAGGTCGAGTCAGTGTTAATGGCATCCAATCCTGGGAGTACCAATGGGGGAACCCCTTCTCCTAGGGAACCTTATACCTTTCCTTCGTTTGGAAACTTTGGTCCTCCATATGTTGCCACACTGAGTCTTCCAGGACTCACTATCGGATTACCAGTTTGGTTGTTCCCCACTCTGTGTGGCANCGTTTGGAAACTTTGGTCCTCCATATGTTGCCACACTGAGTCTTCCAGGACTCACTATCGGATTACCAGTTTGGTTGTTCCCCACTCTGGTGATCCCGAATCCTCCCAATGTTTCAGCTACACCTAATACTTTAGATGTCGGTACACCACCCACACATCAACCTCACATTGACTTTTCACCTCCTAACAAATATCGTCTAGGGTGAGTGGCTAAATAGTAAGAGTACTACATCGGTGTTTTTTTCGTGATACACATCTATTTGCTTCGATCGTTGACGAGACGCGCCTACTTGCTTGAGGGGAGGAAACTATAGATGGGTATTGGGTGGTGGGGAGAAACATCAACCCCGCTTGCAGTGGATGGGGAAGGAACCGGTCCCGAATGGCGATCAATCTTTAGGGCAAAGGCGGGTGAGTGCATGCTGGCGAGTGCCGAAAAAGCTTAGGCAGGTAAAGAGAGCCGATAGGGAGGGGGAAAACTGATATCATTATTGGGATAACCTACAATATATCTATAATGATATATTCTCCCCTTTAGAGACTAGAAAATTCCCTTTAGAGACTTCTCAATAAAGACTTTAGGTGCTGAGGGTAATTAGGCATAAATACGTATATAATAATATCTCTCCCTATCCTTTTGGTTGAGCGACTCTGCTCCTATTCCTTTGGCGTTCCTATCCCCTTGGTTGAGAGACTTCGCTCCTATTCCTTAGGCGTTCCTATCCCTTTGGTCGAGTGTCTAAACATTTCTTCACCCATTAAGTCTCCTTCCATTTCTCCTTCTTAGCCTAGTGAAAGCTCTAAAGCAAGTATCCAGTTTGATCAGAAGAAGAAGAAATGGAAAGAGAAGAAGAAGAAGAACTCGAAAAGGACAAAGACCCCAAAAACATCAGATGTTGGCTCTAAGAAACCAGTTACCGTTAATAGTATTAAGAGTATTGATGAGGTCAACAAGATTAAAATGAAGAATCCAAAACCCAAATTCCCTTGCAGCCTTTGTAAGGGTGACCACTTTCTGAGGGATTTCCCCGGTCTTACCCAGGTCTTAGAAATGTGGTCCTCCATGTCATCGGCCTCTATCNTGTCGATGATACCCTGTCAACTAGTGATGTTCAGGTTGGTAAGAAGAAGCAAACTGTCAAGTTCCCTTGCATGTTATGTAAAGGTAATCATTACTCTCACCTTTGTCCTCGTATGGACGAGGCTTCTTATCTATTGGAAAAACTTAAACTTCCAAAAGGTTATCGTAAGATTTCCTCTAACCCATCGTTGGTTGATGGGCTTGTCAATCCGGTTCTATCCCCGGTCAGTCCCGTTGATCAGGTGGTCAATCTAGTTTCCTCCTCGATTGAACCACAATCCCAAGTAGATGATCCAGTTCTGTCATTGATCAACCCCGCTCTTCATCAAAAGAGTGACACCAAAGTGGTCAATCTGTTTTTATCCTCGGTTGATCCCACTCTCCCGTTAGAGAGTGACACCAAAGCAGTCGATTCGTTTCCACCCGTCGACCCCATTCTTCCCTTGGAGAATGAAACTCAAGTGGTCGATTCGGTTCTGCCATCGGTCGATCCCACTCCTCCTCTAACGAGTGCCAAAGTGGTTGATCCAGTCCCTTCCTCGGTCATTCCCACCCTTCATCCAAAGAGTTTCAAAGTGGTTGATCTGGTCCCTTCCTTGATCAGTCCCACCCTTCATCTGAAGATTGCCAAAGTGGTTGATCTGATTCCATCATCGGTCAATCCCACTCTTCCTTTGGAGAGTGCCTGCGCGGTCGATCCAATCCAATCATTGGTCGATCCTACTCTCCCTCTAGAGAGTAAACCTGATACTACCCATGTTTTTCTCATTGATACAGACTATACTATGCCAGGGGGCATCCCTCATTCTCCTGTGAAACCCCCTCCAAGTAGTGAGGTCATCCTTTTTGATTGGGGTGCGCTAACTGGACCTCATCTTCCTTCTCACATTCCTTTCCAAATTATAGTACAGGTTTGTGGTCGGGCCGTTCCTCAAATGATGATAGATGAAGGTGTGTCCGTTAGTTTTTCGTCCTCTATTGCTTGGCATGCTTTGGGTTGTCCTCTACTTGCGCCGGTTACCCAGAATCTGTTAGCTTTTAACAGAAGAACTAGTCAACCTTTAGGGACCCTCCCTCAATTTCCTGTAACTTTGGGAGGGAAAACTGTCTCTATTGATGTCATGGTAGTTTGAGACCCCTTGGATTTCACTTTACTCCTTGGGAGGGATTATGTCTATGCCATGAAAGCTATTGTATCCACTCTTTTCCACGTGATATCTTTCCCTCACAATGGAAGAATTATGACTATTGATCAAATTTCATTCATCGGCCCTGACTGGGTTACCTCCCTAAGTGGTTCTTATATACATATAGTATCGCCCTTGCCGCATGTCAATTATGTGGCACTGTCTCCCATGATTTCAACTTCTGATGCTTTGCATCCGGTAGTTGACATGGTGATCTCTTCGGTAGGATTATTGGAGCCTGATCTCCTTACCCCTGTCACAACCCTCGACATGTGTTCCTTCCAGAGTGATTATCTTCCATCCAACGAAGATCTCTTGCAAGACATGACCGAGTTTTTTCCCTTGACATGGTATCCTTCCAGAGCATTATCCTCTTGGAAGCCATGATCAAGAAGCAACCATGAGCATAGTTTCTCTTCTCTGTACCAAGATCGTTAAAAAATGAAATAGAGGCCACGAGCATAGTTTCTCTTCTCTGTAGCAAGATCATTAAAAAATGAAATAGAGGCCATGAGCATAGTTTCTCTTCTTTGTGGCAATCTCGTTAAAAAATGGAATAGAGGTCTTGAGCATAGTTCTTTTCCTGTGTCAAGCTCATTAAAAAATAAAGCAGTTACCTCTCTTGAACCTTCTTTTCATCCACCCTTCTCCTTTTTCTCATATACTAGAGAAATTGGTGACAACCTCAAAGTCGGTGAATGAATTGAAGCTTGGAGGGCATGTCTCCAGCCTTTGATGATCATTCTGGAGTTAAGCCACTAGCTTTCATGCTGGGGGCATACCGAGCTTAGTATTTGTTCTTTCTCGTGCTCATAAATACATGAGAATGCATCCTATTAGACTTATATCTCTTTTCCAGACCTGTATGGATACACAAAAAAGGAACCCCCTAGAGTCTCCTTTAAGCTCTTTTCAAACTCTATAAACATGAAAAGATTACCGAGTGATCTTGCTTCATTTCCCACTCGTTAAAAGGTCTAAAAGGGCATCTTTCAAGTGATAATTTATCTCTTTTTCATCCTTGCGAGACTAAAATTATGAAAAATGACAACATTGGAGTCACCTTTAAGTTCTTTTCAGAATCTCTAAACATGAAAAGATGACCGAGCGACCTTGTTCTTTTCACACTCTCTAAAGTATTTGAAGAAAACATCTGTTGAGTGATAGTTTATCTCTTTTTCGATCTCATCAGACTACTTTACAAAAAAGGAACTGAGAGAGTTATCTTTTAAGTGTTTTTCCAGACTCTATAATCATGAAAAACCTTCAAGTTTTCTGTCTTTGGACTCGTTAAAAGAAACATCGATAGGCCCATATGGGACCGAACCCTTACTTCTTCTAGTTCATTAAACAAAGGAAGAGGAACTTACCGAAGGTGATTTTTATCGAGCATGTCTTATCCTCCTCGAGCTTGTTAAATTAAAAAGAGGTACTCGTCTATCTGGATGGGGGAAAAATTGAAAGAAGCAAGCCAAACAGTTTTTTGAG
>JASDQU010735450.1:41948-56348 GCA_032191745.1 Picea mariana
TATACTGTTACATAGATCCACTTTGTATTGGTCGTGGCTATGTCTTGTCATCTCGTAGATCCACTGTGTATTCTTCGTGGCTACGATTGGTTTAGGTTATGGGAGTATAGATCCACAATGTATTTTCAGTGGCTATACGTTTTTATCAATACAATTATGGATCCGCGAGGTATTTTATGGCGACCATATCTTGCAAGTCTTTATCACCCAAGCATAGGTATGCCTGCCTTGGGCTTGAAACATGTCATAATATTTGTTGGATGTTTATGTGCAGCTTCTGTCAGGTTCTCTACATCTATACCCTTGCTTGAAAGTCTACAAAGAATTTCAGTTATCAGTTCTCATCTTCTAACTTCATACTTTGGGGGGAAATCTGTTACACATCAAAATTACTCACTTCGATAGTGTCGTAAGTGTCGTCATTATAAGTGTCACAAGTGTCAAATTTTTCTCACAAGTGTCGCAAGTGTCAAAGAAAGCATACTACCATGATGCCTATGTCGTGCCTATAATGACATGAGAAGGACACTTGAAACACCTCAAACATTTGATTTGGAAGAAGAGAAATGAGTCAACAGGCTTATGAACCTCTTGCCATCTGAAAGAACCCAAAAAACTGAGTTTTTGGAGGAGAGCACTCCCCTATACCTCTCTCAGGAGTGTTGGAGCCCCTCTATAAGCTATCAGGGAGTGTTATAACACTCATCTTCCCTTTTGCAGGAGTGCTCCTATTCTTAGGAGTGCTGGAGCTCCCCTAAAGCCTACTTGGGAGTGCTATAACGCTCTGATGGCCTTTTTAAGGGAGCACTACCTATTCTAGGCAACAGTTGGTTTGTTGAGGAGAATGGGGGAAAGATCTTTTCATTCTTGGAAGGAAGTTGGATTCAAACCCCTAGTCTAGCCATGATTTTAGGGAAGATCCCTAACTGAAGGAGGAAAATCCTCAACTCACCCCAAAGATATCTCAAGTTGTTGAGCCTCTCCAAGGCTATATAAGCAATATTTTCTCATGGTGAAAGGGAGAATGGAAATGGAGAATTACACCAAACTTATGATCTCATAAGTGGTACTGGGACAAAGATGATTTGGAAGAAAGAGACCTATGATCTCATAGAGAAAAATCGGTGAAGCTATCGTCATTATGATCATGGATCTTTCGAGCAAGGGTTAGATAAAGAGGACTTAGAAGAACTTTCACATTCCATCTACAGCTGTAAGTAACGTTCTTGTCCTCATTAATATGATTTTCTTGGTCTGTTTCTTTCTAATTCGTGTTTGTCATTACATGAATTTGTCTCTAAGTATATAGGTCTTCTTTGAACTAATCTCAATAGAATAGGAAGTGTTTGTACTTTGTTTGTCTATAGGGATTATCGAGGATCTCAAGATCGGAGTTCAACTCGGAGCGTGCAGGGAAAAACACTGGTAAAAGGTACATCTTTCTAGCTCTTTGAGGAGATCTACCTGTCCGCAGGGAGATTTTCCTTCAACAATGTAGCTCTATTTTCTCAATGGTTTATGTTATTGACCCACTAGTGAAACCCTAATCCTTAACCTAGTATTGATGGTTTCTTGCGGTTGACCATGTTCAACCTTGGTTGACCATGGTTTCCTATGGTTGAATTTTGTTTTCCATGGTTGAGCTACCCTCCTATTTAATCACTAACCCTTAATATAATGTCCATCAACAAATACAATTCACTATGGTTGATGACGATTGACTATGGTGTACTATAGAATGTTGATACTGAGAGGGGGGGTGAATCAATATCAAGTACAATTTATCACTTTTATAACTTTACTTTCCAATCAAATAATATATCCAATAAAGATCAGAAGAAGATATACACAATGCACAATAGATATAAGTGAAAATCCATTGAATTTTTTCTTATGTAATAAAATATTTCATTCAAAGGAAGCTACAACTTCCAAGTTTTCTAGATCTAACTAGAAGGAGTTTCCAACCCCCTAATTTATAGGCTCCAACCTGAAGTAAGCTCCAACTCCCTATATTTTCTAGCACCAACCGGAAAGAGGCTACAACCCACTTTCCTTTCCCCTTCCTTCCACCCTTGAATATAAATGATAGAATCAACTTGTCACTGTCACTGTCATTGTTACATATTCATCATCAAACTGGGTCCACTTAGAAATTGGGTCCACATAGAAACTGGGTTCACATAGACTGTCATTGTCACTATCTTTGTAACTATCATTGATAAATCATCATCATCAAACTAGGTCCACTTAGAAACTGGGTCCACATATAGATCCTAGGTCCACACGGGTCCACACATAAACCCCAACAACCACATAGAACCTTGTGAAAATAATCAACCTTCCATACTATAGTGAACCCATAACAATGATCAAAACATCGTCATAAGAATAGAAAATATCCTTCATAATAGATCCATATCCTCCTAGTTACTTCACTTCAAACTTGTGCTGAGAGATCACTAGATTGGATGCTCTAAAAATGCAAAAAACCATCCTATATTTATATTAGTTATGTCCCTATTTTTATTTTCTATGTCGACTTGGTTGAATTGTCCTTAACTTTTTGGTTGGATTGTCGGACAAAAAAATTCATATATCCTCATTCTTTGGGAGTCAAAGGGACTTCCATATACCATTGGAAAGGTATCAGAATAAGCTTTCCAACCATGCAACTTTTTCTTCCATTTCAATTATTTATGTAAGGTAAAAATTCCCTCAAATACAAGGTATCCAAATTGACCACAAATAATTCTTTCTACAATCTCCATCTTGCAATCTTGATCTTGGACATATGTAGGCTTCTTCACTTGATTGTATGGGATTATATACCACACCTATATGACTTATTGTGATATTCTTAAAAAATATTTTTTACTCTTCTTCTTCAAGAAACTTTGGGCTTCTTAACTTCTTCTAGGGTTGACATCAATGACAACCAATTTTCCAACAATCTCCCCCTTTTTCATTAATGACAACACTCATGCTCCCCCTGTCATCCTGATCTCCCCCTGTCGACATGCTCCTAACATTTCTCTCCCCTTTTGACATCAATGGAAAATGGTGGCTCTTTTCTTTGGGGCTACTGACCCTGAACATGTGCCACTCAATAGTACTTCTTATTTCTTTTCTGTTTTATTTTCCTTTCTTTCATTGTTATGGTCCTTGGATATTTTTCATGTGACTTCAAATTTCTTTCTCTTCTCTTTGTCTAGGATTTATATGTTATTTTATATTCTTGTCGCTGTTGCAACCAATTTTCTTTATTCCTTTTCTTTGATTTCACATGTTCAAGAATCAAACTTGAGAGTGTATTCTTGATCACATATTTTATTGACACTGAGGATATTATGCTTCAAATATTCAACAAGTAGAACATTTTCTTCCTTTACATTTTCACTTCCAATATTTACTACACCTTTTCTAAGTATTTTGACAGATGATTCATCTCCAAATGCAACACTGCCACCATTTTTATTTAAGTTGATAAATTTGTTTCGGTCCCCAGTCATGTGTGTTGAGCACCCACTATATATGTACCATTCATCATCTTCTTCTTCTTTATCTTCAAGAATCGGTTCTATTCAACAATTTTCCTGGTTTTTATTCTCTTTCCTTCTCCATATTGTAGTTGGTTTTATGATAGGAGCATCTTCTTTCATATCTGTGCAATCTCATGGTTTCTGACCAAGATTATTGCATTTGTAGACTATAATGTTTTGATCCATCAGTGGATCAAAAGGATTGTAATTTATGTTGGTATATCCATAAGCATTTCCAGATCTACTACTTACATGATTGTTCCATGGATATCCATAATCATTTCTATTTCTCACACAGTTGTTTATTGCATTGATTTTGTAGTGAATCAATTTGTGTCTAAAGTTTCTGCAAGTATAACAATGACCAAGAAAAATATTCTCATACTTGATAGGAAGTGATCTTCTTGGTGTTTCACACCTCTCGAATTCTGATCTTTTGTTCCAGCTGGAGGTGTTATGTTCTTGTTGTTATTTAAATTCCTCTTTATTGTTCTCATACTTGGTAGGAAAGGACCTTCTTGATGTCTCACCCCTTCTGAATTTCAATGTTATGTCATGTTCCTATTGTTCTTCAATTTATTCTTGATTGTTGATTCCACTTCTTAAGGCATTTGCATAGATTCTAGAATTTCCTTCAGATTTCTTGTCCTCTTTATCTATGTTTGTTGTCTCTGAAATGTTATCATATCCAATTCCTATCTTATCTGTATGTGATCTCTAATTGCAAATAATTTCATCTAGCTTTTCAGTACTTCTTCCAAAAATTTTCAACTTTTCCATGGTCAACATTATCTCTTTTCTTGTCCAATCCAATTCCTCTTTTAATTTCTCATAGTCGTCTAATTGTTCATTCAAACTGTTAATTTTCTTTTCAAGCTCATGATTCTCTTCTTCACAACTTGCTAATTCGTTTCTTAGTTCTCTATTTATGTTTCTGAGCTTAGCATTTTCTTCATCAACATACTTCAATTTTTCAAGATTCTCGTCATCTTCTTGTTCACTTTATGTGATGTCCTTGGCTCCCCAGAAAGAGTCAAGGCTTGTTCCTTCAGTTTATTCATCAGAATTGTCTTCATCTATTTTAAAATCTTTGTGGTCATTGTCTTTAGTTTCTTGAGTTATGAAGAGAACTTCCCTTGTATCCATTTCTTCTCCATCACTTTTATCTGAAGAACTGTTGTCCTCCTTGGAGTAGAGACATTTTTTCTTTTGAAGCTTTTATTTTCTTCAAAAGGACATTTCTTACCATAGTGTCCTACTCTACCACAATTGAAGCATTTAAAAGGTAACTTACCTTTGTATTTTTCAGTTCCCTCTTGATATTTCTTACAAAATGTGCTTCTTCTTCATATGAATCATAGCTCGATTTTTCTTCTGCCTTGTGTTCCTCATCCTTTGTTTTCTTAATAGATTTAAAGGTTTCTTATCTGTTTGGCTGTTCATTTTTTGTACCCGCTCTCATTTCATATGCTATGAGGGACTCATCTAGTTCATCCATTGTCATCTAAGTCAAGTGCCTATTTTCTTCAATGGTAGATACCTTGGCATCATATCTCACAGGAAGTGATCTCAACACTTTCTGTACAACCAAGGATTCATTAGTTCTTCTCCTATTCCTTTGATATCATTGACAACTTCATCTACTATGAGTAAATAGGTTGCAATGTCTTCCTTTTCATCCATTTTCAAAATTTCAAATTGTGCTCTGTGTCATTGAAGTTTCACTTGCTTGACTATAGGATCACCTTCATAAATATTTTTGAGTTTTTCCTATACCTCTTTAGCTTTGTTGTAGCTCATTACCTTGTTAGCAATAGTTGGTGTCAATCCACCTAGAATAACATATATGTCATTTTCATTCCACCTCATTGATTTCTTCTCATCTGGATCGTTGGGAGTAGTTTTTGGAACTTTATATCCATTGAAAACTGAGAGCCAAATATCCACTCCTAAAGATGTCAAGTAAATTTTTGTTTTGTTTCTTCGACATGCATAATTGTTTCCATCAAATGGTGGAATCACATTTGGAATGTGGCCTTGGCCTTCCATATTTGTTCACAATCTTCCTTCCAGTGATTAAAATGTGTTCAAGGTAACCTACTCTAATTCTAATTGTTGATACTGAGAGGAGGGGGGGGGTGAATCAATATCAAGTATAATTTATCACTTTTATAAATTTACTTTCCAATCAAATAATATATCCAATAAAGAGAAAACGAAGAGATACACAATGCACAATATATATATATAAGTGAAAATCCATTGATTGTTTTCTTATGTAATAAAATATTTCATTCAAAGGAAGCTACAACTTCCAAGTTATCCTTATCCAACTGGAAGGAGGCTCCAACCCCCTAATTTACAGGCTCCAACTTGAAGGAAGCTCCAACTCCCTATATTTTTCGGCACCAACCGAAATGAGGCTAAAACCCCCTTTCCTTGCCCCTTTCTTCCACCCTTGAATATAAATGATAAAACCAACCTGTCACTATTACATCATCACCATCAAATTGGGTCGACTTAGAAATTGGGTCCACATAGAAACTGGGTTCACATAGGATGGCACTTCCACTGTCATTGTCTTTGTGACTATCATTGATACATCATCATCATCAAATTGGGTACAATTAAAAAATGGGTCCACATAGAACCTGGGTCCACATAAAGATCCTAGGTCCACATGGGTCCACACATAAACCCGAACAACCACATAAAACCTTGTGCATGTAATCAACCTTCCATATTATAGAAAACACATAACATTGATAAACAAATCGCCATAATACTAGAAAATACCCATCATAAGAGATCCTTATCCTCCCATTTCCTTCATGTTATCACATGCAATTTTCAAGGGTCGCATGTAATTGTTGTTAAGATCCTGGTCGTCCAATTACTTTGTTGATACTGAGCACAAAAAACAACATTCAAAGGAAGTCTGTTTTGGGCTGAAATACAAGCAGCGATCAGGTTCATTTTTCAACAATGGAGATCCCAGGAGCAGTTCAAATCAATGACTCGTGTGTATTTGGCATGTCAAAATTGCGCAAGGATTAGCGACTAGAAAAAATTCTTGAAGTCCCGAAGTAAATATGAGCCACTGAAGGCTGAGGACATGCATCACAAGATCTAAAAATTTGGAAATACGACACTTCAGTGGATTGCGTGAGAAATCAGAAGGAAAACTCCCGAAGCGCGAACTCCCGAAGCAATCGTGGACCGTTGATCTCAAATCAACAAGAACTATTGATATTTGCATTAGTATCATCGGAAGGCATACATTCCTGAAGTAAACCTGATCCATTGAAGGCTGAGGACACGCGTCAAAAGATTTAACACTTTGGAGACTTAGCACTCCAGAACATTTACAGAGCGAAGCACTAGAGAAAGAATTTCTCGAAGTCCCGAAGTGAATCTTGGTCGTCCAAATCAAGAGGACACGTGGAGGCAAATCTTTCACTTCGAAGATATAAAACTCTAGAGGATTGTAATAGATATGTATTCAAAATACCTGAAGCTTGAACTCTCAAAGTAATTGTGAACTATTGATCTTTGCAGCAGGAAACAAGGTCCATCCAAGAGCGGAACGTGGCAGCAAAAGCAGGGCTGCCTAGATCGCATATTGTGACCAGATCGACGATCACGCTTCATTGTGGGGATGGAACATGCTCGAACGATAAAATTATTGAGAGGTCTTGCAATTGAAAACATGGTATAGCGAAAGAGATACGTGGTGGAAGGTGAAGAATTGCCGGCTCAAAAGTAGTGTCGATCCAAACTGCCTTTGACAACCCCGCAATCACATGCTTATATAACATCAACTTCGAGAGTAGCATGTGGTAGACCCCTAGGCTTTAAGCCTCTTCCTGATCCTGAGGATTCAATTAATAAAATAAAGGACTGATGGTTGAAACCTTGACTCACTCAGTAATTAGAAAGCATGGAGGGTCTGTTCATGGAGACAAAAGACTGTTAGCCCAAGGTACCACAGAGGGTAGTTTCTCTTGCATGCTCATACTAACCAGAGTTTCCTTCTGACAAAAGGAATAGGACAGACAAAAGAAGACACATGACACTGGATAAGAAGCGCCCAAGAATCAAGACATGTCTATTGTTTTGACTATAAATATATCAGATGAATGATATGTAAAATGGGAAGAGTCGGGCCCAAGATCGGAGGAGATTTTGAGAAACATTTATGACTGTGTATTTCAGTTTGTAAGTCAGAGGGACATGTAGTTGTAAATGGTATTGTTATTGAAGATTCATATGAGTTGTTTCATCAGACTCTCTTCTATGTTTCAGTTCTGTTTTTCTTCTTGTCTGGATGTAACATATTTGATTTATGGATTCCTGAGGCGGTAGAGGATCTACTGTCATCTTGCACATGTTTCATCGTTTATCACTCAGACACTTTCTATTTTTCTTCTTGTTTGGATGTAGCATCTTTGATTTATAGATTCCTAAGGTGGTAGAGGATATGTTTTCATATTTCCCATGTTTAATCATTTATCACTCAAAAACTTTCTATTTTTCTTCTTGTCTGGATGTAGCATCTTTGATTTATGGATTCCTAAGGTGGTAGAGGATTTGTTGTCATCTTTCCCATGTTTCATTGTTTATTATTCAGACATGTCTAGTCTCTTTGCAGGGAGGATCTTTGCTTAGCGAGAATTCGTCTTTATGTTATTCTCTTATCCTTCTCTTCATCATTAAGAAAATATTTTGTCTGATAGGGAGCTTAAATGCCTTCAATGAACATACTTTTTGTCACTCCATGGCCCAATGGTCCATCACTGATCTATAGTGATATCTATTCTATTTTCCTTTCTTCAAAGTCTTGTTGATCCACCTACTCAAACCATTCTAATCCATTTACATTTTGATGGGTACTGGGCTTATCCTCTTGCAGTCCGAGGTTGATTCTCGATGCTAACATTATTGGCACCATTTTTGGGGATGAAAGTGAAGATATCTTCCCTGGGATAACGACAATGAATAGATCTAGTTTTAGATGGTGAACTGAAGTTGGACACATTGTTCTAACTGCTCATCTTTCACCATGGCGACTCCATTGTTTGGAAATATATTGACGACTCCACTCATTTGAGAAAATTTAAATGGATATGGAGGATATCATGCACATGAGGTTTTCCCCACTCGATTTCTCAGCCATAGTTGGTTATCTACATCCTATGCCTCAAATTGATGAATGGAAAGATCTGCTACCAATATTTTATGAAGGTCAGAATGACAACCCTGCTGAGCATGTTATGGAATTTCATGCTTTGATGCAACAACTTGACATCCAACATGAAGATATACGTATGAATTTGTTTATGTACTCTCTTCAAGGATATGATCATATTTGGTATTACTCTCTTGATATTTCTAGCATTTCTTCACTCAAAGAGTTTCAGGCAGCTTTCAATATTCATTGTCAAAATTTTTATTCCTCTGAGTTAATTTGTCATAGTTGTTGTGAGGAGTATAAAGACTATGTTCAGGATATAATTGATTCTTATGAAGTCTATGAGAATGAAGAGAATTCCTTGGATGAGGAATCAACTCTTTCTCTTCCCTGTTCATCTGCATCAGATGAAAACTTTGTTGGATGTCTCAATAAGGAAAGTGCAAAAAATGAGTTTGTTTTGGAAGCTGATACTTTTTGTAACCCTGTCTCTAAAAATCCTAAATATGAGAAACCTATTTTTGACTCATATGGTGATGATAAGATATTTCTTCCTGGATTGATTCTTGAAAGGAAGCCTGTGTTTAATAATGAAGAAAATTTTTCTCATGTTGGGCATAAGATATCTCTTCATATGTCATTTGAGACTCCTCCTTTATTTGATCATTATGGAGATGACGATGAAGATGCGGAGGTATTTTTTGTCCTTGAAAAAAAAACCATTAACATCCATCCTTCTGATGAAAGTAAAAATTGTTACCCAGAGAAGCATGTTAAAGAGAAACATCCATTCATTGATATACATGAGGATATTTCTTATAATCAACTAGCATATGTTTTCAGAGAAGATAAAGGAGAACTGGATCAATAGCCTGCATCAACCATTCACCCACCTATACTTGCAACATACATTCAACCATATGTGAATGACTGGGAAAGAGATTAGGTTTTCTTTTATCGACCCAATAGGTTTTATCACCTATTTTATGACCCTGTAGGGGAGTACATGGAGTGGCATTTCCTCAATGTATTGAAGCCTTCAAGATTTATCTTACCTTCATCATTGGGAGGTAATATGAAGAATGTAATTAATTTTCTATCACAGTTTTATCATCCCTTGCTAATCAATGACATTGTAAATAATTTTTCAATTAGGAAGTTACTTGAATGGCTCTGGTGGAAGTTTGTTTTCACCTAACGCATTGTAAAAATCAGATAGTTTAGGATTGTAAATAAATAATCTCCTTCTGGAGCATTTGTTTTTATTTTATTTTTAATTTGAGTAGTGTACATGTCAACCTTTTGTCTTCAACAAAATGTATTTGAGCTCGACTCCATAACCCAAAAGCTAAGGCATCGAAACTTTTTGTTCTTGGCATCTCACAGGGAGCATGTCATCCCCTATGGAGCCCATCTTATCACATGAAGTTTTCAAGGGTCACATATAATTTTTGTTAATACCTTGGTCGTCTAAGTCCTTTTTTGATACAGGTGACAACCATGAGAACAAAGTGCAACATTCAAAAGCAGTTTATTTTGGGTTGAAATACAAGCAATGGTTAGGTTCATTTTTCAATGGCGGAGATCCTAGGAGCAATTCATATCAACAGTTAATGTGTATTCTGCATGTCAAAATTGCACAAGGATTAGAGACTAGACAGAAGTCCTGAAGTAAATATGAGCCATTGAAGGTTTAGGACAGACGTCACTATATCTAACACTTTGGAAATACAACACTTTAAAGGATTGCGCAAGAAAATAGAAGGAGAAATATCGAAGCCTGAACTCCTGAAGTAATTGTGGACCGTTGATTGTTGGAGAAATATCACCGGAAGGCCTAAAGTCTCGAAGTAAATCTAAGCTAATCCATTGAAGCCTGAGGACATGCATAGACATATCTAACACTTCTGAGACTTAGCACTCTGAAAGGTTTACAGAGCGAAGAACTAGAGAAATAATTTCCCAAAGTCCCGAAGTGAATCTCGACTGACCAAATAAAAAGGACATGTGGAGGCAAATCTCTCACTTTAGAGATATGACACTCTGGAGGATTGTAAGAGCTATGCATTGAAAAGGCCCAAGGACCGAAATCCCGAATTATTTGTGAACCATTGATCTTTGCAGCAGGAAACAAGGTCCATCCAAGAGCGATGCGTGGCAGCAAAAGTAGGGCTACCCATATTGCAGATCACAACTAGATCGACGAGCATGCTTCATTGCAGGAACATAACATGCTCAAATGATAAAATTCTTGAGTGATCCCATAATTGAAACCATGGTATAGCGAAAGAGCTACATGGAAGAAGGTGGTGAATTATGAGCTCAAAATTGGTGTGGATCCAAAATTCCTTTGATGGCCCCACAATCACGTGCTTATATAACGTCAAATCCAAGAGCAGCATGTGGTAGTCCCCTAGTCATTAATCATTTTCCCAATCCCCAGGATTCAATTAATAAAAGAAAGGACTGGTGGTTGAAACCTCAACTCACTCAGTAATTAGAAAGCATGGAGGGTCTAGACGTGGAGACAAAATACTGTCAGCCCGAGGTACCATAGAGCGAACTTTTTCCTGCAGACTCATATTGACGAGAGTTTCCTTATAACAGAAGGAACATGACAAACAATAGAAGACACATGGCACTGGAGAAGAAGTGCCCAAGCAGCAAGACATGTCTATTGTTTTGACTATAAATACATCAGATGGATGATATGTAAAATGGGAAGAGGGGGGTTTAGGCCCAAGACTGCAGGAGGTTTTGAGAAACATTTATGACTATGTATTTTAGTTTGTAATCTGGAGGGGCATGTAGTTGTAAATGGTATTTTTATTGAATATTCATATGAGTTGTTTCATCATATTGTCTTCTATGTTTCAATTATGTTTTTCTTCTTGTATCGATGTAACATCTTTGATTTATGGATTCTTGATGTGGTAGAGGATCTATTGTCATCTTTCCCATGTTTCATCATTTATCACTCAGATAATTTCTATTTTTATTCTTGTTTGGATGTAGCATCTTTGATTTATGGATTCCTGAGGCAGTAGAGGATCTACTGTCATCTTGCTCATGTTTCACATTTATCACTCAAACACTTTCTGTTTTTCTGCATGTCTTTATGTAGCATATTTGATTTATGGATTCCTGAGGTGGTAGAGGATCTATTGTCATCTTGCCCATGTTTCATTGTTTATTATTCAAACACGTCTATTCTCTTTGTAGGGAGGATCTTTGCTTAGCGAGTATTCATATTTATGTTATTCTCTTATCCTTCTCTTCATCATTAAGCAAATATTTTGTCTAATCGAGAGCTTAAATGCCTTCAATGAGAAGAGTGTTTATGACTCCATATCCCAATGGTCCATCACTGATCTGCAGTGATATCTATTGTATTTTCCTTTCTTTAAAGTCTTATTGATCCACCTAATCAAACCATTATAATCCATTTACATTTTGATGGGTACTGGGCTTATCCTCTTATAGTCTGAGGGTGATTCTCAGTGCTAACATTATTGGCACCACTGCCAGGGATGGAAGTGAAGATATCTTCCCTGGGAGAATGGCAAAGAAGAGATCCAGTTTTAGATGGTGAACTGAAGATGGACACATTGTTCTGACTACTCATCTTTCACCATGGTGAGTCCATTGTTGGGAAATGTATTGGCTACCCCATTGGTTTGAGACAATATAAATGGCTATGGAGGCTATCATGGCCAGGAGGTTTTCCCCAATCAATTTCTTAGTCATAGCTAGTTATCTGCATCCTGTGCCTAAATTGATGAATGGAAAGATCTGGTGCCAAGATTTTATGAAGGTAAGAATGACAACCCTGTTGAGCATGTTCTGGAATTTCATGCTTTGATGCAACAACTTGACATCCAACATGAATAAATACGTATGAAGTTGTTTATGTACTCTCTTCAAGGATATTCTCGTGTTTGGTATCACTCTCTTGAGATTTCTAGCGTTTCTTCACTCGAAGAGTTTCATGCAACTTTAATTCTTCATTGTCAAAAGTTTTATTCCTCTAAGTTGATTTGTCATAGTTGTTGTGAGGAGTATAAAGAATGTGTTCAGGATATAATTGATTCTTATGAAGGCTATGAGAATGAATAAGATGCCTTGGATGAGGAATCAACTCTTTCTCGTTCCTGTTCATCCACATCAGATGAATTTTTTGTTGGTTGTCTCAATAAGGAAAGTGCATAAATTGAGTATGTTCTGGAAGTTGATACTCTTTGTAACCATGTCTCTAAAAAACCTAGATATGAGCAGCCTATTTTTGACTCATATGGTGATGATAATATATTGCTTCCTGAATTGAATCTTGAAAGGCAACATGTGTTTAATAATGAAGAACAATTTTCTCATGTTGGGAAGAAGATATCTCTTGATATGTCATTCAAGACTCCTCCTTTATTTGATCATTATGGAGACGACGATGAAGATGATGAGGTATTTTTTGTCCTGGAAGCAAAAATCATTAGCATCCAACCTTGTGATGAAAGTGAAAAATGTTACCCAGAGCAGCATGTTAAAGAGAAACATCCGTTCATTGATATACATGAGTTGATTTCTTGCAATCAACTAGCAGATGTTTTCAAAGAAGATAATAGAGAAGTGGATCAACAACCTGCATCAGGAATTTGCTCAACTGTACTTGCAACATAAATTCAACCATATGTGAACGACTGTGAAGTAGAGAATGTTTTATTTTATCGACCCAGTAGGTTTTATCACCTATTTTATGACCTTGTAGGGGAGTACATGGAGTGAAATTTCCTCAATGTATTGAATCCTTCAAGATTTATCTTACCTTCACCATTGGGAGGTAATATAAAGAGTGTAATTAATTTTCTATCATAGTTTTAATGTCGCTTGCTAATCAATGACAGAGTAAATAAGGTTTTAGTTAGGAAGTTACTTGAATGGCTCTGGTGGAAGTTTTTTTTCACCTAGTGCATTGTAAAAATCGGTTAGTTTAGGATTGTACATAAATAAGCTCCTTCTAGAGTATGTTTGTTTATTTTATTTTTAAGTTGAGTAGTGTACATGTTAGCCTGCTATCTTCAGAAAATTGTATTTGAGCTCGACTCCATAACCCAAAATCTACGACACTAAAACTGCTTGTTCTTGGCAGCTCACAGGGAGCATGCCATCCCTTGTGGAGCCGATGTTATCACATGAAGTTGTCAAGGGTCACATGTAATTGTTGTTAAGACCCTGGTCGTCCAATTCATTTGTTGATACATGTGACAACCATGATCACAAAGTGTAGCAGTCAAAGGCATTCTATTTTGGGTTGAAATACAAGCAGCGGTTGAGTTCATTTTTCAACGGTGGAGATCCTAGGAGAAGTTCATATCAACGTCTTGCATGTATTCAACATGTCAAAATTGTGCAAGAATTAGCGACTAGACAAAAGTCTCGAAGTCCCGAAGTAAATATGATCCATTGAAGGCTGAGGACACATGTCACCAGATCTAACACTTGGGAAATAAGACACTTCGAAGGATTGCATGATCAAGCAGAAGGAAAACTACCGAAGCCGAATTCCCACAGTAATTGTGGACCATTGATCTCAAATCAACAAGAACTATTGATATTTGCATCAATATCACCAAAAGGCCCAAAGTCCCAAAGTAAATATGATCCATTGAAGGCTAA
>JASDQU010735450.1:62877-76269 GCA_032191745.1 Picea mariana
TCCCCGTCATCTGGTTCTCACATTATCAAAACCATAGAAGTTGTCAAATAGGGAACTGAAAATCCTCCAAGTCAAGTGTTCTTAACACCATAAGGCAGGGAGATACTTGTGAAGGGTTGAAGGCCGAGGTCTGGTTATTCTGTGCATCCCCCCTTGAGGCACCCACCTCTTGAACGATATCCAACCCATGACCCATTTCTTAGGCCAAAAATCTAAATGTCGCACTTTGACCGAGGTACCTAGTGACCAAATTTTAGGACATCTACCCAGGTGGCAATTGTGGGTTGCAATCACACCTTGATCAGATTTTGTGTGGCTATTGGGAAATATTGCCAGCTCTTTTGGGATATGCCCCCTTTACCCCTCATTATAACTAATTATTTCATCCTTCACTAGTTTCTCTTCCGGTGACTTCATACCCCACTGTTGAGTACTATTGGAAGGTCCAGTGCTATTTGAGAGGAAGGACGTTACGCCTTCTTAGGACATGAGCATTTGTTTTCTTTGATTTCCCACGTGGACAAAACCCACTTATCCACATATATGCTTCTTTCTCAAACCACTTTATGTATGATGCACTTCTGATTACATTTTGATTTGGATATATATATTGTGTAAAGATCAAAATTTGCAACAAAGGCTCTTGTTTCTTTATTACTCTCACCACCATTTGCACACATTCACTTAGCTAGTTGGACATCATAGGGGACCCACAGAACCTTCGTCGTTCCAGACGCTTACTAAACCTCCCTCCTATTTTAGGGGGAGTTCCTAGTCTTGCCACCTCATCGGCACCACCTTCACACACTCCTGTGAGTGCTACTATCTTAGGATCATCTTTGCTTGGTTCCACATTACTTGGGTCCACTTCCCAAGTCCCTCCGTCCACTCACTCTCCTTTACACAGAAGTGGAGGACCAACTTCCTCTCAAGGGGGAAGTACCAACCCACCTAGCCCCCCTCAAGGGTCAGGTTCACAACACACTTACACCATGGGTGGAGCTAATCCTCCCCCCCCACTGCAAATGCCATATTTGGCCTCTCTTAACATACCAGATATAAGAAAACTCACCAATGATCCTATATTGCATGACCCCACATGGCCTGCAATGCTCACCAAACTACCTTCAGACATCCCCAAGTTTGAAGGAAAGGCAGGAGATGACCCTACCAACCATGTCATGACTTTCCACCTATGGTGCTCTTCCAACAACATCATGGATGATTCCATTACACTATAATTATTTCAATGCACACTCACTGGCCCATCAGCCAAATGGTATGTAGATGAAAAATCAAGGTCCCATGCGACTTTCGAGTCCTTGGCCAAAGCATTTTTGACCTTCTTCCAATTACCAATCCACCATGACAATGGTCTTGAGCTACTCTCTAATTTCAAACAAACCTTAGCCACACATATCGATGATCACATTCAAGAGTGGTGTAGACGACGTAGTTTATGCAAAGTTGAAACCACTAAACAACAGTGCCTTGACTGGTTTCTTAGATCACTTGTCTCTCTCCTTGGTAAGGATGTAGCTTCCACCTTCCCTCAATTCAAAGAGGAATCCATCAGTAAGGCTCAACAATACGACCTCATCTATTCACAGTCAGGGTACTTATACACTGTACTCCCTAATCTCCCAAAACCTATGCCATTTGGTCAAAACAAACTTGGGATGTCTCACTCAGCAGACAGACTGATTGGTAATACCACACACCACAGTCCTCAACCCCAACCACCACCAATGTATGGCACACCTCAATATCCACCAGCATATGGGGGCACCTCTTATTACCCCCCACCCCCTTATCAACAACCATACCCTGTTTCTATGCCTCCACCCATCAGTGGGACACCGTCGGCACCCCCCATACACCCACCTATTCAAACAAGTTCTGGTACCCCCTCTACCTCATCTTATAGTACTAGCGAAAGTGCCACACCTTCCTATGTACCTTATGGATCGTTACCCCCACAGAATCCATACTTTCCATTTCCTCGTCCCCCACATCCTCGCGCTGGGGTGAATTTTGTTCAACACTCTCCCATTCAGCAATATCAAAATTTTGAATAGTTGAATACGGAAAATCCGACCCACCCATTGAAGAATGCCAAAAATAAAGGAAGAAATAGGAACAATAAAAACCTAGGCCAAGGCGGGAATCAACCCCGACAAAACCAACCGGTTGGGGGCAACCAGAACCAAGGGAATCAAAACCCCCAGGGGGGCAATAACAACAGGCGTCAAGGAAGAAATAATAATACTATCAAAACCTATTTCCCTTGTGCCCTTTGCGGTGTGTTCGGTCATTATACTCATCATTGCCCCCAAATTGCTAATTTTAAACAGTTGAAAGACTCAGGCAGTCTACCCCATCCTCCAGTACCGCCTGCCCCTCAGCAGGCTCCACAACGATACATGCAACAGCCCCCGCTGCAGTGCTACAGAATCCTATTCCACACCAAGGTGTGATAAACACCCAACAAGACACACAGCCTCCCCCACCTCAGGTGGGACAGTACCTCAATCCAAACAATCTAGCAGATCTCATGATCCTCCTCACCAGTGAGGAAGAAATCCTACTGCAAACATGTAATCGTCAGTACCATGCACCCGCTGAGTCCCCTCCCATTCCTCCAGAAACAATCCCAGCACCAACGGGACCCTCGTTGGTGATCCCTCACCCTAACACAGAACCACCTCTTTGCATCCCTCGCGTTCCTTACGTAGGAATGTCCACAACCCATAGGCTAGGGCAGCTCATAATTATAGTTTGGTTGATGATTTAGCACAATCTTCGGCTGCCATGTCAGTCTTAGAAGTCCTTCAGACTTGTCCCACTCAGCGGAAATCATTACTTTCCGCCTTGGGGGTAGTCGACCCTGCAGATACTCGACTCATTACATTTGATCTCGACAGCGGAGAACCTCTCCTTCCCTCTTTGATCGCTTTTCAAATCCCAGTGAAAATATGAAACATTACAGTTCATCGGTGTATCATCAATGAAGGTGCATCTACATGCATTATGTCCAAATATGTATGGCAGAAAATTGGTTCCCTGGAACTCACACCCTCTGCCATTACCTTACGAGCTTATGACGGACAACCATCATCTCCTAAAGGGCTCTTCCAAAATGTCCCCGTAGAACTCGGGGGCAAGACTATTCTCATAAACATTCAAGTTATCGATGCCCCACTCGATTATAATATCATGTTCGGTTGTAGCTACATGTACACGATGAAGGCAGTTGCCTCTTCTGTCTTTCGAACAATGATGTTCCCCCACAATGGGAAGATAATTACCATTGACCAAGTCTCACACTACGAACCTAACCCTTCTTCAACATCGATAACATTCTTCCTCTTATCCACATGAGTCATGACGCATACCCACTCATCGAAATGGGTCTCAGAATTTTCAAAGATCCATCATTGTTAGGAACTTACCATGGAGCACCACCGCACCTTCATCCTTCCAATCAAGTATGCGTCGTATCATCTAACGAAACCGACATAGAGGATACCCTTCCTCCTAGGGAGGCTTCTATCATATCTGACGTCCCACTAGTCACAGAGCTTCCCCCTCACGAGCCTCCTGCGAACTCGTCGACCCCACCAGTCCATGATTTCATGTCTCCCCAAGGCCATATCCCAGTTTGGGAGACAGTTCCCCAAGACATTGCTCAAATCCCCTTCTTTTACCCTCCACCTGGAGTCGAAGCTTTCCAAGTAGCCGCAATGCTTACCCTCCCTAATATGGTGTTAGCAATTCTAGTTTGGTATTTACATCTACCCGCAATGGTCCCTCGACCATCCCTTCCCCCCCATATGGAAGGAATCCCANACCCCCCCCATATGGAAGGAATCCCAATGACGATTCCCATACTCACTCCCACCATACCCTCTACACCCCCACTCAATACCCTCCCTGCCACAGCTTGGGGCAGGAGAAAGAAGAAAGAGCCCACAACTCCGCTTCCCCAGTGCGTCCAACCCCCTTACATGCTATGTGAGAAAGATGGACACCAAACCAACAACTTCCCATCTCTACTAGAGTTACGAAACTTCATTCCACTCAATCAAACTCCATCAACACTCACCACTGTAGCAAGCACTGCCGTTACCACCCCTCACTCAAGTAGTAAAGGGCTGCGAACCAAATTCTCTTGCGCTATATGTTCAGAATATGGCCATTATACACACCATTGCCCAGCACTGCCACACTTTTGACAGACATTAGCCGTAGTATGCCAAAGATTCCATAGCAAACCCAGTCCAGCTACGTCATCCCTATAAAAAATGAATGACATCCATTATGTCACAACTTTAGTCAATGAACATATGAGATGCCCTTTCTCTCTATGTGAATCCATAGATCATTTTACATATCAGTGTCCTATAATCATTGAATACAGGCAACGCCAATTGACCTTGCTTCAACGACCCATAGAATTGATGGTTGACCGTACCTCGTCACTAGAGATTCTTCATCTCATTTCTCCCAAACCCGAGGCCCTCCCAATGCCTCTATGGTTCTTGGATGACTTATCCGAGGATTCACCCCCAAATCCCCCCAGTTCTCCCACTCATTTCCCTACGGAAATTTTACATCCCACTACCATGGGTACTCATCAATACTTCGATATTTGGTTCATGTCGAGCGAACCATTGCAATTTCCTTGCGTCGTTCCTCCTGCTTCTTCATCACCAGGGGGTAGCCACACGACAACAGTCACCAATATCACTATTCACGACCCCTTGTATTCCCACCAATTCAACTGTGATGAGGAAATACTAGAAGAGTTAAACAACCCTGACTACCCATGGGATGTGCTACACCACCAAGCACTCTTCTTTCCACAGGAAGCCTCCACGCCTCCTAATGAGCACCCCATATACGCGGTCGAAACCAAGGATTTTATCCCATCAACACATATCGACTGGTTCAACAACCCCATTCCTACCCTGGATGCTTTTAAAGAAGGCAACATGGCCAACATTTCCCCGACCATCAAAATCGACATTTCCAACCAAAATGGCATTGTCGAGGAAATCACCATTGGAGCCACTTGCACTCCTTAAGAAATCACCGCCTATAAAGCCCTCTTCCAGGAATATCGGGATATTTTTGCCTGGTCATACACAGAAATGCCTGGCCTCGATCCCTCTATCGTCGAACATCGCATCGACACCTGGTCCGACATTACACCAGTTTGTCAAAAACAGCGACCGCTTCACCCATCCAAAGCAATGGCCATCAAAGCCGAGATTGACAAATTACGCATGGATGGGTTCATATACCCCATCGCCTATACATCATGGGTTTCCAACCCTGTACCCGTTAATAACAAATAGGGAACTATCCGTGTCTGCACAGACTTTCACGATCTCAATCACGCATGTCCCAAAGACAACTTTCCAATTCCCTTCATCGATCAAATTATCGACAACTTTGCAGGCCATGAGGCTCTATCCTTCATGGACAGTTTCTCTGGTTATAATCAAATCCAAATTCACCCAGTCGATCAGTACAAAACCACATTCACTACCCCTTGGGGTACTTTTGCATATCATGTCATGTCGTTTGGCCTAAAGAATGCTGGCGCAACTTTCCAACGGGCTATGACATGCATTTTTCATGATCTGGCTCATATCATCCTCGCATACTTGGACAACCTCACAACTCGATCCAAGAAACGTACCCAACATCTTGATGATTTACGGATCATCTTCCAACAGTGTCGTCAGTACCACATCCGCTTGAATCCCCTCAAGTGCATATTCTGCATCACCGCAGGGTGCCTCCTCGGATTCATCGTTTCCCAAAGTGGTACCGTGGACCCCCTCAAAGTCCAAGCTATCACCGAAATTCCACCTCCCCAGAATTTACGTCAACTCCAGAGCCTACAAGGCAAGGCTAACTTTCTACGGCGATTTGTCCCAGACTACACCACTCACGCACACGGTTTCCTTCACTTACTATGTCACGACATCCCATTTTACTGGGATGAACATGCCCAACAGTCATTTGACAATCTTAAAATGGCACTCTCCAACGCCCCCTTAATTTGTGCACCCGACTACAATCGCGACTATGTCCGCTACATATCAACCTCAGTTGTCTCAGTAGCAGGAGTTCTCATTCAAATCGGTGAAGACGATCGTGAGCATGTCATTTATTACATTAGTAAAAACCTCTTAGGGCCACCCCTGAAGTATAAACACGAAGAGAAACTAGCCCTTGCAGTCATCCTCGCAGTCCAGAAACTGTGTCATTACATTTTTCTTCACACAACTAAGGTCATAGCAGATTCCAACCCTATGCAATACTTGCTCAATCATCGTCAAATTAGTGACAAATTTTCCCAATGGATTGTTATCCTTCAGGAGTACAATCTTTAATTCTCAACACCCAAGAGCAAGAAAGCCCTCGTCCTCACTGAAATTGTCACGACATTACCCTCTAACACAACCAGTGCCCTCGTCAATACCAACTTTCCCCACGAACACCTCTTTTACATCACTTCAGATGATCCTTGGTATGGTGACCTCCTCATCTACCTCCGAACTCAAAAGTTTGGTAACCACCTTTCACGCGATGATCGTCATCGTATTTTCCACCAGGCCCCCCGCTACCTCCTCATCAGAGACATCTTATACCAGCGAGGGGTCGACACCATTCTTCGTCGATGCCTGACCATTGACGAGGTCGATAGAGTCTTGAATGAATTCCATAGCGGTGCATGTGGGGACCATCTTTCGAGAATATCCACTACTCAGAAGATCATCCGAGCAGGTTACTTTTGGCCTACCTTGTTTCACGATTGCATTCATGCCATGAAATGATGCGAGAAATTTCAGCTTTATGTCAACAAAGCACGAGCACCACCTGCTCTCCTTCACCCAACCATTACTACCAGAGCCTTTTGTAAATGGGGCATCGACTTCATGACTTGTAATCCCCCTCCAGCACTGGCCACAAATACATTGTTTTTGCAGTCAATTACTTCACAAAATGGGCGGAAGCTATGCCCACCTTCAACAATATTGCTGACACCACAGTGCATGTTTTCTTTAACCACGTCATATCCTGATTTGGAGTACCACTCCAACTAGTTTCCGATCACGGGAAACACTTCGAGAATGAGATTTTTTTTGAACTCTCATCTCGATTAGGATTCTCCCACAACTTTGCCTCACCATATTACCCTTAGTATAATGGATAGGTTGAAGCAGTCAACAAGGTCCTCAAGACCATGTTACAGTGCATGGTTAACCAACATAAGACCAATTGGCATCATATGTTATTTTCCGCGCTATGGGATTACCGTACAGCTGTGAAAACAGCCACTAGTTTCACACCATTTCATCTAGTCCATGGGGTTGAGGCCACTCTACCCATCGAGTGTGAAATTCCCACCTTACACACCGCAATTGAGCTATTACCCAACATTGCTCCAATGGAGCAGTGCTTGCTGAACTTAGAGTCCTTGGATGAAGATCGTCGATCTTCATTACAGAACAATGAGGTAGCTAAAAAACGATCAAAGGCCACATTTGATCACCATGTCAACCTTCACTCATTTCACGAAGGTGACCTCATCCTTGCTTATGATATCACTCATGATACCTTTGGTCATGGCAAATTCGAGTCACTCTAGTGTGGCCCCTACATTATCCAACATTTCCTCACCAAAGGCACATACATCCTGGCCTCTCCCGAAGGACTCTCTCTCAAAGAACCCATCAACGGGTTATACTTAAAGAAATTTTATGCCTAAGCGTAGTCATTCTACTTTAGGTTTTTTTTCTTTTATAGTGTTTTTAATATTTTTTCCATCCCTCACATCTAAACTATCATTTGTGCTATTGACAGATGTGTCCTCCATTGGCCTACCACATCGTTTACGTCGACGGCGCCAGCCGGTGGACATAAAATCTTGCTTCGGCAGCTTGGGCCCTCTATACCTCCTCACATGAAATGCTCCATTCAAACAACATATGTTTGGGTTCAGCCACCAACACCCAAGCTGAATACACTACCATCATTGGCCTCCTCGTCGATGCCCAACATCATCGTATTCGTCACCTTAGCGTCCTTCTCGACTCTCAACTAGCCGTTCTCCAACTCAACAATGTGTACCGTGTCTGCGATCCTTGCCTGTTTTGCAAATACCTACAGGTTAGACTTTTATCTCGACATTTTGATTCCATTACATTTACACATATTCTGAGATAATTGAATCAAATTATAGATAACTTAGCTAACATTGTGTTAGACTGGCATATATCACATCAAGATACCTCTACACATACATAAACATATCAACAATTTGTCACAACATATACGTAGATTAGACATCATCAACACATTAACAAAACACATGTAAACACCACATAGATCTCAAAATGTATACTCATGTATATATAAGACGGTCCACAGTGCCATCCAAATGTTTACATACAAAAATACAAGTATCCATAGGCCAGTGAAGCACCTCGGTACAAAATGGACTCACCAACCTATATACAAAAATACAAAAATACATAGAGCACCACTCAAGGTGCCTCTAGAGCACCAGGGATGATTTTAAGGATGGAAATTTATTTTAAAATGTAGAAACCTTGGCGAATATTACTAATCCTTCATATGCCAACTATAAATGTTTGGCGATATTTTTGTAAAAATATTCAAATTTCTAAGGAATTTATATAGTTTTTATAAAATTTTGGCAATTTTTAGGGTAAAATAATTTTATCCTATAGAATTTGGGTGAATGATTTTTAAAATAGCAAATATTTTTTTTGGAAAAACCATGGAAAATTAGCCCATGAGTGAAATTTAGCCCCTAAAATCATCCATGTAGAGCACCACTCAAGGTGCCTCTAGAGAACCACCTCCTACCCCTCCCTCAAGTGGTGGTCCCCCACCCACTACTGGTCCCTCCTGACTAGGAGGTAACCGTCCGGTCATAGCAGCACCTGCTACTGCTGCTCATCGTACCATGAACCACCATGGCGGAGAAACCCCCACACACTGCTCTAGGATACCCTCATCCTAGATATGTGACCACATGCCCTCAGGCACGTCCTATAGCACCACCTCCAGGCAGCAGAAAATGTCCTCAAAATATGCTTCGGCATCCGCCAGAGGAGCATGTGATGGCTCAACACCTGGGTCATCAAACCGGCGTCTCCTCACTGCTCTCTCAGGTTCAGCTGGTCTTGCCTCGGTGTCCTCACGCCGACGTCTCTCTCTTACCCGTGGCCCTCCCCGCGGTGGTCTCTCTGGCTCCTAGCGAACCAACGCTCTTAGCAACTCAACCTAGCACCCGCGAGGTGCCACATCTACACATACAAACAAACAACAGATAGTATCAACATCTATACCAAATACACATGTCATGCTATCTCAAAAAACATATCATAAAACTCATCAACATACCTCAATGGTCAAAAACCTCCCCTGGAGGTAACACCATGTCTGGATCCTCCCGGAAGTCAACACCAGCATATGGGAATTGCAATATCACCTGTGGCATCTTCTACCACACCTGGATCGGCTCAATTGTGAAGAAGTGGCTGCCCTCACCACTACCATGGTGAAGCAAAATAGTCGACCACTGCCTCAGTCACGGCTCTTGTGCCCTAGGAGCGCCCAATAAAATCCTAGGGCGCAACATAGGCACCCTCTCCAAAAACCAGGCCACTAGGATGGACCCAAAGGCAAACTCTCTTGTGTTAGTGGACTGACAATGGTCCAGCTTCCCTACCATCCCGGCATGCAGCGTAAGACCCCAGGTGAAGTGCTCATTGGCCAATACCCTCTCCATCACACACAGCTGACCACCACTGATCCGTTGAGTCGCAAGGGACCCATACACTCTCACAATCATCGCTGCTATACAACGATGTGCTAGAGCATTCATCGCCCCAATGCTCACAACAGAGCCCGACATAAAGTTTTCCCCCGAATAGAACCTCCAGCCCACTGTCACTAGTGCCACATCCCTAGGTAACACCGGCTCTACCGGTAGGGGCGTTCCCCAAAACAGGAGCCCACTCAAAAAATATATGTCCTCCACCACAATGAAGGCAATCTTCTCTCCCCGCACCATGAACAATGCAGGTCCAGACTCCACATCCAAATAAGGAATTGCAGGAGATACTCTTGCGCCCGTATCAACGAGCACTCAAATAACTTCAGCAACCAACAGGCTGCCAAAGTCGCATGAATCCCCGGATCCTCAGTCGCCACGACATCTCTTAGTTGGGACCAATCCCGCTCTTTCCGCCCAACCAACATTGTGCAAAAAGATCACCTGCAACCACATAAAACAGTCCTAGGTCAGCTACATGGACCATAAACAACATTAAAAAGATAAGTTTTACACCCGTCAACCTTGCCTCCAAGGTGCGGTTGTTTAACCCATAGGTGTGCACACATGCGCGCCTGTTCACTCCACAGGCATGCATGTATGCGCACCTGTCCACTCCATAGGTGCGCCTATCCATCCTATAGGCACACACATGTGCATGCCTACTCAACCTATACGGGTGCCTTCATGCACCCCTATCACGAACACAGGCACGCATCAAAGCGCGCCTATCCAATACACAGCCGCACACACATGCGCGGCTGTGTAGCCAATAGGCGCACACATAATGTGCGCCTTTTCCCCCCTTACAAATGCCCTCATGTTCTCTTATCTGGTGGGCAGGCACACACTTGTGCGCACATACTTCTAGATCACCCATGCACGTGGGGGCCCACACCCATAAAACCCCCTGTACGACCCTCCATACAGGCCCTGTCGAAAAATGGAAACCCTACTTCTATGCAGGATGATCAAACTACTAACCTAAATCTCGTTGGTCCTTGATTGAATGCCTCCTCCTCCTGAAATCTCCAAATCTCCTTTGAATACTTCTCGTCCAGTCACTATAGCAGCAAGTACAAATGAGGTGGCAATGTGGGCCCTATAGCTATATATAGGCCTTTTTCGCCAAACTTCCACTCACCATTCTGGGAGCTCTGGGTGTCCATTCCATGATCCATCTTCAGCCATGGGATCAGCATCCTGACATCTACATCACGATAGTCCCCAGACCTCTTTTCATCTTGACCCTGGGACACCATTTTTTCATACCCTAACCAGGTACGCATGCGCATATTCAAAATTATCACATAAATGCTCGTATGTTCGATTCTCTTCATATATTGTTCACGTCCGGTATTTGGTTTTCATGTGTGTAGGTACTTGGTCATCATACATCAATGCAACCCCTTCAAGTATATACTCAGCACTGGCATGTAGTCATTCCCTCTTAATCTCACTTGCATCTCCAGTCACATCCTCTGACATTTGCCTCTAGGGTCCCCATCTCCGGCTCTGCAGTACCAACACCTCCATTTGCATCTTCGGTACTGTCACCCGGTAGCACTCTTACCCACATGAGTTGTCCCATTCATAGCACCCTTTTGCACCTTTGACACTCATGCTATTTTTCAAAACCCTTTAGGGATGGGAGTCCTTATAGTTTTCCATCATGTCGCGAATCAGCCACATACTCATTTTCCTCATTTTGCTAGCTCTTCCACCGGACTCCCAGATTATCTCTTCAAGTTCCTATTTTTTACTGCACCTCCACAATATCATGAACCCTCCATTTCATCCATGATCAGTTTGCCCATCTGCAAATTTCCCTTCATTTCACCTACCTCATACAAAAACCAACCCATGGGACCCCCACCCTCCACCAGTTCTCCAAGCAAATTGTGCCCTACCGGGGCCAACCATATTCTATTGGGGCACCCATTTCTGTATTTGTACACTCATCCCATATTATTTATTTATTGTATAAATGCCTTTTGTTTCCAGCATTTACATTACCTTTTTTTGTCGTCACCTTTGGCGACCTTCTTCCCTTTTTTGGAAAACGCAACCCATGTCGCCCTTGGTTGGGGCACTCCTTATCATATACCCTTATTGACATCGTCCATATCCTCTGAGTATCCCACATGCCACTTACCTCTACCCTCTGAGTTTGTTCACCTTGTCCCGCCTCTGGCACAACTTATCCCACGTCTTGTTGTCCCCCTGACACTAGACTTAGTTGAATGGTTTCGGCCACTTATACTTCGCATATACCCCCAACCAAGGGTAGTCTTGAGTCTCCATACATATTGACTTCAACCATGTACCTCCTCCAATTCCTAACCTCATCTAGTAGATTTCACGAAGCCCCTTGCTTCTGGGAGTCGCGTCCCCCTTTTGTCGACATCAACACAGTTTTCCAGAAGGGAGACAGTATCTTGATTCTCATTACCTATCCAATGAGAGATCTCAGACGAAACAGAGAGAACCACAATTTCTCCCTGCTATCGTGGAACCCTGTAACATTTGACTTCAACACTTTCTCATGTTATGGTGGGTCTTACTTTGCGACTATTGCATTTATTTCTTATATTTGTCGAAGACCTCCGACCTGGGCTGGGCTATCAATGCCTACAAGATCTATGATATTTCTTACAGATATCACTGCCTACCATTCAGAGTATGTTCCTCCGCAGAATTGTCTTTCTCCTTTATCATGACCGCCCTCGAGGGTGCTGTAGTTGTCTACATCAACACATCATTCCTCTTTTGAGTTACATGACACGAGCATGGGGCATGCCCGCCTCGTTTGTACATAGTTTATTTTTACACACCTTATGGAAGGTCGGGTTATACAGGTTCCCTTCTCCCTCCAACGGGTAACTCTTGACAATCCCACTATCGCTCTCTCTTACAAAAGAACTCTCAGTAGAAGAAACATTGATGGATTTTGGCTATACGTATGCTCCTAACCTCATCCATTAGGGGGCATCTGTTATCATTGAAATTTCATCCGCAAATGGTTACAATAATTTAGCATCGTCAAACAGTTATGAGGTCACCCATGGACCAAAAACATCACAAAATCATTCTCAAAGGGTCAAAAACTATACAACTAGTGCAAAAATTAAAGGGTGCTATGAAGACACAGGGTGTGTGAGCACATGCGCAAAACATAAACGCAAGATTCACGCACATGAGAACGATGCACGACTGTTGTCGCAAAAAGCCACGCACCTGAGAAATGACACATTTATGAGAGTGGTCAACCTCCCACCCACTTCTGGTTCAGCTTCCAAGTTGATTTGACACTCAAATATCTACTGGATTCGACTGGGTGGCTGGTCAAAGACCTAGAAATGCCCTAATTAGCCTCTTTACACACTACAAACTAGTTGGACAATACCTCAAAGGAATGTTATAAAAAGGCCATGGATACACTTCATTTTTCAAGGAATTCATAGAAAAGTTATGCTGCCATTATTCTCTTGAGGGATCCTCTATCCTTA
>JASDQU010735450.1:76817-99503 GCA_032191745.1 Picea mariana
GCATACCCACTCGTCGAAATGGGTCCCGAAATTTTCAAAGATCCATCATTGTTAGGAACTTACCATGGAGCACCACCGCTCCTTCATCCTTCCAATCAAGTATGTGCCATATCATCTAACGAAACTAACACAGAGGATACCCTTCCTCCTAGGGAGGCTTCTACCATATCTGACATCCCACTAGTCATAGAACTTTCCCCTCACGAGCCTCCTGCGAACTTGTCGACCCCGCCAATCCACAATTTCAACCCTCCCCAAGGTCATATCCCAGTTTGGGAGACAGTTCCCCAGGCCATCACTCAAATCCCCTTCTCTTACCCATCACCTGGCATCGAAGCTTTCCAAGTAGCCGAAATGCTTACCTTCCATAATATGGTGTTAGCGATTCCAGTTTGGTATTTACATCCACCCGAGATGGTTCGTCAACCATCCCTTCCCCCCCAAATGGAAGGAATCCCAATGACGATTCCCATACTTACTCCCACCATACCCTCTACCCCCCCCTACCACAGCTGGGGGAAGGAGAAAGAAGAAGGAGCCCATAGCTCCACTTCCCCCACGCGTCCAACCCACTTGCGTGCTATGTGAGAAATATGGACACCAAACCAACAACTGCCCATCTCTACCAGAGTTACGAAATTTGATTCCACTCAATCAAACTCCCTCAATACTCGCCACTATAGCCAGTACTACCGCTACCACCCCCCATTCAAGTAGTAAAGGGTTGCAAACCAAATTTGCTTGTGCTATATGTTCAGAATATGGACATTATACCCACCATTGCCCAGCACTGGCATGCTTTCGGTAGACATTAGCTACAGTACACCAAAGATTCCAGAGCGAACCCAGTCCAGCTACATCATTCCTACCAAAAATCACTGACATTTGTTATGTCACAACTTCAGTCAACGAACGTATGAGATGCCCTTTCTCTCTATGTGAATAATTAGATCATTTTACATACCAATGTCCTATGATCATTGAATACAGGAAACACCAATTGACCCTACTTCAAAGACCCACAGAATCGATAGTTGACCTTACCTTGTCACTAGATATTCTTCATGTCATTTCTCTCGAACCCGAGGCCCTTCCAACGCCTACATGGTTCTTGGATGACTTATCTAAGGATTCACCCCCTAATCCCCCCAACTCTCCCTCTCATTTCCCTATGAAATTTTTACCCCCAACTACCACAGGTACTCCTTAGTACTTCGATATTTGGTTTATGTCGAGTGAACCATCGCAATTTCCTCTCGTCATTCTCCCTGCTTCTTCATCACCAGGGGGGAGGCCACATGACAACAGTCACCGATATAACTCTTCACGACCCCTTGTATTCCTGCCAATTCCACTGTGACGAGGAAATACTAGAAGATTTAAACAACCCTAACTACCCATGGGATGCACTACACCATCGCGCACTCTTCTTTCCACAGGAAGCCTCCACGCCTCCTAACCAACACCCCATCTACGCAGTCGAAACCAAGGATTTTATCTCATCAGGGCCTATCGACTAGTTCAAAAACCCCATTTCTTCCCTTGATGCTTTTGAAGAAGGCAACATGGCCAACATTTCCCTGACCATTAAAATCGACATTTCCATCAAAAATGGCGTTGTCGAGGAAATCACCATTGGAGCCACTTACACTCCTCAAGAAATCACCGCCTATAAATCCCTCTTCGAGGAACATCGAGATATTTTTGCCTGGTCATACACGAAAATGCCTGGCCTTGATCCATCTATCGTCAAACATCGCATCGACACTTGGCCTGAAATTACACCAGTTCGTCAAAAACAACGAGCGCTACACCCATCCAAAGCAGCGGGCATCAAAGCTAAAATTAACAAATTATGCACTGTCGGGTTCATCTACCCCACCGACTATACATCATGGGTTTCCAACCCTGTACCCATTAACAAAAAACATGGCACTATCTGCATCTGCACGGACTTTCATGATCTCAATCACACATGTCCCAAAGACAACTTTCCAATGCCTTTCATCAATCAAATTATCGATGACTGCGCAGACCATGAGGCTCTATCCTTCATGGACAATTTCTCGGGTTATAATCAAATTCAAATTCACCCAACCGATCAGTACAAAACCACATTCACTACCCCTTGGGGTACTTTTGCATATCGTGTCATGCCTTTTGGCTTAAAGAATACTGGCGCAACTTTCCAATGGGCGATGACATACATTTTTCACGATCTGGCTCATATCATCCTCGCATACTTGGACAATCTCACAGATCGATCCAAGAAACGCACCCAACATCTTGATGATTTATGAATCATCTTCCAACGGTGTTGTCAGTACAACATCCACTTGAATCCCCTCAAGTGTGTTTTTTGCGTTACCATGGGGAGCCTCCTCGGATTCATCGTTTCCCAAAGTGGTATTACCGTGGACCCCCTCAAAGTCCAAGCTATCACTGAAATTCTACCTCCCTGGAATTTATGTCAACTTCAGAGCCTACAAGGCAAGGCTAAGTTTCTACGATGATTTGTCCCAGACTATGCCATTCGCGCACATGGTTTCCTTCTCTTACTACATCATGACATCCCATTTCACTGGGATGAACATGCCCAACAGTCATTTGACAATCTTAAAATGGCACTCTCCAATGCCCCTTTAATTAGTGCACCTGACTACAATCGCGACTATATTCTCTATGTATCAGCATCAGCTATTTCAGTAGCAGGAGTTCTCGTTCAGCTAGGTGATGACAATCATGAGCATGTCATTTATTACATTAGTAAAAACCTCTCAGGGCCACCCTTGAAGTATAAAAATGAAGAGAAACTAGCTCTTACAGTCGTCCTCACGGTCCAGAAACTGCGTCACTATATTCTGCTTCACACAACTTAAGTTGTAGCAGATTCCAACCCTATGCAATACTTGCTTAGTCGTCGGCAAATTAATGACAAATTTGCTCGATGGATCGTTATCCTTCGCGAGTATGATCTTGAATTCTCAAAACCCAAGAGCAAGAAATCCCTTGTTCTCTCCGAACTTGTCAGGACCCTCCCTTCTGACACAACCAGTGCCCCCATCAATACCGACTTTCCTGACAAACACCTCTTTTACATCACTTCGGATGATCCTTGGTATGGCAACCTCCTCGTCTACCTCCGAACTAAAAATTTCGGTAACCACCTTTCATGAGATGATCGTCGTCGTATTCGCCATCAGGCCCCCCCCTACCTTCTCATCAGAGACATCCTATACCGGTGAGGGGTCGACACCATTCTTTGTCGATGCCTGACCATTGACGAGGTTGATAGAGTCTTGAACGACTTCCACAGTGGTGCATGTGGGGGCCATCTTTCGGGAATATCCACTGCTCAGAAGATTATCCGAGCAGGTTACTTTTGGGCTACCATGTTTCACGATTTCATTCACGTCATGAAACGATGCGAGAAGTTTCAACTTTACACCAACAAAGCCTGAGGACCACCTGCTCTTCTCCATATAGTCATCACTGCCAGCCCTTTTTGTAAATGGGGCATCGACTTCATGACTTGTAATCCCCCCTCCAGCAATGGACAAAAATACATTGTTGTCGTGGTCAATTAATTCACCAAATGGGCTGAAGCTATGCCCACCTTCAACAATACCACTCACACCGTAGCGCATTGTTTCTTTAACCATGTCATATCTTGCTTTGGAGTACCACTCCAACTTGTTTCCGATCATGGGAAACACTTCGAGAATGATATTTTCGTCGAACTCTCATCTTGGTTAGGATTCTCCCACAAGTTTTCCTCACCATATTACCCTCAGTCTAACGAATAGGTCGAAGTAGTTAATAAGGTCCTCAAGACCATCTTACAGTGCACGGTTAATAAACATAAGACCAATTGGCATCATATTATTTTCCACGCTATGGGCTTACCATACGGCTGTGAAAACAATTATTGGTTTCACACCATTTCATCTAGTCCATGGGGTTGAGCCACTCTTCCCATCGAGTGCGAAATTCCCACCTTACACACCACAATTGAGCTATTACCTGACACTGCTCTAATGGATCAACGCTTGCTGAACTTAGAGTCCCTGGATGAAGATCGTCAATCTTCATTACAGAACAATGAGGCAGCTAAAAAATGATCAAAGGCTACCTTTGATCGACATGTCAACCTTTTCTCATTCCGCAAAGATGACCTCGTCCTTTCTTACGATATCGCTCATGATACCTTTGGCCATGGAAAATTTGAGTCACTATGGCATGGCCCATATATTATCCAACATTGCCTCACCAAAGGTGCATACATCCTGGCCTCTCCCTAAGGCCTCTCTCTCAAAGAACCCGTCAATGGGTTATACTTGAAGAAATTTTATGCTTAAACATAGTCATTCTACTTTAGGTTATTTATTTTATAGTGTTTTTAATCTTTTTTCCATCCCTTACATCTAAACTATCATTTGTGCTCTTGACAGATGCTTCCTCCACCGGCCTACAACATCGGTTATGCTAACGGTGCCAACCGTTGGACACAAAATCTCGCTTCGGCCGCTTGGGCTCTCTACACCCCCTCACATGAAATCCTCCATTCGAGCGGCATGTGTTTGGGTTAAGCGACCAACAACCAAGTCGAATACACTGTCGTCATTGGCCTCCTGGCCGATGCCCAAAATCATCATATTCGTCACCTTAGCGTCTTTCTTGACTCTCAACTAGTCGTTCTCCAACTCAAAAATGTGTACCGCGTACGCGATCCTTGCCTCTTTCGCAAATACCTGCAGGTTAGAATTTTATCTCGACATTTTGATTCCATTACATTTACACATATTCCAAGACAATTGCATCAAATTATAGATAACCTAGTTAATATTGTGTTAGACTGGCACATATCACATCAAGCTACCTCTACACATACATAAACACATCAACAACTCGTCACAACATATATAGATTAGACATCATCAACACATTAACAAAACACATGTAAACACCACATAGATCTCAAAATGTATACTCATGTATATATAAGACGGTCCACAGTGCCATCCAAATGTTTACATACAAAAATACAAGTATCCGCAGGCCAGTGAAGCACCTCGGTACAAAATGGGCTTACCAGCCTATATACAAAAAGACAAAAATACATAGAGAACCACTCAAGTTGCCTCTAGAGCACCACCTCCTACCCCTCCCTCAGGTGGTGGTCCCCCACCCACAACTAGTCCCTCCTACCCCGGAGGTAATCGTCTGGTCATCACAGCACCTACTACTACTACCAGTCATACCACATCCCACCATAGCGATGACATCCCCACACACTGCTCCAGGATGCCCACATCCTAGATGCAAGACCACATGCCCTCAAGCACGCCCTGTAGCACCGCCTCCAGGCGACAGCGTATGTCCTCAAAATCTGCTCCAACATCCGCCAGAGGAGCATGTGATGGCCCAGCACCAGGGTCATCAAACCGACGTCTCCTCACTGGTCTCGCCTCGACATCCTCACGTCGACGTCTCTCTCTAAATCATGGCCCTCCTCGTGGCAGTCTCTCCGGCTCATGACGAGCCGGCACTCTCCACAACTCAACCTCGCACCCACGAGGTGCCACATCTGCACATACAAAAAAGCAACATATAGTATCAACATCTATATCATATACATATGTCATGCTATCTCAAAAAACATATATATCAAAATCATCAACATACCTCGACAGTCAAACAACTCCCCTAGAGGTAACACCATGTCCAGATCCTCCTGGAAGTCAACCCCAGCATAGGGGAATTCCAATATCACTTGTGGCATCTGCCGCCACACCTACACCACCTCAACAGTAAAGAAGTGGCCACCCTCACCACCATTGTGGTGAAGAAAAACAGTCGACAACCGCTTTAGTCGCATGTCTCGCACCCCAGACACACCCANGTGTGGCGGCAGATGCCGCCACACCTACACCACCTCAACAGTAAAGAAGTGGCCACCCTCACCACCATTGTGGTGAAGAAAAACAGTCGACAACCGCTTTAGTCGCATGTCTCGCACCCCAGACACACCCAATAAAATCCTAGGGTGCAACATAGACACCCTCTCCAAAAAGCAGGCCACTAGGACGGGCCCAAAGGCAAACTCTCCTATATCCATGGACCGACAGTGGTCCAGCTGCCCTACCATCCTGGCATGAAGTGTCATCCCCCAGGCAAAGTGCTCACTGGCCAACACCCTCTCCATCACACACAACTGACCACCACTGATCCACTGCATCGCAAGAGACTCATAAATTCTCACAATCATCGCTGCTATGCAGTGATGCGTTAGGGCATCCATCGCCCCAATACTCACAACAGTGCCAGACATGAAGTTTGCCCCCGAACAGTACCTCTGGCCAACTGTCGCTAGCTCCACATCCCTCAGTAACACCGACTCTGCTGGTAGGGGCGTTCCCCGAAAAGGGAGCCCAGTCAAAAAGTATACATCCTCCACCACAGTGAAGGCAATATGCTCTCCCCACACTATGAAACAATGCAAGTTTGGACTCCACATCTGAATAAGGAACTGCATGAGATACTCCTACACCTATATCAACAGGCACTCAAAGAACTTCAGCAGCCCATAGGATGCCAAAGTCGAACGTACCCCTGACTCCTCAATAGCCACGGTGTCTCTCAGCTGGGACCAATCCCGCTCTCGCCAACCAACTGGAATCATGCACAATGATCACCTGCAACCACATAAAACAATCCTAAGTCAGCCAAATGGACCATAAACAACATTACAAAGATAAGTTTTACACCCGCCAACCTTTCCTCCAAGGCGCGGCTATTTAAACCCACAGGCATGCACGTATGCGCACATGTCCACTCCATAGGCGCGCACTTAGGTGTGCCTGTCCATCCTTCAGGCGTGCACAAGCATGCACCTGCTCAACATATAGGGGTTCCTTCATGTGCCCCTGTCACGAACACAGGCGCGCCTTAAAGTGTGCCTGTCCAATACACATCCGCGCACACATACACAACTGTGCAGCCCACAGGCGCGCACATAGTGCGTGCCCTTGTCCCCCTTACAGGTGCATCCATCCGTGCCTATCCGGTGGGTAAGCACGCACTTGTGCATGTATACTTCTAGATATCCCATGCACGTGGGGGCCCACACCCATAAAACCCCCTATACGGCCCTCCGTACAGCCCCTGCCCAAAAAAGGAAACCCTAATTCTATGCAGGATGATCAGACCACTAACCTGAAGCTTGCTGGTCCTCGATCGGATGCCTCATCCTCCCAAAATCTCCAAATTTCCTCTGAATACTTCTCGTCTAGTCACTATAGCAATAAGTACAAATGAGGTGGCAATGTGGGCCCTACAGCTATATATAGGCCTTTTCTCCAAACTTCCACTCACCATTCCAGGAGCTCCGGGTGTCCATTTCTCGATCTGTCTTCAGCAACAGGATCAGCATCCCATCATCTACATCACGACAGTCCCTAGGCCTCTTTTCATCCTAAGCCCCTGGGATGCCATTTTTTCATACCTTGACCAGGTACGCATGCGCATATTCAAAATTATCAAATAAATTCTCATATGTTCGATTCTCTTCAGATATTGTTCACGTCAGGTATTTGGTTTTCATGTGTGCAGGTACTTGGTCATCATACATCAACACAACCCCTTCAGGTATATTCTCAGTACTGGCATGTAGTCATTCCCTCTGAATCTTACTTGCATCTCCAGTCACACCCTCTAACATTTGCCTCTAGGATCCCCATTTCCGGCTATGCAGTACCAACACTTCCATTTGCATATTTGGTACTGTCACCCGGTAGCACTCTTACCCACATGAGTTGTCTCATTCATAGCACCCTTTTGTGCCCTTGACACTCATGCTATTTTTCAAAACCCTTTAGGGATGGGAGTCTCGATAGTCTTACATCATGTTGCGAATCAGCCACATACTCCTTCTCCTCATTTTGCTAAATTTCCCAACGGAATCCTAGATTATCTCTTCACAGTTCTATTTTTTTACTGCACCTCTGTAGTATCATGAACCCTCCATTTCCTCCACAATCAGTTTGCCCATCTACAAATTTCCCTTCAGTTCACCTACCTCATACAGAAACCCACCCATGGGGCCCTCACCCTCCTCCAGTTCTACGAGAAAATTATGCCCTACCTGGGCCAACCATATCACATTGGGGCACCTGTTTCTGTATTTGTACACTTATCCCAAATTATTCTTTATTTATTGTACAAACACCTTTGTTTCCAGAAGTTACATTACCTTTTTGTCGTCACCTTCGGCGACCTTCTTCCCCTTTTGGAAAACGCAACCCATGTCACCCTTGGTTGGGGCACTACTTATCATCTACCCTTGACGACATCGTCCATATATTCAGAGTACCCCACAGGCCACTTACCTCTTCCCTTTGAGTTTATTCACTTTGTCCCACCTCTAGCACAACTTATCCCCTGTCTTGCTATCCCCCTGACACTCGACCTCATTGAATGGTTGCAGCCACTTTTATCTCACATATACCCCAACCAAGGGTAGTCTTGAGTCTTCCTACATCTTGACTTCATCCATGTACCTCCTCCCATTCCCAACCTCACCTAGTAGATTTCATGAAGCCATTTGCTTCTGGGAGTCGCGTCCCCCTTTTTGTCGACATCAACACAGTTTTCCAGAAGGGAGATAGTATCTTGATTCTCATTACCTATCCCATGAGAGATCTCGGATGGCACAGGAAGAACCACAATTAATCCTTGTTGTTGTTGACCCCCATAACATTCGACGTCAACACTTTCTCATGTTACGGTGGGTCTTACTTTGCAACTATTGCAGTTAGTTCTTATACTTGCCAAAGACCTCTGAACTTGGTTGGGCTATCAATTCTTACAGAATCCATGATACTTCTTACAGTTGTCACTGCCTACTATTCAGAGTATGTTCATCTGTAGAATTTTCTTCTGCCTTTATCATGATCGCCTCCGAGAGTGTTGCAGTTGTCTACATCAACACTTCATTCCTCTTTTTGAGTTACATGACACGAGCATGGGGCATGCCCGCCTCGTTTGTACACGGTTTATTTTTTTACACACCTTATGGAAGGTTGGGTTCTACAGGTTCCCTTCTCCCTCCAACGGGGCACTCTTGAAAATCCCACTATTTCTCTCTCTTACAACAACACTCTCAGTAGAAGAAACATTGATGGATTTCAGCGATACGTATGCTCCATATCTCATCCATTAGGGGGCATCTGTTATCACTGAAATTTCGTCCGCAAATGGTTACAAGAATTCAGCATCGTCAAATAGTTATGAGGTCATACATGGACATGAATTAACACAAAAGCATTCACAAAGGGTCAAAACTATACAATTAGTGCAAAAATTAAAGGGCGCTATGAAAACATTGGGCATGCGCGCACATGCGTGAAACAGAAACGCAAGATTCACACACATGCGTGCGATGCGTGACTATGGTCACAAAAATCCACACACCTGAGAAACGACGCATTTATGAGAGTGGTTTGCCTCCCACCCACTTCTGGTTCAACTTCCAAGTTGATTTGACACTCAAATCTGGACTGGATTCGACTGGATGGCTGGTCAAAGACCTAGAAATGCCCTAATTAGCCTCTTTACACACTACAAACTAGTTGGACAATAACTCAAAGGAATTCTATAAAAAGGCCATGGATACACTTCATTTTTCAAGGAATTCATAGCAAAGTTATGTTTTCATTATTCTCTCGAGGAATCTTCTATCCTTTCCAAGAGTATACTTTCATCATTGCATTGGGCAATCCATCTCACCCCTTGAGTGGATTAGCAAAGAATTCTTTCACCATTTTCATTTTCATTTTCAAAGTTGTAAGAAGAACTTATTTGTGGGGGTCTAAGAGCCCTCCCTTGGAGGAAGAAGGGACTCATAGTCCTCTTGCTTCTCGGCGTTTTCTTTCACTAATATCAGCCTTATCATTGGTGACATGGGTCTCATTGTTTCTTTTGTCCTTATGTCCCTATGTTTATCAATTTAGATGTTGTTTTATTTCTTAGTTTAATTCTTAGTTATTGTTTTATGTTTCTTTCTCTAACCCTTTTCCTTGCAGTTGTCCTGCTTAGCAAACCCAACTAAGATAGCAAGAACCTCTATTTTTCTCACGAAGGTGACAAAAGAGGCGCAACACATGGTATAGCGGAAGAGCTACATGGAGGAAGGTGGTGAATTGCGGGATCAAAAGTAGTGTGGATCCAAACCGCCTTTGACAGCCCCACAATCATGTGCTTATATAACGTCAAATATGAGCGAAACACATGGTATCCCCCTAGTAATTAATCCTCTTCTCGATCTCGAGGATTCAGATAATAAAAGAAAGGACTGGTGGTTGAAACCTCGACTCACTCAGTAATTAGAAGGCATGGAGGGTTTGGCCGTGGAGACAAAAGACTTTCATCCCAAGGTGCCACAGAGGGAAGTTTTTCCTATAGGCCCATACTGACCAGAGTTTTCTTCTAATATAAGGAACATGATAGAAAAGAGAAGACACACGACATTGGAGAAGAAGCGCCCAAGCATCAATAGATGTCTATTGTTTTGAATATAAATACATCAGATGAATGATATGTAAAAGGGGAAGAGGGAGATTCAGGCCCAAGACCGAAGGAGGTTTTGAGAAACATTTATGATTGTGTATTTCAGTTTGTAAAGTGGAGGGGTATGTAGTTGTAAATGGTATTGGTATTAAAGATTCATATGAGTTGTTTCATCAGACTCTCTTCTATGTTTCAATTATGTTTTTCTTCTTGTCTGGATGTAGCATATTTGATTTATGGATTCCTGAGGAGGTGGAGTATATGTTGTCATGTTTCACATGTTTCATTGTTTATCACTCAGACACTTTTTGTTTTTCTTCTTTTCTAGATGTATCGTCTTTGATTTATGGATTCCTGAGGCAGTAGAGGATCTATTGTCATCTTTCCCATGTTTCATCATTTATCACTCAGACACTTTCTATTTTTATTCTTGTATGGATGTAGCATATTTGATTTATGGATTCCTGAGGTGGTAGAGGATTTGTTGCCATCTTGCCCATGTTTCTTTGTTTATTATTCAGACATGTCTATGCTCTTTGCAGGGAGGATCTTTGCTTAGCGACTATTCATCTTTATGTTATTCTCTTATCCTTCTCTTCATCATTAAGAAAATATTTTATCTGATAGGGAGCTTAAATGCCTTCAATGATCAGACTATTTGTGACTCCATGGCCCAATGGTCCATCACTGATCTGTAGTGATATCTGTTGTCATTTCCTTTCTTTAAATTCTTGTTGATTGTTGGCCCTTGACCAAGTTTTGGGATAACCTTGTTCATTTTGACCTATTTTGGGACTTCGACAACTAGTCGAAGAAGGAGTGCCAAGAGAAGTAGAGATCATAGGAGCTCGGTCCACTTTTGGGCCCCTTTTAGGGTTTTGGTTTAATGTAATGGGAAAGGGATGTTGGCTAGTAGGTTTACCCATGCTTAGGCCCACTTTTGTAATGTATAAATAGATACTTAGGCAATGTAAGGATGGTCGATGGCTTAGTGCTACTAGTTAGATCTGTGTGATCAGATGTGGATTGTAAATGCTCTATGCATGATTGTAAGAGGCTTGCAAATCTAAGTGCAAGTTGTTGTAAGAGGTTGTAGAAGGATTTGTGTTGAAGTGCAAGGAAGAAGGATCTAGCGAGCTACGCAGATCTTCTGTCTTGTGCAAAGTAAGGGTTTTGGGGGCTTTGTGTTGTAACCGATTGAAGACACTAATAAAGAAGAAGAGTTGGTGGACGTAGCCCCAGGGTGGGGGTGAACCGTGTAAATCTGTGTGTGATGTTTTGTCCTTTGGTTCAATGTGTTTATCTTTGCTTATGCTATGTGCTCTGATATATCCACTTATGCTCTGTGCTTCTTAGATATATATGATTGTTAGATATGATGTGTATGATGATTCTTAGTACTGATCTACTGGATCTGATTTGGGTTACTATGGTTAAGTGTTGAAATATTGTACATCTGAGTATTCACCGTGAAGCTTTGTGCTGTCTGCGAAGTATAATAAGGGTTAAATATTGATGAACAATCTATGCTAAGTGCCCTGTAAAGATAGAATCATAGATCTATGTCCCAGCAAAGGTTGCAGACACCTGAGTCTTGCAACCACCCCTGTCTCTACCTCGGGTGAGACTTCATCTGCTTCACAGGTGTTGCCGAAAGGGCTAGTAGTTAGGTCTTTGTTGGTGAGTTGTTGTAGCATTGAAACCTGGGTCTGCCCCTGTGACAATAAATGGTTCCATTGTCGGGACCTAAAACTGTGATTGCTGGGAACTAGAGAAGAAGAAGCTTTGTGCAAAGAAATCTATGTGCGTAGATCTGTTGCCCTAGTGTATAGTGTTCTACTTGACCTATGAAGCTTTGTGCCAAGAAAGAAAGGTCAGATCTGCAATAAAATAGGTTGATACTAAAGAAAAGAAGCAAGATCTGAATGCTTTGTACTCTAAGAAAGGTAAAAGTGGATTTTTCTAATGAAAAGAGGTAAGATCTGTAAGCCTATTGCTCTAATAAAGGTAAGAATAGTTAAAATTTCTTAGATCTGGAAGCTTTGTGCTCTATAGAAGTAAGATAAGTGAAATTTTTGTTTCTAGAGCATGGATCTAGGTATGTTTGATAGATTTGGTCCTAGCTTAAAACCTAGGGCATTAATAGAAGAAAGAAAGTTTGATATGAGTAGATCTGATAAGCATAATGATAGATATGTTATACCTATGCATAGAAAGAATGTTTGGACTAACAAATGGATGCAGGATCCTAGAAAGAATTTGTTGTAGATTGGCCCCTATGATCTTGGTGCGAAGTACAAAAGAGGTTGGGGATTAGTTACAAGAAATAGAGGATTAACCCTCTGTTACAGTTGTAGAAAACTAGGACATGTAGCTAAGGAATGCCCTAGTGGAGGACCTAGTTGTCGTTGTTGCAAAGCTCTAGATCATGAAGTATTGGATTTCCCTAGAATGATTGCTAGGCTCAAAGGAATGAATCCAAACCCTAAGGTAGATCCAAAGATAGTATAACCTCAGAAAGAATCAGAGAAAGTATTAATTCAGATGAAAGAAACCCTGAATGAACACCGACATGTCAGATTATTAGAGATCTTTAGAGAAAAATAATGCATCGAAGTAAGGATAGGGGAATTCAACATTGATTGTGTTCTAGATGAGGAAACATAGATGAATATCATGATAGAGAGAATGTGGGAAGATATAGGGAAGCCTGCCATGATCCCTTCACTAGGAGGAATAGGACTCTTCAGAGGAAAATTGGTAAACCTATGTGGAAGGATCACTCAGATATCTATGAATGCTAATGGAACTTCGACTAAAGAAGATTTTGAGATTATTAAATTTATTGAGGACAACGCCCCATTTACTGTGTTACTTGGAAAACCTTGGATTGATAGAGATCAAGTTAGATGGAAGGAAGAAGAAGAAGTTTTGGAACAAAAGAAACAATAATTAAAAGATTTTATGACCAAGAAGATTACATAGTTGATTGAAGAATAGAAGAACAGATCGAAGCTCCTTGACACTAGAGACCCCAATGTCGAAGTTGAAAGAATGTCAGAAGGCTCACAGAATAATGAAGCACTTGTCCTAGAGAAAGAAGAATTATTACCCCGGAGAGAATCTCAACAACACGCAGTGACTATGCTAAAAGAAGATAGGAATCAGAACGGAAAAAGACAGATCGAGTTGAAGATTACTGGGAAGAAGGATAGAAAGTTAAGTAAGAAGAGGGTGAATATTGAAAAGTTACAAGAGATTCTAGATGGAACATCGCAGAAAGAAAACTTGCAAAATGGGAGCTTCGTCGGGATATCAGAACAACGACCTATGGCACTTCATCGTGGTGAATCAATATAGTCGTTGGATTGATATACCCGTTCGAATTCTGCCTCGAACAGACATAAAAGCATTAAAGGATCACCACCATGCCATTGGACCTTTCCATAATAGACAAATCAACGTTAATGGAAGCTTCATACCCGTTGCAAGCAGACCATTGCCAAATTTCTTATTTAGCTCGTCACACCATGCCCAAAGAACACTTTTGCCAATTGAGAATTTGAAGCTTGCAGAACTAGTGATTATATACAGTGGTCATTTCTATCTGATTGTTCATCCTAGTGCAGTATTTGAGATCATCGTGACCCCGATTATTTTTCCTGAGTGCGTATGTATGATGAGCTCAACGCATTTGAAGAATCCATCACAGAAGTCCTCCTTGATTTAAGGACTGAGAGATTCATTTCAAAAAGAGGAATGTCCACTGGAGTCCAAGCATCATCGACAAGAGGAGTAGCAGTTTCTCCATCCACTGCTCGAGCCAGACCATCCCGACAGGTTGATGAGAAGCAAATGAAGCATAAGGATGATCTTGCGAATGCTAAACTGATTCCAAGCATTTTTCCCACTTACCTACCCCCTCTGCATGGTGAAATCAACTGTGACAGTGTGCCCCGAGAATTATAGTATGCTATGGTCATTGTGTACCTACCGAAAGGGGTGTTTGCAGTTCATGCCAATCAGGACAAGCTTGCAGCATTGAAGTTTAGTGACTTCAACTTTGGCAACAGGAAAGTCTACAGTATGCTCGCCCTACACAAGTATCTAACGAAGACGAAGGGAAAGAACTTGAATATCATCCCACAGTCTTGGACCCATAACCTTGTACAGTTAACATTGTTGAATGTCATGAAGATCCCGCATTTTGGCAGGCACCAGGAGGTGAATGTGTGCGTAAAGTTTCTTCTGTCTTGCTATCACGGAGGATAATTATGGTTGAACTGTCGTGTCATAGTGGATCCGACATTGATTAATTGGATCACAGGACTCAGCATGAAAGGCCTTGACCCATAGCAGTTTTATCCTAGAAAGACCATAGACAGAGCGCTAGAAGCGAAGATCAAAGAAACCTATGGCAATGTCGAGAAGGGCACACGAGGCTACAAGGTAGCCTCTATTCAGAGTGGTGCAGTGCACCTTGCCTGTCAGTTGATCACAGACAAGCTATTTCGCAATAACCGGCCCACCCAAGTGACTAGATTCGTAGTTGATCTCGCAGGGAAATGCGTAGAAGGACTTCAAATGAATTGGGACAAGTACTTGGTGAATGAGATCGAACTGGATTGCAGGGAAGTGCAAGACCAAGGGTATGAGTTCCATTTTAGTTGGATTCTCATACTGATCACCTTCATAGCATGGGATATGCCAAAGGGTGCCACTTTCCCAGAGACCAAGCCATTTGAACCTTTGGCTGCGAGGTTCAGTACCCTGTGGTACTCAACCGATATGAGAAAGCAATGGCATTCGAATGTCATCTTCCACGTGTTGAAACAGATATTAAAATCTTTTATCCTTAAGGCCTAGATTTTTATTTTTGTGTTTTTAAGGTTTCGTCTTTTCTAAAAAAAGAATTTCATCATTTCTAAATTCGTGATGCCTTTTTATCGTTTATTTTGGATAACGAATGGAAAAAAAGTTTACAAAAATATAATTTTTCCAACGCTCTTTGAAAAATTATTTAAAACGGATCGTAATTCTTAATTTGTGATTTTATAATTTAAAAGTTAAAGAAATCGAGATTCAAGGTTTTCCACAAACAGATTACTAATGCAAATTAAATCACGAAACCCTGATCCCCGATTTCCCAATACATTTAAATCTTAATTAAAACATGAATTAGTTTATGTTTCTTCTAAGAAAGGTTTAAGGTTAACATAACTATGTCGTGATTTCAGGATTCATGATTCTATGAGAGCACGTCTCTTGTCATCATGTTTCCCGAAATCTCGATTTCCGAAACCCCGACTCTTAAATCACATTAGATTAAACTAATTATGTTTTGGCCCTAATTATGATTATTCAGTTAATTAAGATAAGTTAAGTCATGTTTAAAACAAACAAGTTGTCGTGTTTTCGTGATTTCGGGGATCGGACTTCTTTGATAACATACATCTCAACATCAGGATTTCTGAAATCCCGATAGCATCTAATCTCAATTAATTAATGTGATAAAAAAATGTTTTAATCTTAATCAAAACATCGCGATTTCGACGATTGGGTTTTTTCGATGACATACCTTTCGACATCAAGACTTCTGAAACCCCGAAAAAGTGATGTTTTCAGATTTAATCCATAATTAACACTAATAAATCTTCTTTCTAAAACAGGTTTAAAGTTAATCTTTCTTTAATTGTTCATCAATGCTTCATTCTTCAATTAAGTAAATTTCTTGTTTTATTTGAAAAGCCGAGAGCGCCTAAGTACGGATATTAAATGCATATCTCCGAAAATATCTTCTGCATTAAGAGCTTTAAAGTCGTGACAGTTGTGCAAATCTCGTCATTTTTAAAATATATTCTAAGCAAATGTTTGAACGTCTGTATTTACATTTTAAGTTGAGCTTATTCATCTGCTTTCTGTGACAGGTTTTCAAGTCAAACGCAGATCCATGGCACCTAAAAAATCACCGAAGAAAAACAAAGACACACAGGAAGGTGATATTATCTCTGATACTACTCTGCATTCCATACACTCCATCAAATCATGGACTCGAATTTCCGAATTGTTGGAGGACAAGCTAAAAAATGTTGACCCTGATTATGAAAATCACCTCTGGGACATTGCTGAGTCTAAACTTCATAAGGTTGTTGCGCGTCCGAGGCTGGTGGCATATACTGATATGATCGGTTGGGCTCTGGCTAAGGTAGATATCCCAACAAGGAGCATTCAGAATGAGCAAGGAGCTATCATCGGCTCATTCAGGCCTGAGAACATTCAAGTAATGTATAAACTCTTGCCGAATCACAAACACTCCTTTAATGCTGAATTTTTAGCTGAGTTTCAGAGAAAAGAATGTATTGAGGCAGACCAGACATATCCCGACATTATTAGAGGTTGGGCGAGGTATGAAGCAAAGTTTAGGGCTGATACTCATGGGATTTATGCTACAGCCTCCTTAAACGAATATATGTTTTATATAGCCATGATGTTATGCAGACTTTTCGGAAGGAAAGATCCATGTCACTTTCATGCAAACTGGGTACCCTTCTTAGAGGAAGTTTTAGAAGGAAATGTTTTTAACTGGCATAAAATTTTATCGGATAACCTAACGCAAGAAATTTTAAATTATAAAGCAACCAAGTCAAAGGGACAACCAGTGTCTTTTTATATGTCTGCATACATTATGGATGCAATCTGTTTTATGACCCCCTTTCCATTAATGAATAGGAGTTGGAGCACCTCATGTCTAGAACCCATTCATGAATACCACTCAGCCCTTTGGGAAGAAAATGCTAAAGAGGCATTTTACGAGGTTTGTCATTTTGTCATTATTCCTATGCACAAATTATTTTTTGGATGTGAACCCCCTCGCATTTATGATGCAATCATAAAAAGTCTTAAATCAGTTTCCGACTAGTTTATTGAAGAAATTTTTTCCTATATTAGAGTTTATGGCTATTTCATTCCCCCCCACGCACTCCCGAAATTCTTACCAGACAGACTGGTATGCAGAGAAGTAGCTCGTTAGATAGCCAAGGGTGGTGTTGGATTGGAATTAAAAGCACTTCAGAAAAAATCATGGCCATCTTTCCCTGTTCATGTCGGGAAATTTCATTTATCAAATTTAGGCCATTCTAAGGTAGAGGCCGAGTCATTAGAAGAAGTGAAGTTAGTAAATATTGAGCACAGAAAATATGACCCCTACCAATTAATAAGTAGGCATTACATACATTGTAATTTAAAGGCATATGAACATGAAGTTTCTGTTTATGATGATATTTTTAAAGATGTTAAGTATTATGAAGAAGTGCTAAACAGAGTCCAGGCCTTGCCACCTGACTCACAGGCTAGGTTTGCATCTTTTCAAAGCCATAGGCAAAGCTACCTGCCTAAGGTTTTACAGGGTGAAATTTCGACCCCATTGCCAGAAAAGGAACAAACCCCTCCAGGGTTTAAAACTAATACTCAGGGTAAAGTAAATGAAAAACGTATGTTGAATAATACTGAGATACCTTCCCTAGACGCAGAGGGTTCTCAAACAAAAGAATCGAGAATGGATAAGGGAAAAGAGCCAGAAACAATTCCAGAAACTATGAAGAATGTTCCAGAAAAAATAGGAGGAACAGCTTCAACAGAACTTGGTAGTCCTATCACCTCTTTAACTCCATTACAGTCGACTTTCGGAAACCCCCATGAAGGAGTTTTATATGTTAGTGATCTAGAAATGATTTCAAGAGATGAAATCCCCCCATCAGATTACTTTTTCAGCAAAAAGCGAAGAGCAGTCTTGAAACAGGAAATTCATCCAAGAGGAGAAGGAACGATTAAAAAGCATAGAGTTGTCATAGATGGAAAGAAACTCAAGGAAGGAGAGTTTGCTACAGAATTAGCAGGTACAATGGGTGTTATAGCATCAACTAATATGCATTCTATTGGAAATTTAACAACTATGCTTGAACAGAAGGACCAAACAATAATCTAGTTGCAAGACAAACTAAAAGAAAATGAAAGAAATATTAGTTGGGGAATACAAAAGGGTCTAGAACAAGCTAGACTAAAGGATATGCAAGAAATCCAGAAATTGAATAAAGACTTGGATGAGGCAAAACACTTAATACAGGTCACACAGGAACAAGTTTGAAAGCTGGGAGAAGAGAACAAACATTTGCAAGATAAGATTGTTTCTATTACTGACCAGGTAGTAGAACTTGAAAATTTCAGGATACAGGCATTGGAGATATATGTAAGAATAGAGGAGGAGTAGCAGAAAGTGTTCTTTAATATGGAAGTAATCCATAATTATTTTCAGGAATCAAATAAGTCTTTGGAGAATGTGTTCCAGAAAGAAGGGGATGCGAAAGAAGCTAGAGCAACGTTTCAGAAGGCAGTGACTTCCTCATCAAAGGAAGAAATTGGAAAGACTCAGAAATTATCTATTTCTAAACAGGTTAAAGGGGATATAATGATAAAAGTGTGGGAAACGAAAGTGATTGAATATAAACGAATCACAAGAGAGGTTAATGAGGATTTCCAGGGAATCTTTGATCTCTTTGAAAGAGATTCATTGAATATCGGAACAAATGACTGTTCCGTATTGTTAGGAGAAATCAATATCGCCAAGCACCAGCTGAGGTTTAGAGAAGAGCTGGAGGAAAAGAAAGCAGAGATTTCAAACATTAAATTGATCAACATCACAGAGATCAACAAGTGGATGGTGACTTCAAGTCTAAAATTGAAAACTGTTAAATTCATAGAAAGAATGATAGAAAGTCGGCTGCCCAAATTGCAGAAGAAATTTTTCTCATTTGAAGAAAATGAGATACCTGATGCTCCCAAGATCTTTGTGAAGTTTATAGAGAAATGCGTTCAGTGTATTGATGCGGAAAAAGGAAGTTCGCCAACACAAGCTTAAAACCTTTTTTAAAGGTTTTATTTATTAGAAATTAAAAGAAATTGTAAACGGTTGACATTATTTTGTAACCGAAATATTAGGAAGTTGGTTAGTCACCAACAAGAAACTTTGATGAAAATGTATAAATATAGTTTCTAAAGGCTGAGAAAAGGCTTCAGAAATTTTGGAGAGAGCCATTTTGTAATATCAGTTTTGAAATACATCAGAATATAGATCACAAACGAGACTCTGGATCCTGCAACTTTGTAGCTATGTGTCTTCTCCCTGTTTAGTATACTTTGTTGAATTTTTCTTTTAATGTTTTCTCTAACAAGTAATCAATTTGAAGTTATATATATCGTTGATTTATATTTCAGATTGGTTTGGATGTCAAAAGATTTACAGTTTTTCCTCTGAAATCACTTTAGTAATTTTAACACCTGTAAAAATTTTGTTCCTTAATACTTAACTCTTGTTAGAATCCTCGTTTTTCTTTCATCATTGTCTATTGAAATATGAGATTCTTTCTTGATTAAAGCCTTATATTTCTTTGTAGTGTTTATTTTTTGTTTACAATTCTCAAAATTGTTACAAAACCAGGAAACGGCCTTGAATGTGTTTACATTACTGTTTTAGATTTTAAAATTGTTTTCCTTGATCTCATCTCTGGAAATCTGAAGTAACAAATTAATTAAAACCCCTTTATAAACAAATAAAGTTTTATCATCCATGATTGTCCCAAATAGCAGACAACCCAACGTTGAATCGGGCCTTCAGGATCAAACCAATATTGCCTTAAATTTATTCAATATCATTTTACAAATAGAAACTAACTGGGTTGAGTTAGAAAGATCATGGGCTACTATTGAGCGAGACATTAGCATCCAAGAACAACAGGAAGCAAGAAAGAGGCAGTTGAGAAACTAAATCTGCTCTGACCTTTCTTTGATTCCTTATTTCCAAATCATTTCTTTAAATCATTTACGGATGCCTTGACGATATGTTTTATAGCCTTAAAACATAAACTCAGGAACAACACCACGTATACTACAACCAGCTAAATATTTCCATCCAGTATATGCCTTGCATTACCCCAAACACACTCCATAGATTCAGACCCTTAATGAAGTTCAACACGGATCGCCACTTCATTTATATAACAACACGAGTTGATGAACACAAGCAATAGTTGCAGTCTTATTACAAGTGGACCGAGGAATACATCAACGAGATCACCAAGGATTGGTCAGCAAACCTTCTCATTCCAACGAACCCCAAAGAACTATCTAATATTGATATCCCAGAAACTGTACCGGATACACCGGGACCAAGCAAAATGAAGAAGCCTGAAGAGGTTCATGAAGTAGACAGTGCATCTGTAAGGACTGCCTCTATCACACCAGATGAAGGAGCTGATGGTGAAGAGATAGAAGGCACAAAAATTGAAAAACATAAAGGTGAAGTACCACTAGCTAGGGATGAAGAAGACTCATCAAAGAAAAGGAAGGTCTCACCTCTGAAATCTTCCTCCCAAAAGAAACCTAGAACCCCTGTAACCAAGATGTGAACTACCCTCACGTTAGATGACTTTGATTTCATCGTTGCAACGGTAAATGCTGCTTAAAAGGAGATAGTAGAGAAGCAGGAGGTGAAGCATGAGAACATGTATAACCATATAGATATTGAAATCCAAGGAGTGTAGCAGGCACTCCAGTCTAGCTGCGTAGTCCCCACTGCGCCACTGACAGCAAGGACAGTAGAACTAGGAGATGAGCTATCTCAACTTCATCGGATTGTTGATATGATCGAAGATCGCCTTAGACAAGCTCAAGAAGACACATCACAAGCCACCCAGGCTTTGACACAGGTACATGGAGTGATGTCGAACGAGAAAAAATTTCTCTTCAAGTATAGTGGGACAAAGAGAAAGCAGAGCTACAACAAAGCAAGGAACAGTTGCTCGCAGAGAAGGTTGAAGTCAAGGAACTAGTCAATAGAGCACTCCGCTCTGTGACTATTATCGAAGTACAAGCTAAAGAGAGATTTCCACAGCAAGTGGCACAACTTGAAGAAGTTATACAAAAGATTTAGCAACGCATTGTTGATCTAGAGCTTTGTGTTGTGCCCGAGACCCCTCAAGAGATAAGAGACCAGCGAGAAGAAACTGCTCGTAGAGTAGTTGACCGATTGAAAGATCTTTCCTTGGAGTGCAAGAATATCAGTAACCAAAGAACCCAAACTTATGAGAACCTTACAGAGAATCCAGAGTTACAGGTGCTGGAGTCACAGCTTCAGGAAGAAAAATGTAACACCCCATTTCCCCCAATTTGTAATTAATCATAAAATAGGAATTACCATGCTAAGGCATGAGGATAATGTAAATGTATTATTGACTGAGTTGCCAAATAAATGACTGTGGGGGTGAATCCTTGAAAGTACTAGCCATGATATCACTAGAGGAAGAATGTGAAAACTATACAAGAGGGTTCATATATCAAATAACCCCAAATCTCCCTTGATAAGGATGACAAAGCTCCTTCGGATCCCAAGGATAGAAATCAGTTAATGAAGAAAGGACTAGTGGTTGAATTATCAACCACCCCCATGAATGGAAACATGGGTTGTCAGCCCAAAGTACCGCAAGGACCTGCAGACCTAAGCTTCCTTCTAACAGAAGGAACATGATAGGTCGGAAAAAAACCTTCCAGGGTAAGGGGGATACATAAGGGAGAAGAGACACAGGATGAGAGAGCGTAATATCATAAGGGATATGCTCCAGTAGAATCACAAACAAAATTTTGCGAGCTTGATGTGGAAGAGCATCTGAGAAACTTCACTGAGGCCATAACCGGAAGAGAAAGCTCTGAGTTGCAGAGAACATGACTCAAGCAGAAGCTGAGATAGAGACATATCTCTTGAGAACTGTGAGAACTCCCTGGTGATATCATGGCTTGGCACAGGGGTGTCCAGAGTGCTAAGAATGAATGCCTCTGAGAATATGGTCAGGTGGAAGGATGAACACCCACAGTCAGTTGGTTGGCGGAAACCTGTAATAGATAAGTGATTTCCTACCTTGTGTAATTTAGCCATAACTTTGTATGAATTGGTTATACTGTGTATGTTGTTGGATTACTGAGAGGGGGGGTGAATCAGTAATAACGTAATTATAATCCTTTTTCTTCAAATGTTATATCAATGTAAAATTATTATCCAATAATGAGCAGTAA
>JASDQU010735450.1:101560-118396 GCA_032191745.1 Picea mariana
GATGTTGGTACATATTGATGAGTCATAGTTGATGAGTAGTTGACACATGATTGGTACATACTTGGAACATGGTTGGATGCACTTGTTTATGGTACAGATTGATTACAGGTTGGTGTATGGTTGATGCACTTGTTTATGGTACAGGTTGATGTATGGTTGATGCATGGTTCAGATTTATTGGTACAGGTTTACAGTGGTATATCTCACAATGATAGTTTGACAATGGCTCCATCATTCTACTTCTACTTCAGGGTGGCAGGACGGGGCAAGGAAAGGTGGTTGTAGCCACCTTCCGGTCGTAGCCGGAGAACATTGGGGGTTGTAGCCTCCTTCTGGTTGTAGCTAGAGATTTGGGGATTTGGAGCTTCCCTCGGGTTGTAGCCTGAAAAACTAGGGGGTTGGAGCCTCCTTCCAGTTGCAGCTAGAAAACAAAGGAAGTTGGTGCTTCCAATGAATGTAATTCTTCAAGAGATATAAGAAAAAGCATTCCGTGGTTTTCTCCCGATTTGGGTTTCCACGTAAAACACTGGTGTACTGTGTATGTGTGTGATTGTTTATTTATTACTGCTCATTATTGGATAATAATTCTACANAGGATAGGTGGTTTGAGCCACCTTCCGGTTGTAGCTGGAGAACATAGGGGGTTGTAGCCTCCTTCTGGTTGTAGCCAGAGAATTGGGGATTTGGAGCTTCCCTCAGGTTGTATCTTGAGAAACTAGGGGGTTGGAGCCTCCTTATAGTTGCAGTTAGAAAAAAAAGGAAGTTGTTGCTTCCAATGAATGTAATTCTTCAAGACATATAAGAGAAATCATTCTGTGGTTTTCTCTCGATTTGAGTTTCCACATAAAACAATGGTGTACTTTGTATGTGTCTATTTTTTTATTTGTTCATTGCTTATTTACTCTACGTTTATTGGATGATAATGCTTCATTAATATAACACTTGGATTATATGGTTAAAAAGTATTAAATTGCTCTATTACTGATTCACCCCCCTTCTCAGTAATCCAACAGGGATTTCCAATAGCCTCTCTATAAGATTGTGGATCTGAAGACTGAACCAAGAAAATATGCCTAGAGGGAAATGATTCTGTGGCAGTGAGTGCAATAGGAGGCTCCTCAAAATCATATTGAGTCCTCCTAGTATCAGTTGGATCACCAACGAGATCCCCTACATCCTAAAGAGTAGTTTGTGCCCACTTGGGCCTCTGTTATGGCTCTGCAACTGCATCTGGATGCTCCGACTCTGAATCTGAATCATCTGAGTCCTCTGAATCAAAACTCACGTCTAAATAAGAGTTGGCATGTGCATGATGATCATCTCAGGCAGGTGGAAGAATGAAGGTGTCTGAATGTGGATGTTGAGGTGCATGTGAGACACTTTCTTTGAATTGGACACTACGCTCAATGATGAGTCGGTCCAAGGAAATATTAGTAAGCCTATATCCCTTCACATCGTCGGGGTATCCAAAAAAGATTCACTTGGTGCTCTGTGGATCAAGTACCTTCCTCTTTTCAGAGGGAATATGGGCCCATGCATGTGAACCAAAAATGCGAAATTGGGTCACTTCCAGTTTGAGGCCACTCCAAGCCTCATAGGGGGTCATATCCTTGAAAGATCTATGAGGAGATATGTTTTGGATGTATGTTGCACAATTAAGTTCTTCGGCCCATAGTCCCTATGGTAGTGAATTTGCATGAAACATGCAACATGCCATCTCCTTTAGAGATTTTTTTTTCCACTCAGCAACTCCGTTTTGTTGCGGAGTATAGGGAACTGTATGGTGCACCTAAATCCATTCCTCATGGAAAATATTGTGGATCTCATGATTCACATAATCTCCACTTTTATCAGTTTGGAGGACTTTGATCTTCTTTTCGTACTGTGTCTCAACCAAGGCTTTGAAATATTTGAGGTGTTGAAAGACCTCAGATTTTTGCCTGAGAAAGTAGATACAAGTAAAACGTGAGAAATCATCAAGAAAAATGATGAGAAACCTCGCTTTACTGATGGATAGATGTGGAAAAGGACCCATAAAGTCATTGTGGATCAGATATAAAGATGCATAGGCTCTCTGATACTTTACCTTGTTGAATTTCTCTTTAGGGTGTTTCCCGAGAATGCATCCCTCACACACTCCCTTGGAGAAATGGATGTCTGGTAGACCATCAACCAATATTTTCTTGCTAAGTTGTTGCATGTATCTGAAATTCAAATGTCCAAACCTTTCATTCCATATCCTACTACTTTCATCAGCATGAGTAAGAAGTAAAGCAGAATCAGGTTCAATGAATTCAGAAAAAGTATACAATCTAGACTGATGATTTACCTCACCGGTAGCAACCCTGGAGTTGGTTTGCATGTCGTAGATGTCCAAGGAATTTGGTGTGAATATGAATTTATTTCCAGTGCTAGAATTTTTCATCTGATACATGGAGAGAAGTTTGACATAAAGTTTGGGAACATGTAGCAGATTCACAAAGCTTCCATTGGTGAGTTCAACCCTTCCTTTGCTGGTGACTTCGATAGAAGAGTTGTCCCCCATCAGAATAGGAGGAACTTTGCATGCATCCAATGAATAATATGATTCTTCTTATGCATCCATATGATGTGATTCTCCTGAATCAACGATCCAAGCAATGAGAGAGGAGTTAATGGCAATCAAGGCATGGCTAGAATTGCCTTTCGTGGAATTTAGATCTTATGGCTTCTTCTTCTTTGCACCCTCAAGGATGTGATATCCAAGGTTGTTTTTCTGAACTATTTGAGACATCATATCTATTTTTTTTTTCATGCATGTGGATTCCGAATGGAATCCTTTGTGACAGCATGTGCATTTATCCCCTTTTCTTCCCTTTTCCCCTTTGGATCCGGAGGCATCGGTGAAGGGTTTTGTGTACCCTTCTTTCTTTGGATGTGCATGAGATTTCCATTTATCTTTATCTTTAGATTTCTGATATTTTTGGCTTCCATCATGCACAGTGAGTGCATGCACCCTTGGGCCTTTGATTGTGCCCATGTTGATGAGCTTGGTTTTCTCTTGTGGCAGGGATTCAATAAACTCCTCAAGAGAAGGCATCTTCCAGGTGGCTCCAGCAGCGAATCTGACAGTATGGAATGTAGATACGAATACAGATAATTCAGGACCAATATTGGAGAGAATGGTGAGAACCATTTGTTTCTCCTCCTCCGATTTATCAACCCCGCAAACTTTGAGTTGTGAGAGTAAATCCTTGAATTTTGTAAAGAAATCTTGGATATTGTCGAAGATTTTTGGATCCAATGTGAGAAGCTCCACCTCCAGCATGTGTCCCCTCATTTCATCATGTTTTCAAAATATCCCTTCCNTCATTGGGAGTCTTACAGGAAAATATATGAAAAAGGAGATCGGGAGAAATAAGACTGCAAATTGTTCTGAGTGCCTCATCCATGCGATTTAAGTACTTGGATATTTCTATGGATGATGTCGGTCCTGTATATGTATTCAAGGTTAACCTGTACAACCCTTTGGTTCAAGTATGTATGGCTATTTTCTCCTTCCATGCAAAATAGTTGTAAGGTGTAAGAATGAATTATTTTTGGAATTCCATCTTTCCGCTGTCTTCAATCTTTTGTACCTACAAAACATTCTGGTGTAGCTTTTTATTAGCAATTCATCGAATCTGATAACATGTAAATGTGTTGAATCTACACAGAATAGATCTAGCTAAAAAATAATACACACATTTGCAGAGAGAATTTGAGAAAGAAGAAGAAGGAGAGAAAGAATGAAAGAATTCTCATTAACCGTTGTGAATAATGAATATTTTTACACATGATATAGTATGTATAGCTCAATGAGTGTGCACTAAAGGAGAACCAATGTGCCATAGTGGTGGTATAGAGTGATCTAGACACACACCAACAGTTACGGAAGTGAACTTCCACCTAGTCTAGTCTCTCAGGCAGTTACGGGAGTGAACTGCCACCTAGTTGAGTTAACTAGTCAACTAGTCTTCAGTTAACTAACTGAATAGAGAGTAGTGAGGATTTAACTTAGGGAATCAAGGCTAATGTGCCAGTATGGTGATAATACCAAGGAAAGGTTGAATTAGCATGGTGATGATCCCAATGTTGCATGGTGACAAAACCAATACAACATATAAACTCAACTCAACTAGTCAAACTAAAGTGTCAACTGAAACAGAATATTCTCCAGGTGGAATATTCTCCCCTAAAATATAGGATATTGGATAATGACTAATTATGACTAATAAACAAGGAAAAACCTTAGGAAAAAGAAATCTTAGGTGTGTGTGAAGCAACTAACTCCAATAAGTTATGGGGTCTACATGGAAGATTCCATCCATAGATGATTTCATGGAGTCACTTATCCATGAGAAGACAAAGCTCATCCAGATAGGGGCACTCAAGAGCTCCAATCCCCATGTGCTTACATCTCAAGGAATTTCAAAGAAGAATAAGCAGAATAGAAAGAGTAGAAGGACCAAGAGAAAAACAAGGAAGGTAAACAATAATCCACAGATGAGAGTTCGATTTCCAAGGCATCGAAGAGAAAGAAGGAGAAGACCAATCATTCCTACTCTAATACGGGGTTCCATCCTTAGAGTTATTGCATGAAAAATACCATAGATATCATGGAACAATCAATTGAAAAACATCACCTCAAGGATTGTATTATGAATAATGTTAGGAATAAACCACTAGTCAAGCGATCATTGGAAAGAGGTAATGGTCATGGATTACTTGATATTTCATCTTATCCTAATGCTTGGGTTATTGATTCAAGGGCTACCCATCACATGGCCTCATCATATTTACTTTTATCATACTTGGAGACTTGTTCCAGACCACCGATATACATGGGGGATGATTCTCTTGCTGAGGTGTGTGGTAGGGGTAGAGTTGATATAGACCATGTATGATTTCAGGATGTACTTCATGTTCCAAATATTTCAGTGAATATCCTCTCCATATATCAAACCACTCATTCAAGTACATGGAAGAAGGTGGAATTGATTCCGGACTTAGTTTTTATTTCCAACTTGTCAGATGGTTCAAATATTATTGTTGGTGAGGTTAATCACCATTCCAGGTTGTACACCTTCTCTCAATTTACTAAAAAATCTCATTTCATACCTCTTCTAACAAATTCTAATGAAGATTCCATTTTGAGGAGTGTTAAGTTTGAATAATTTCCTTCACAGGTACTTCTGAAGTAGTCCAGACCTCCATCTCCATAACCTCTAGTTGTGGAACTTCATGAGACTTCTTCTGATCAAATATTTGAATATGATATATTTTGTATTTTTGATTAGAGTGAAGAATTTGTAGTTCTAGAGAATCTACCAAAATGGGTACAATAAACTCTTTAGAAAGCAGGTGATCTAGTGGGTGATCTCACCAATCCACGAAGAACTAGATCTTAGTTTGTGGAGCCTCCACAAGATCTTATCCCCATAGATCCCTTGCTACCTACTTATTGTTATATGGTACTTGGATTGGACCCTTATTATTATGCAGAGGATGAAGGTAACCCCCATTAGGAGGAAACTATGAAAGAGGAGTACAATTCCCTGATGGATAAAAACACATGGGAGTTGGTTCCTCTACCTTCCCATGGGAAACTTTTTATATGTAAGTGGATTTTCAAGAAAAATAGGAATGTTGATGGATACTTTACAAATTATAAGGCCTTGTAAGTATCTAAAGGTTTCTCGTAGGTACAAGGTGTTATCACTTTTATTTGTAAAATGGGGTTGTTTTCCTAAGAAGTTGGTCCCTTGGCGACGCAATGAAAGAAAATGAGCAAAACAACCCACAATTTGGCTTATATCCTAAGTCAAAGGAGTGATGTGACATAATAAGGCACGCATAGAGTTGGGTGGTTGAGAGCTTAGCACCCCAAATCAATGGTTGATGGCCACATCGGGGCCTCAAGATGCACATAGGATAAAAAGGGTAGAGCAGGCCGGGGAAAACAACCGTGGTTTGTGAAGGTGCTATGTGTCGGCCAAAGACATACATCCGGCACAAAAGTGGGGAGGTTCCAAACAAGTTTTCATAGCCCCAATATGTGCATGTACACATAGTGTCCTATCCCAGGCTGATAAGTGGCCACCCCTCATCACTTTCGCTTCATCCATCTATCTTCCACTCACTGTCCCGCCGATACCTCTCCCTTTCTCATCTCCTGCCACCTGTTCCCCCTCGCTCCACATCACCTCCATCCCATTACACCTCAGCTCTCGCTTGTGAGGTCCCCATGCTATCCTTAGTCTCCTCGTCCATCCACATTTGTCCACTTGGCCATCTCCCGCCTACTACTCCACGCCGAGTGTGCCAATCACTTCATCAACAACCACCTCTGTCATCAGGCTTCCTCGCAAACATCCAACTTATATCCAAACGGTGAATGCTGAGGCTGCCAAATCTTACAGGTGTGGAGTTGACTAGAGCCTTTACCGATCCCTATGAAGTAGTTATTAAGGTTGGTTGGTGGTGGTTGAGAGTCATTTCGGGCATAAATAGAAGGCACAGGAAAGGACTAACAGTTAGTCGGCTCATCAGCAAGTCCATTCTGAGGCCCACTTGCATCTGATCAAAATTCACGTCTGATCAGAGACTATATGAACAACCCGACAGGAAGCATGCACACGTAATGCCTTCAATGCAACTTCTCGATTATGCTTCTGTGATTTTTTCTTTGAGTATAAATACTCAATTTTGATATTTTGTAATGGTCGATGGTTGAGCTAAGCTCCCGATTGTAAAGTTTTAATGAAGCCTATGGTTCTCTGGTTATGATATGCATTTGAGACTTCTTGTTTAATGAAATTCAACTTCTTTTGATATCTCCGTAAACATTGTGTTAAGACACTCAAAATCGGAGGATCCATTCGAGGGTTGTGATGTTGTTGTGATGTAGGTTTGATCACTGCAATATTTTCACTAGTTTTAATTAGTTTCTCATGTTATCTTTTCCCCTCTTATATTGAGTAGCTCAGGCATGGAGGATCTAGTCAAGTTGTTACAGTAGAATTGTGATGTAGGTTTGATCATCGTGATGTTGTATCTATGTCGTTTAGACATATCTTAGTATCTAAAGCTTTGTGTACAAGATGATCTCATTCTTGAATCTTTTCTTCCTTAGGTTGTTGGAAGATTGGATGTCCACAGAAGGCCCTCACATCTCCTCACTAGTTCTTCCTCCTATTCACCCTTTACTGCAACTTACTGACTGAAGTTAGATCAAGACCTCACTTGCCGTAGGCATACCAACCTAGTTTTATGAGTTAAAGAAATATAATCTTGAGATTTCATCCATTAGACCACCCCTTAAACTATTTACCGTGACATACAAATTGATGGGTATCAAGCTTACCTTTGACGCAATCTAGAGGTGACTTCTGATGCTAACATTTCTAGGATCCCTGTCGGGGATGGAATTGAAGATTTTCCCTGGGATTGAACGATAAAGCTTACTAGTTCCGAAGGTGCATCAAAACCCAATACATCAAGATTGCAGCTATGCACCTGGTGACTCCACTGTGGCGAATGCATTAATGCGACTCCACAGTTTCAATTATGGCTTCTAGAGGAAAACACATGAGGTATACTTCATAGATGTCTTTGGCAACACCTGATGTTGACCCAGAGAAAATTATCAAAAAGGGAAAGGTCCTTCATGAAAGTACTTCTACTATTGAACCAAGTATTTCTGATGATTTTCATTATACCATAGGAACTCTAATTTCTTCTTTTCAGCCTTTTGTTATACCTTCTATTGGAGTTTCCTGAATTTTGAATTTTTGGAGTGTTCCTATTGAGTTTTCCCCTCCTGGTCTGGGATTGGAGGGAGAAATCCTTGTCACTCCACTCTCCCCTGAAATCATATCGTGTTTTAGACCCAGCACCTCATAATATTTTCCCACCTCGGGCTTTAACACTCCTCCTCATGTTAGAGTTACTAATTTCATGGAAAAAGAGACCCCTTTTCCCTCAAGCCCTCTAACTATTTCTCCAAATCCTCTACCGTTTCCCTTTCCTCTTAGAAGCTAAGTTCTAGTCTCCCCTATTCTAACACCTTCACCTCCTATTTCTCCTCTACCTCATATCCCTATGGAAGGTTCCAATCCCCCTAGAAATAGAATGGATGCCATAGTGGCTGCAAGATATGCCCCTCTGGTCCTACCTTAGACAATGAATGCTCTCCCTGCTGGAGATTACCTAAAATATATGCCTAAGTTCACTGGAGAAGAGGATATAACTATTGAAGAGCACCTTGTTTCCTTCTATAGTTATGTGGACAATCTAAATATCAAAAAATGAAGATGTCTAGATGAGAGTCTTTGTCTAGAGCCTCGATTGTGAGGTTAGAAAGTGGTTCAGAGGTTTGACCCCTGAATCCATTTATGGGATTGAGGCTCTAGATGATTCCTTCTTGAAACAGTGGGGGGGTAAAAAAGACTTTATGTATTACATCACAGAGTTTGGGTCTCTGAAGACAAAAGAGGGGGAATCAGTATTTGACTTCTCCAAGAGGTTCAATAAAATGTACAATAAGATCCCTGCTGAAATAAAGCCTACATAAGCCTTTGCCAAAATCACGTATGTTAGTGATTTCAACCCTGATTTCTGCCTCTTGCTCAGAGAAATAAGAGATACTTCCTTGGCTCATATGCAAGATGTAGCCCAGGAAGTAGAATCCAATGTGTTGGTAACTAACCGACTCAGCAATAAGGCTGATAGAGACATCCCAACAAAAAAATCCAAAGCCTCCACCTTTGGCTCCTCTGTTTCCCCCCCTCAAATGGATGAAGTAACCAAGTTACTAAAATCACTTTCAACTAGGATGGAAATGTTGGAAGTAAAGGGGAATCCGACATATAGAAATCCTCAAAATATTGATAACAAAGGTAACTTCAAGAGGCCAAATGGTAGTGCTCCACAGATTATGCCAAGGGAACAAAGGGACAGAGATAGAAGCGATCAAAAAATCCAAACCCCTCTTAAAAATAACCTTGTTGCTGATGAAGAAGGAGAGGAGGAAGAGATAGATCCTAAAATCCATTGTCTCGGAGACACCTCCCCATTCCCTCACTTGAATCAATCTTCATATGAGGAGTCTCTCTTAGACAGCCAAATAAATGAGCCGAGCAAGGGGGAGAAAGCTAATATCAGTCCCAACAAATAAAAACTCTGGTCTAAGAATAAGGAAGGCAAGTCTGACACCCCTGATCAGCCTTCCATAGAAGAGAAGTCTACTAAATATGTAGTAAACAACAACAAAGAGAAGAAGTCTCAAAATCCTCCACCAATAGCCAAAGACCTTGTCCCAGAGGTAAGAGAAATTATGAAGCCCACTTCCTCTTTTAACTTTGAGAATGAAATTCAGAAGATTAGAATCCCCGTTCCCCTTTCAGAGTTGGTCAAGCACGAAGACTTCAAAAGGTCCCTCTCTAAGCTGTTGCAGTCTAAGCCATCTTGCCATTCCACAAAATCGGTAAATCTCCAAGATGAGAAGTCAACTGTCATCCTAGTTCCTATGATAGAAGATAGAGATGATTCATCCCCTCCCTTCTATAAATCAATGAACATATGTGATAAAGTGTTGCACAATTGTCTGATGGACTCTAGGGCATCTCATAATCTCATGCCCAAAACAGTTATGGAAGAGCTCAGATTAGAGATCAAAAAATATTATCATGATTTGTATTCTTTTGATTCAAGAAGGGTGAAATGTCTTGGGGTCATCAAAGATCTATTTGTGACCTTGTTTTAGCTACCCATGAAAAATGTGGTCATGGATATTGTGGTGGCTGACATTCCTCCCAATTTTGGCATGCTTTTGTCAAGATCTTGGATTAAAGGGATTGGGGGAACCTTGCAGATGGACCTCATGTATGCTACCATTCCTGTGTTCGGAGGGGATCATAGAAGACTGTACAGAGAATCTCAGTTGGCCTACATTATTAGTGATGAATATGACCCCACCAATCATCTTATATTTGCACTTGACACCGAGTTGGGGGGCTGTTTGTTGTAGTTCACCGATGCTCCTGAGCCTGCTTTAAATCTCAAAAAACAATCCATGGTTTTTCATGAAGCTTCTTTCTCCACCACCTCTATTTGGAAAATGTTTTTTGATGGAGCCTCCTCTAAGGATGTTGGTGGTCATGAAGTAGTCTTGGTTTCACCATCCCAGGAAGTCATATCTCTGTCATATAAAATGGAATTTGAAGCTGCCAATAATGTGGCAGAATATGAAGCTCTTGTTTTGGGCTTAAGAGTTGCAAAAGACATGGGGATCAAGGAAATATCTATGTTTGGAGATGCATAATTGATTGTTAAAAAAATTAGAAATATGTATCAATCTAAGCATCCCAGGCTTAGAAACTATAGAAATAAAGTATGGGACCTCATTGACAGTTTTTTCTTGGCTTACAACATTTCATTGATTCCAGGAAAAGAATGTCATGGCCAACTCTCTAGCTGTTTCAACAAGCAATTTCAAAGTCCTCCTACCACCTTAACTCAAGTATGATGTAGAAGTGAAATATAGACCCTCTATACCTGACAATGTCAAGCATTGGAAAGTGGTCGAGGATGATCTTGAAATCAAAATATTCCTGGAAACTATTGAGGAGTTCTCTGTATTGCACATTGATCAAGATCCTGACTCTGAAATAGAGCCTCATCCTGATGTCTTCTTGAAAATGATTGATGATCCACATTGTCTAGCTACCCAACAATCACTCCCAAAGGGACTAGTTACTTTGGAAAGGATTTTTGACAGAAACGATGTGGCAATGAAGGGTAAAATATCAAATGATGATGCTGATGTGGCTGAGTGCAGTGTTGGCATAGAGTTGGACCCAAAATTTGTCAAATTGTTGAGAAGTATGTCAAAGGAGCAGAGGGCCAATTATACTGAGCTATTAAATGAATTTGCTGATGTGTTTTCTTGGACATAAGAAGATCTTAGAACATATGACACCATTTTCATTGAACACAAGATCCCATTGAAAGAGGAGGCCAATCCATTTAGGCAGAAATTGAGGCAAATAAGTCCTATGTTGTTTCCTATTATGGAAAGGGAGGTGGAGAATCTTTTGGATGCTCAGATTAGTGTTCCTTTAAAATATTCTGAGTGGGTAGCCAACCTCATCCTAGTGAGAAAAAAGAGTGGAGAAATCAGACTCTATTTTGACTTCAGAAATTTGAACAGGAGCTCTAGGAAGGACAATTACCCACTGCCAAAGATGGAACATATATTGCAGAGGGTAACTGGTGTGTCTAGGATTTCCATGATTGATGGATTTTCTAGCTACAATCAAATCTCTGTCCTGCCTAAAGATAGAGAAAAGACAACCTTCGCCACTCCTTGGGGCACATTCATGTATGCAAAAATTCCCTTTGGATTAATGAACGCAGGAGCAACCTTTCAGCGATCCATGGACATCGCCTTCATTGGGGAGAAGGATAAATTTGCGGTCATCTATCTGGATGATATAACAGTCTTTTCCAGATCTGATAAAGAACACTGTTGTCATGTGAGGAAAGTTTTCTTGAAGTGCAGAAGGTTTGGTCTCTCCTTAAATCCCAAGAAATCAGTGTTTTCCTTGAAGGAAGGAAAATTATACATAGTATTAGTTGATGGGGTCAGAATTGATTCAAATAGGGTAGAGGCTATTCAAACCTTGTCACTTCCCAGATCCAGGAAGGAAGTTCAGTATTTCCTCGGAAAAATTAACTTTTTAAGAAGGTTTGTTTCCAATTTTGTTGAGTTGGTGAAGCATATTACAGTCACGCTCAGAAAGTGAAATGAAGTAAAATGGACTGTTGAGTCCCGAGAATCCTTTAGCCAAATCAAAAAGGAATTGACTGAGGCACCTGTTCTCGTCAGTCCTGATTATTCCAAGGATTTTCTGGTTTTTTTCTTTTGCTTCTTTTGATACAGTGGCTGTTGTTTTGTTGCAGAAAAATGTTGAATGGCTAGAGAAGCCAATTTCATTTTTCAGCAGGGCATTGAGAGATGTAGAGGCAAAATATGATATCATGGAGAAACATGCCTATGCCCTTGTGAAATCTCTCAAACATTTCAGAGTCTATGTTTTCCATTCAAATATCATTGCATATGTTCCTTCATCCTCTTTGAAGGACATTCTCATTCAGCCTGACATAGATTTGAAAAGGATCAAGTGGATTGCCAAGATCCTTGAATTCTATCTAGAAATAAAACCCACCAAACTAGTTAAAGGTCAAGGTTTAGCCAAATTGTTGGCTAAATATAATTGTAAAGCTCTGGGGGTTAATTTCATCAACACTTACTCAGAATATCATCATGCTAGGATGACTGATAGTTTTCCTCAGGATAGCCATCCACTGGCAGAATGCACCTAGTATAAAGATATTATATTTTTTCTGCAAGAGTTAAAGTCCCCTGACAGAATGGGGAAGAGAAAGGCAAGAGATTTAAATCTCAAAGCAGCTAGATATTGTCTTATTGACCACGTATTGTATTGGAAAGACCCTCTAGGTGTGCTTCTGATATGTTTAGACCCAAAGGGGGGACAAAAGATTATTTTCGAATTTCATGGAAGCCTGTGTGGGGGACATCTTTTTTGGAGAACCACGACCTACAAAATTATTAGGGTTCGGTACTTCTGGCCCAATTTATTCACTGATGTCTTTGCAAAAATCAGAGCTTGTATCCAATGTCAGAAATTCTCAGGAAAGTAGCAGCTCAATTCTTTTCCATTGAAGCCTGTAGTAGTTTCAGGACCCTTTCAGCAGTGGGGCCTAGACTTTATTGGAGAAATTCATCCTGCATCAAGCGGCCAGCACAGATGGATCCTAATTGCCACATATTATTTTACCAAGTGGATAGAAGTTATTCCCACAAGGACCACTTCTCACAAAGTCATCATAGGTTTTCTTGAAGATATTATGACAAGGTTTGGTTGTCCAAACAAAATCATCACCGATAACACTGCATCCTTCAAGGCTAAACCACTGGTCAAATTTTGTGAGGAGTTCAAAATTTCATTGATCCACTCTACACCCTACTACCCCCATGGAAATGGACTAGCAAAGTCCTCTAACAAAATCCTGATAAAGATCATCAAAAGACTGCTAGAGGACAATAAGAAAGAATGGGATTAAAATATTAAGTTTTCTTTGTGGGTTGATCGAGTGACAATGAAGAGATCCTTGGGCCTCTCCCCTTTCCAACTTTTCTATGGGGCTGAAGCAGTTTTTCCTTCTCACCTTGCCCTACCTGTAGAAAAATTCTTCCAAGACTACTGAGGTGAGCCTAATGATATGATTAGAAGGATACATCAATTGGTAGAAGTGCAGCAGACTAGAGAACAATTGTTGGACAAAGTGCGTGAATGCCAACAGAAGATCAAGCAAGCCTTTGACAGAAAGGCAAAAAAAGATGATTTCTAGCTAGGGGATCTGGTTCTCAAATGGGATGCACCAAGGAAAGACAGAGGAAAGCACAACAAGTTTGAATCCATGTCGATCGGGCCCTTCAAAATCTCTAAGATATATCCAAATAATACATATAGGTTTTAGAATTTGGAGGGCGATCAAGTTTTCAATGGTCGTGTAAATGGGAATTTTCTCAAGAAGTTCTTTATTTGAGCCACAAGTGGCTCCCATGTTTTTGTAAATATTGTTTTTCTTTTATTTTATCAATTTTATAGGTGACTCCATAGCCCAATAGTAAGGCATTGAAACTGCAGAAGAGTTCTTGGTATCTCATAGAGAGAAAGACATCCCCCATGGAGCCTAATGTTATCACATTTATTTGTAAAAGAGGGTTATTTTCCTAAGAATTTGGTCCCTTTGCGAAGGAATGAAAGAAAATGAGCAAAAAAACCCACAATTTGGCTTATACCCTAAGTTGGAGTAGTGATGTGACATTTTGACGTGACATGATAAGGTGCGCACAGAGATAGGTGGTTGAGAGCTGAGCACCCTAGATCAATGGTCGATGGCCACATCGAGGCCTCAACATTTGCACAGGATAAAAAGGGTAGAGAAGACTAGGGAAAACAACTGTGGTTTGTGAAGGTGCTACGTGTCGAACAAAGACATACATCGGGAAAAAAAGAAGGGAGGTTCCAAACCACTTTTTGTAGCCTCAATATGTGCATGTGTGCATAGTGTCCTATCCTAGGCTGAAAAGTGGCCACCCCTCATCACTTCCGTTCAATCCATCTATCTTCCACTAACTGTCCCGCTGGTACCTGTCCCTTTCTCATCTCCTGCCACTTGTGCCCCCTCACTCCACATCACATCCATCCCATTACACCTCAGCTCCCGCTTGTGTGGTTCCCATGCTATCCTCAATCTCCTTGTCCATCCATAGCTATCCACCTGGCCATCTCCCGCCCACTACTCCACGGTGAGTGCGCCAATCACTTCATTAGTAGCCACGTCTGTCGTCAGGCTTACCCACAAACATCCAGCTCAGATCCAGACAACGAATGTTGAGGCTTCCACGTCTTACAGGTGTAGAGTTGACTAGAGCCTTTCTCAATCCCTATGAAGCAGTTATTAAGGTTCGTTGGTGGTGGTTGAGCATTGTTTCGTCCATAAATAGAAGGCATAGGAAAGGATTGACAGTTAGTCGACTCATGAGTAGGTTCGTTATGAGGCTCGCTTGCGTTTGATTGAAATTCACGTCTGATCAGAGACTATATGCACAGTACGACAAGAAGAAAACACACGTAATGCCTTCAATGCAACTTCTCGATTATGCTTCTGTGATTTTTCATTTGAGTATAAATACTCAATTTTGATCTTTTGTAATGGTTGATGGTTGAGCTAAGCTCCCGATTGTAAAGTTTTAATGAAGCCTCTAGTTATTTGGTTATGATATGTATTTGAGACTTCTTGTTCAATGAAAGTCAACTTCTTTTCATCTCTCCGTAAACACTGTGTTAAGACACTCAGAATTGGAGGATCCAACCGAGGGTTGTGATGTTGTTGTGATGTAGGTTTGATCATTGCAATATTTTCACCCGTTTTAATCAATTTCTCATGTTATATTTTCCCCTCTTATATTGAGTAGCTCGGGCATGGAGGATCTAGTCAATATGTTACAGTAGCATTTTGATGTAGGTTTGATCATTGTGTTGTTGTAGATGTGTCATTTAGACATATCTCAGTATCTGAAGCTTTGGGTACAAGATGATCTCATTCTTGACGCTTTTCTTCCTTAGGTTGCTGGAAGACCGGATGTCCATAGCAGGCCCTCACATATCCTCACCAGTTCTTCCCCCTATTCACCCTTTACTACAACTTACTGGCTGAAGTTAGATCAAGACCTCACTTGCCGTAGGCATACCAACCCAATTTTCTGAGTTAAAGTGATATAATCTTGAGATTGAATCCATGACACCACCCTTTAAACTATTTACCATGAAATACGAACTGATGGTTATCAATATTGCCTCTGACACAATACAAAGGTGACTTCTGGCGCTAACACAAGGCATTGACTATGAGGAGGATTTTACACTAGTTGCCAAGATTAATTCCATTCAATTAGCTCTAGCTATTGCAGCAGCTAGAAAGTGGGAGGTACACAATATGGATGTGAATAATGCATTATTACATGGAGATATTAATGAGGATATATATTTGTATCATCCATATGGCTATGTTCATGATCCATCATTAGTTTTCAGCTTGAGGAAGTCATTGTACGGACTCAAGCAAGCACCTCAGGCATGGTATGCTAAAATGGACTCTTTTCTTCTCCCTGGAGGTTTTCTTAGATGTAGATCATATCCTAATGTGTATATGATGAGGAACACAAATTCCCTTCTACTGATAGTTCTATATGTAGATGATTTTCTCATTACAGGGAGCTCAACCTCCTCCATTACTGCAGTGAAGACTGATTTGCATGACATATATGGGACTATTACATTACTTTCTTGGTCATGAAATCAACCAGAATGATTCAAGAATCAAGATGTCTCTGTAAAATTATATTATAAATATACTTGATAGGTTTTAGATGACATATTTCAAGCCATCTAAAACACCCTTTTAGTCTGGGGTTAGACTAAAGGATGTCAGTGCATTACCTTTGGTTGATTGTATTATATATCAACAATTGGTGGGGAGCCTTCTCTACCTTACACACTCTTGACCTAACATCTATTATTTAGTTGGATAATTTTCTAGGTACATGAAATATCCACGTGAGCTTCACTAGAAGGAAGCAAAGAGGATTTTTATATATGTCAAGGGGACTACTATCTTTGGTATACAATATGCAACAAGATCTTCCTTAGATCTTGTTGGTTACACAGACTCATATTGGGTAGGAGATAACATTGATTGAAAGTCCACTTCAGGATATGTCCTCTACCTTGGATCAAGACCTATCTGTTGGTTAAGTAAGAAGCAATAAACAATTTATTTATCATCAACAAAGGTAGAGTATGAGGGTGTAGTGGATGTTATTACTCGGGCTATTTGGTTGTAGCACTTTCTTACAAAGTTGGGAGTCCATTTTCATCGTTCGACATTTATATGGTCTGATAATCAGATAAATCTCAATTTAAATAATTTTTCAAAGTTAGTGACACATAATTATTTGTACCAAGCACATCGAGGTTCATATGCACTTTATTCGATGAAAAATTGAGGATGGAGTCATTAATATGTAGTTTTGTCCATCTTCACAAAGCCTTTCACTGAATAAAATTTTGTCTCATTGAGGGACATTTTAGGAGTGAGAGATACATCATATTAGAAATTGAACATGTTAGCATTCCTTTTTCTGTTAGTAGCGTATTTTGAGAG
>JASDQU010735450.1:182513-231770 GCA_032191745.1 Picea mariana
TTTAGTTTTCATTTTGGAAGTTGTTTTCTAGCTTTTCGGGTCTTGAACTTTCAGGTCTGTTTTGAGGCCCTAAACATCATTTTATGGGCCTGACACTATCATGTTGCGGACAAGGTTAGAGTGTGATAAAATAATGTGTATTCCTCGGATTACCTTTCCAACAGGCTATCGTGCACCTAAAATGAAGATCACATGCAAAAGTTACGACCCCAGGAAGTTGATGTACCAACTTACCCCAACGAGGCCCACATGATTTTTGGCGCTTCATCTCCAAGGGTTAGATTTTTTATGTATAGGGTTTTGGAATTCATGTTTAATGTGAAAAGGCCTTTGGAGCCTCATTTTAATAATATTCTTGTGAATGAGTGCAACCATCACATCTCTTCTCAGAGATAAGCCACCACCATTCTAGCAAGCTTGTTTTAGTCTACATTTTACAGTTTCAACATATTTCTTTATTGAATAGAAGCCAATTTTTACTGTATCTTTGTTATTGTTCATTGTATCTATGTGTTAATAATATATATATGTATTCATTTCATTCTTCTCATACAATTAGGATCAAGAAGTCATATCCTGAAGTGGACTTGTAATCAGTGTTATCTCCTTCCCAATCTGAGTTTGTGTAACCAACAAGATCTAAGGAAGATCTTGTTGCATAGTGTATACCCAAGCTAGTATTCCCCTTGAAATATCTGAGAATCCTCTTTGTTTCCTTCCAGTGAAGCTCATGTGGTTCTTTAATTTACTTGGAAAATTATCCAGTTGCATAAGAGATGTTCGTTCGAGAGTGTGTAAGGTAGAGAAGACTCCCCACCAACTGTTGACATCTAGTATAATCAACCAAAGGTGATGCATCGACATCCTCTAGTCTAACCCCTGACTGAAAGGGTGTTGGAGCTGAATTGAAATATGTCATCTAACACCTTTTAATCAGATCTATAGCATACTTATACTGATACATATTGATTCCTGAATCATTTTGGATGATTTCAAGACCACGCAAGTAATGTAATAGTCCCATATATGTCACAGAAAACCTATCATGCAAAGTGGTCTTCATTGAAACAATCGAGGAGGTTGAGCTCCTTGTGATGAGTAAATCATATACATATAGAACTATCAATATAAGGGAATTTGTGTTCCTCATCATATACACATTAGGATCTGATATACAACTAATAAAATGTTTAGAGAGAAGATAAGAGTACATTTTAGCATACCATGCCCGAGGTGCTTTCTTGAGTTCATACAATGACTTTGTCAAATTGAAAACTAATGATGGATCCTGAACATATCCCTATATATAATCCATATATATCTCCTCATTAATATCTCCATGTAATAATTCACTCTTCACATCCATACTATGTACCTCCCACTTTCTAGCTGCTGCAATAGCTAGAGCTAACATAATGCAATCAATCTTGGCAACCAATGAAAAAGTATCCTCATAGTCAATGCCTTGTACCTATGAGAAACATTTAGATACTTGTTGATCCTTATAATTTGTAATGTATCCATCATAAATTATCTTTTTGTTGAAAATCCACTTACATATAACAAACTTCATGTTGGAAGGTAGAGGAACCGACTCCCATGTTTTGTTCTCCATCAGGGAATTGTACTCTTGTTTCATAGTTTCTTCCCAATGGGGATTACCTTCAAAATATGTATAATATTGAGGTCTTGATATAAATACCATATAGCAATAAATATGCATCAAGGTATCCATGGAAATAAGATCTTGTGGAGGCTCCAAAAAATAAGATCTAGTTCTCTATGGATTGGTGGGATCACACACTAGATCACCTACTACTTGAAGGGTTTGTTGTGCCCATTGTGGTAGATTCTATAGACCTGTAAATTCTTGATTTTGATAAAAAAATATCAGAGATATCAAATTCATATATTTGATTAAAAAATATGATTATAAAAAGTCTCATAAAGTTTCGCAACTAGTGGTGGTGGAGATGGAGGTGCGGAATGCTTTGGAAGTACCTGTGAAGGACCTTCTTCAAACTTGACACTCCTATGAATGGACTCTTCATTAGAATGTGTTAGAATAGGTATTTAATAATATTTATGATTAAAGTTATATAATGTGTACAATGTGGAATGGTGATTAACCTCACCAACAACAATCTTTGAACCATCTGAAATTTTCTAAATAATAACTAAGTCCAGAGTGAACTCCACCTTCTTCCTTATACCTGAATGAGTGATTTGATATATAGAGAGGACATTCACTGAAATATTCAGAAAATGAAATTCATCCTGAAAGAATCCATGGTTTAGATCAACTCTACCCATACTACACACCTTAGTAGGAGAATCTGCTCCCATGAAGATCAGTGGTCCCAAACAAGTCTCCAAGTATGAGAAAAGTTTATCCAATGAGGCCATGTGATGGGTATCCCCTGAATCAAGAACCCAATAATTAATATAAGATTAAATGGAAAGTAATGCATGACCATTAACTCTTTAATATGAAGGCTTGACTGGTGGCTTCTTCCTTGCATTATCTGGAATACAATCCTTTAGGTGATGTTGCTCAATTGATTGTTCCATAAGATCTATGGTATTTTTCATGCAAGAAATCTCAATATGTATCCCCCTATTACAATGGGAACACTTGGTATTCTACTTCTTTCTCTTTTCTTCCTTGGAAATCAAACTCTCATCTGTTGAATTTTTTTTACCTTCCTTGTTTTTTCTCTTGGTCCTTCTTAGCCTTGTTCTTCTACTTATTATTCTTTTAACTTCCTTTAGTTGTAAGCACATGGGGCTTGGAAATCTTTAGTGTCCCTATATGGAGCAAATTTTTCTTCCCATGGATAAGTGACTCCATAAAATGTTTTTGGGATGGAATATTCCATATACACCCCATAGCTAACCTGGTAGTATAAAAATAAGAAATGTAGACAAAATACTTTTGTCCTAGTTTGGTTAGAATTGAAAAGATTAACTATTCATATTTATTATCAATTACACAATCCCTAACATGATAAAGAAAATTTTTAAAATTACATAAGTAGTCATGTAGGGTCTCAAAATCTCTTGGATTCAATGCATGTATATCATTCTCTAGCTAATGACCTCTCATGTAGTCTTTCTTTCCTAACATATCCTTCAACTTTTTCCAAACATCGTTATAATTCTTGCAAGTATCGACATGAAAGAGGAGATACAAAGAGATTCTAAAGAAAAATAACCCATAGGATTCATCCATTATGTTGAATTATTTTGATTTCTCTATGGTTGAAGTAGGTTGTACCTCAGTCCCCATGGTGACCCTATACAAACCCTTGCTATGAAGTAGAAGCTCTATCTTGGGATTCCACTCAAAGTAGTTGAAGGGTGTCAATATCATTGAAGAAGAAGGTTGATGCATAGTTCTCTGTGAGTTTTCCAATATGATCTATAAACCTACAATAAAAGTGAATACTCCCTCCTAATAATGGATCTGATACCATATAGGATTAAACCACACTTCAAGACCTAATTGTGAGTAGGAAATACTACACTAGTTAATTGCAAAAGAAAGAGAGGAGAGAGAAAATCAGAATCAATCTTCGCACATAAGAGACTAAGAAACCAACTCAAATCATATTGTATTAATCCTTGATCATCAGTACAATATATATGAATCTCCACAAGATGAGTAATGTGCACTGGGTTGGGATTTCCATGTGCATGCTCAAGTAAAAAAACAACCCCTCCTACTAGAAACAGTTAACTAAATTCAAAAGTTGCTAATAATAAGAAAAGGTTAAAAATATAGGTGTGAAATCAATGAGAAGTCTACATGAGGTCAACATGCATTCCATAATAGAAAAAATCTCTTAGAATAAGACTAGAGTCCAAGAATGGAACTAAAGTCCTAATTGAGAGAGAATTTCATAAATATGGAAAGTCACTAAAAATAGGTAAATAAGTGAAATGGGTTAAATCCAAGAATAATATGGGTAATGCACACTTCCTTAGGAGAATAATATTCTCACTCAAGTGCGCTCTCTAGCCATGAAATAATAATTATCTCCTAAAATTAAGGAAATAAGTGCTCTTCCCCTAAAAAATAGGAATTTTCCTAATGGTGGTTTATGAGTCCATGGGTTTGGAAACCCACAGTACTACATATAGGAAGCCAAAAACCAAAAATAGACCTGATATAAATAGAATACCTTCTAAATAGTAGGAAAAATGGAAAAAATGAGTATGTCACTAAATATGTAGTTGAGCATATACCCCAACACCCCCAATGGAACACAATTGGGGTGTGCACAATGATGAGTCCCAACAATACGAATCCATGTTAGGTACTAATGTGTAAGTATAGATGCATAAAAAATGAAAATAAGTGAGGTAAAAAGAGAAAACTCAATGGGAACAAACCCACCTCCTCAAAATATGGTACTAAAAAAAAGGAATGCGAACATATTCAGTTGCTAAGATGATGTATCCCTCACTCCTAGAATGTCCCTCAAAGAGACAAACTTCTGTTCGGTGAAAGGATTTGTGGAGATGTCTACCACCTTCTTTAAATATGGAAAAAACTGCATATCAATGACTCTATCCTCCATTTTTCCTCGAATAAAGTGCATATGAGCCTCGATGTGATTGATCCACTGCCTCTAGAATAGGTCTCTACACAACTTGAGAGTACTCTTACTATCACACCATATAACTTTCAGATGATCAAAATGAACTCTCAACTCTTTAAGAAAGCGTTGCAACCAAATAACCTGAGTAGTGACATTCACTCCACCCCTGTGCTCTGCCTCTACTGATGATAAATAAAATGTTGGTCACTTCTTACTTAACCAACAGATAGGTCCCAATCCAAGATAGACGACATATCCTGAAGTGTACTTGCAATCAATGATATCTCCTACCGAACTTGAGTTTGTGTAACAAACAATATCTAAGGTACATCTCGCTGCATAGTGTATACCAAAGCTAGTAGTCCCCTTAAAAAATTTTAGAATCCTCTTTGTTTCCTTCCAGTGAAGCTCACATGGCCCTTTCATGTACCCATAAAATGATCCAACTGCATAATATATGTTCGGTTGAGAGTGTGTAAGGTATAGAAGACTACCAACCAACTTTCGATATCTAGTATAATCAACTAAAGGTGATACACCGACATCCTCTAGTCTAAAGCTTGACTGAAAGGGTGTTGGAGAGAGCTTGAAATATGTCATATGAAACCTATCAAGAAGAAATATAGCATACTTAAGCCGATACATCTTGATTCCATAATCATTCTGGTCGATTTCAAGACCAATAAAGTAATGCAACAGTCCCATATATGTCATAGAGAACCTGTCATGCAATGCGGTCTTCACTGCAACAATGGAGGTTGAGCTCCCTTTGATGAGTAAATCATCTACATATAGAACTATCTATAAAAGGGAATTTGTGTTCCTCATCACATACACATTAGGATATGATCCACATCTAAGAAAACCTCTAGAGAGAAGACAAGAGTCCATTTTAGCATACCATGCTCGAGGTGCTTGCTTGAGTCTGTATAATGACTTCCTCAATTTGCAAACTAATGATGGATCATGAACATATCCCTATGGATGCTCCATATATATCACCTCATTAATATCTCCATGTAATTATGCATTCTTCACATCCATATGGTGTACCTCCCACATTCTAGCTACTGCAATAGTTAGAGCTAACCAAATGGAATCAATCTTGGTAATTGGTGCAAAAGTCTCCTCATAGTCAGTTCCTTGTACCTATGAGAAACATTTAGCTACTTGTTGATCCTTATAATTTTTAATGTATCCACTATCATCCCTAATATTCTTGAAAATCCACTTACATATAACAAGATTCATGTTGGAAGGTAGAGGAACCAATTCCCATGTGTTGTTCTCCATTAGGGAATTGTACTCATTTTTCATAGTTTCCTCCCAATGGGGGTTACCTTCAGCCTTTTCATAAGGATGGGGGTATGATCCAAGTACCATATAAAAAAAAATAGGCATCAAGGGATCCCTGGTAATAATATCTTACCGAGGCTCCACAAACTGCGATCTAGTTCTTCGTTGATTGGTGGGATCACCCACTAGATCACCTATTTCCTGAAGATTTTGTTGTATTTGATAGTTGGTTGTCATTGATGTTGTTGGACAGTTGGTTTTCATTGATGTCAATATAAGTGTTTGTCATTGATGTCAACATATGTGATGGTTGTATTTGGAGAAGTGTCTAAATTGGTCCCCTTATGGCGTAGCTTTAAGCATGGCCCTCATGGGAAGATGCTTTGGAGAAGTATACAAGAAATCCAACGGTGTGGTCATGAGTCTCTAACTTGACTAAGGAAAATGAGGTTGAAGAATAATTCAAGTGTATACAAAACCCTCATAGATGGATAGTCCTCATCATGCCATTTCCAAAAGTAGGTGGTATACCACATGGTTCCTCATGATTGAGGAGTTATGCCCTCGGGAAGTTGAAAGCCCGGAAGAATGGTCAAGAAGCCCCTAAATGGTTACAAAAGAAGTTACAATTCATTAATTAAAGGGTAAAACAATTATAAAAATAGATTACAATTCATCCCTAAAGTTAAGGAAATATGTCACATGGACATGTATAAATACACTTCAAGAAGCCTCTCATTCTTACACACACAAGCTCAATGATTATCTATCTTTTAAGTGATCTTTTGGTAAATATTTACGTAGAATATATGAGGTAGAAAAGTCTGAGGTAGTGAAGGGAAGAAAAGGAAAAGTATGCAAACTATATTTCTAATTTTATTCGCAGGTTGCAGTGGAGAAGGGAATGGACATCCACGGGTCGCAGTGGAACAAAGCATGGACATCTAGAGGTTGACAATGTACATGTTGTGGATTTTTGAAAAGGACTTGAAAAAAAATGGCATCTCTTGTTTGTTGAAGATGAAATGCACTAGGTTGGTCTGAGATGATATGCACCAAGTCTTCCTCATGAGTAAAGGTATGTATTTTATGTAATTGTTTGAATCTTGTATCATGGATGGTATGGCACATTCTTAAGGCATTTCTTGGAGACACTTGGTTGAGGTTCATGTCCTGGTGATATTGATATATGCTTGAGACATATCCTTGGTACATTGTGTATTAAATTTATGATTCATTGTTAGAGGAACATCTTTGTGATATTGACATATATTTGAGGCATATACTTGGTATATGATCTTGGTTGATATTGATGCATGTTTGAGGAATTTATTGATGAGGTTATGACACATGTTTAAGGTACATGCATTGTGAGTTTTTGTATATTCCTTGAGGCACATCTTGGATACTTGGTATATGGTTTTTTGTATGGTATATGCTTGAGGAAGATTATGAGTGATATGGAACATGTTTGAGGTATATGCATTGGATGTTGTGGTACATGCTTGAGGCATGTCTTGGTGATGTTGGTACATCTTGGTGCTGTTATGGTACATTAGAGACATATCTTGGCTATCTTGGTATCTGGTTTGATATATGACATGGTGATGATTTCACATGATTGAGGCACTTCATTGATGATATCCTATTGTATATTGTGGCATATGTATGGGGGACATTCTTTGGTTCTTGGTTGAGGCACATAATTTGGTACATAATTGATGCTTAGTACATGGTATATGGTGTAGGTATATGATTAAGGTATACGAGTGATCATTGATGTTATGGTACCTACAATTGACATATATTATGGTACATGATTGGTTATATTGAGACACATCTTGGAGCTTTTATTTTTCATTATTTGATGATGATATGGTACATTTATAGAGACACTTCTTGGTGATCTTATTACATGGTATGGTACATGTTTTGGTACATGGTATGGTACAAGTTTGATGCATATATTATGCATGTTTAATACAAGTTTTGGTGCATGGTTGATGCATGTTATGGTATAGGTTTCAATGCATAGTTGATGCATGGTATGGTACAAGTTCTAGTACATGGTATGATACAGGTTCTGATACATGGTTTATGTACATGGTATGGTGATGGCTTTGGTATCCATGTGAGTGAATCTGATTGATGATGATATATCAGTGACAATGGAAGTGATGGTGACATGAACAATGACAGGTTGGTTGATTGATTGATCATCATGCATATATTGATGTGACAGAGTGATATTGATTGGTTGATGTGATAGTGACATTGACAGGTTGGTTGATGACAAGGGAAGTTACAGGTTGAATAGTGGAAGTGACAGGTTGAGTCTACACTTATATTTTAGGGTGGCGGGATGGGGAAAGGAAAGAGGATTGTAGCCTCCTTTTGGTTAGTGATAGAGAACTCAAGGAGTTGGAGCTTCCTTCAGGTTGGTTCCTATAACTCAGAGGTTAGAGGGGCATAGCCTCCTTCTAGTTGTAACTGGATAATTCAAGGAGTTGTAGCTTCCTTTAGGTTGGTGCCTGTAAATCATAGGGTTGGTGCCTCCTTCCAGTTGGTGCTAGATAATTAATAAGTTGGTTCTTACTATGAATGTATTCTTTATATATATAGGAAACCATTATGTGGTTTTCTCCCATATGGGTTTCCATGTAAATTCTAGTGTACTATGTATCTGATGTGGTATTGTTGAATTGTAATGCTTAAGGTTATATGCTCATGATATATTGAATGAAATGATAAATTATATACTTCTAATAAATTTGAATATTATATATTTTGGTTGAAATTGGTTAAAAGTGTTCATACTAATTCACCCCCCCTCTCAGTATTCCAACAATTGGTATCAGAGCAGGTCCTTCAAGAAAATTGTTTAACCACTAGAAGGGATATCATGGAGTACGTTGATATTGGAGTACCACATTGTGATGGTCAGAATGGTATGACCTATGAGATATGGAGACACAAGATGAAAACATTTCTAGGAGCACAAGGGTATGATGATGTTTGGTAATCAGTTTTTACAGAATACACCTGTTCAAAGAAACCAAATATTGTAGCCAAAAAGGAATTGAATAGAAACTACAAAAAAACAATGGATTTCATCTTGGAAGGATTACCGGATTTGGTAAAAGACAAAGTGGGACAATTTTCATCATCCAAACAACTTTATGATAAGATACATAATCTATACTTTAAGGAATCTCAATCTATCACAAATCCAGAGCATGCCAATCAAAATAAAAAATATGTTGAAGCATAACAAGTGGAAGTATGCTCATCATGTCAGACAAATTCATAAGAAAAAGAAGAATATTGTGAAGTAGGTGTAATGGACTTTGAGACTACACTAATCAATTCTTTAGGTGAGATAAATAAATAAAGAAAGGAAAACAAGTCCCTCAAGGAAGAGTTGACTAGGCTAAAGGAAAGTTCTGGAGAAGTCAGGCGGTTTGTCATGAATCTAAAATCTCAGGTGGAAGAAGCCAAAGTGATGGAAGGAACCCTTAAGGAACAGTTGAAAGAGAAACATTCTTTGGAATTCGAAGCAGTGTCACAAAGATAGGAAGCATAAAAGAGAGAAGAAATTTTGACAAATCATATTAAGGAAATATTTGAGGACTTAAACAAGATTGAAGAAGAATTTATTCAACAAGAAAGAAGACATGAAGCATAAATCATCTCTTTGAATACCCAACTTGAATAAGCAAAGAGAGAGGAAGAATTCATGAAGATCTAGATGATGAAGAAAGAAGAATATTGCGAGAATCTTGAAGAAGAAGTTGTCACATTAAAAATTAAATTTTCCAAGCTTAGAAAGAACACTAAAGAGAAAGAAAACTCCACATCATTGGTAAAGAAAGTTCAAGGAAATTTTTACATGTTACTATAAACGAAGAATGAAGAGAAAGATAAGAATTATTTAGAATTAATCAAAGACTCTACCAAGAAGGAAGTATGCGAGCCCACAAAGGAGAACATTTTAGAAATGAACAAGACTCAAGAAGAAGGTTACAGAAGAGACAAATGTCAAAGAAGAACCTCCACTTCCAGGTATCTAAGAAGCTTCAATCATTATGAAGGAAACAACAGAAGAGAATATTGTGATCAACCAAGGTATGAATTTAGAAGGACGAAATCACAAACAAGATCATTCACTCCCAGGTATCAAATTTTCTTTTATGGTCATTATTTTACTTGTAATAACTTTGGACATAAAGTTGTAGATTGTAGAGATTATGGAAGAAATAGTCAAGAAATAAATGCATATGTGACTCCATACAATATTGAATGTTACAAATGCAATAATTATGGACACATAGCTCATGAATGTAGAAGCGTGACATATACTTGTATGAAAGAGAACATTGATATCATATAAAAGAATATTTGGAAAAGAAAACATGAACAAGTAAAGGAAGAAAATATGAATGAAGAAGTCCTAGAGGTCACACTCTCAGTATTTCTAGTAGTACACGATCAGGAAAAATCTACAGGAAAAAAGGAAGATGTCAAATAGATGAAGATTTGGAGAAGAAATGAAAAACAAGAACAATAGGTGAATGAAAATTGGGCCCTAGAGATCGTACTCACAAGATTTGCAGTAGTGAAAAATCATAATGATAAAGAGGAAGATGCCAAAATTCAAGAATATTATGAAGATGAAGGTTACTCCACATTAGGGCAGTTTCCTCCACCTTTCTGAGCCTTCCAGATTGGAGACACCCAGGAAATATGGATATTGAATAGCAGGAGTCTAAGCAGTAGTGCTACAAATCAGAGAACTATATTTTGATCAGTCTAAAGTGTTTACAGATTATGGGAAGGAAGGTTCATAGTGGTTTAGTGAAATAAGTGTAGAATGTCTTGTAATAGTTTGATTGTTTGAGGAGCATATTTTGGAACACATACCTATGCAGGTATCACTAGCAGTTACGCATGCAGAGGTTCATGATTGTATAGGGATTTCCACACATATATTCAGGCAAGGATATATTTAGTATAGATTGTTCCAGACACATAGAATCTGATTTGCAGATTGAAAAGACAGATCGAAAAGAAGGAATATGTAGTGATTCGTTGTAGAAGATATGAAGAAGTCTTCATAATAGTACAATGACAGATGGGTCAGCATTGTATGCAATTGAGTAGAAAAGTCATGGAAATTTTTATGACATATGAAAAGAGATGGATTCATGAGAGATTTGGCAAATACAAAAGAAAAGGGTCAGAGAAGATGCATTACAGTGAATGAAAGTATATTAAAAATTGGAATCAGTGGAATCCATGGAATCAATGGACAAGTGGAATCAGTTAGTTAGAGGAAGGCAAGAAGTTAAAGTCACAACATGACAAGAGAAGAGAATCCATCTACAGAAGCTATATCATCAGAAAGAATTGGTTGAATGACATGGTCATTGATATCTAAGTTGTGAACATGACAATCCATGAAGATTTTATGTTGAGTAATTTTCTGAATTCTTTTTATATATGTCAGTGAATTACAAGAGGAAGCACCAATGGACAAGAAACATTGGAAGAGAGAAAATGAAGTATATACATGAAATACCCACATTGATCTACATGATATTTTGTAGAGAAGTCAAGGGGAGATAAATTTTCAAAGAGAGAATCCAGATTAGTAGCATGAATATAGGGGGAGACATATCGACAGTGGGAGTTAAGTTTTTTCCTACGATGTCAAAGAGGAAGAAAAATAAATATCAGAAGCATGAAGACAGGGAGAACAACCCCAAAGGGAGATACCCTTTTCCATTGATGTCAAAGGGGGAGAGAAACATGAGGAGAGAAACACAAGCAGAGAATGATTAGAAGAATTGGTCACGGGTGGAGCATGAGTATTGGAGTATGAGTGTTGCCATTAATGCCAAAGGGGGAGATTGTTGGATAGTTAGTTGTCATTGATGTTGTTGGAAATTTGGTTGTCATTGATGTCAACATAAGTGGTTTTCATTGATATCAACAGATGTGATAGGTGTATTTGGAGAATTCTCCAAAGTGGTCCCCTTATGGCATAGCTTTAAGCATGGCCCTCATAGAAATATGCTTTGAATAAGTCTACAAGAAACTTAGAGGTGTGGTCATGAGGCCCTGTTATTGTGCAATTTGTACTTGTCCCAAAGGGAAAGTCTAAGGGAGGAAAATTGGCGTAAAAGGAGGTTATCCTATCACTATCACCTGAATAATATACCTCTTTCTATTTAGGGTCGATGGCCCAAGGGAGACGTCTCTAGTGACCTGGGGGTTTGAAAAGGAAAAGGTTAAGTGTCTATAAAATTATCCCCTCTCACAAGTCACACTGATCAGAAAGTCCCAAGGTTTTAACGAATGAATTAATGAAGTGCTTAGATGTACCTGCCCAGAACAAAGCAACAAGAAAACAATATCTTTTGCAAGTATAATTTTGATGTTAGTACTTCATAAAACCAAGGACTTATCAATAAAAGCAATAGTTGATGTATGATGAAACAAACATAATTTTATAACAAAAATGTTTATAAGACAATATATGCACAATAAATGACTTAAAGAAGCTTCACAATGACCAAAAATAATAACTCAATGATAGCAATGTACTAGCATTTACCAGAAGCTAATTAGGCAATGTATAAATCAACTTTATAATTTCTTTTAAGTGCTTTTATTGCTAGAATAAATGGTTGTAGATTAGTTTTGTAACAACATAAAGTAGGTTATCAAATTAGTCTACTATAGGGTTAGGAAATGTTAGTAGATATCTCGAGGTAAAATTTTTGAGAGTTGTTTTCATCAATCTATCAAGTGCAAGGCCTAGATCAATTCATTTAGGGTTAATGGAGTCACTTTTAGCAGCAGAAATATTGAAGGAAAAAATGATAATATGAGAGATAGAGACAAGAATTTCAATGATTGAAGTGTTGGTAACCCAAGGATTCAATCACTAAACCCTAGGGGGAAAATGGCCACTAGGAAGTAAGTAACCCTCGGCCCTAGCTGTAACATCCCGGTCCACCACCAACAGGCTAGGAAACGCTACTCCAACGACTGTATCTTTGATTCTCTTCTTTGATACCAATTTTTTATGTCCTCAACCACCCATAGGCCGGGCAACGTCACATAGAAAACATATTTCTCCTCTGATACCAATTTTTGACATCTCCGACACACCCATGCTGGGCCATGCTACTCCAGAAAATTATCATGCTCGAATATACATAGTATATATATTTAATGCAATTTTTAACCAGACATAAACATTCTGTTCATACATAGATTGATGAGGAAGAGACAATAACACATACAAATTAACAGATGATTTACGTTCTGCTAACACATAACATAATGCAGAAATAATAGTGAAATCATACATGTAGTAATCATAGACAAAACCCATAAATATAACAACATATATAAATACACAACATGTAACCAAACTTGGAAATGGTACTTATATTTTACTTGAAGTACACCAATTGCGTGCAGACCTTACACGAACCTTCCAGCCTTAGACCATGTTGCTCATCAATCTCAACAGTGGGTCACCCCCGAGCTGGGACTAAAATCCACCAACAAGGGATTCCTAGGCTAGGCGGGGACAAAAGAAAGGATTTCCTCCAAGGAGCCACTTGTTCCCATAGCACACAGACCCTCATTCCCCACATGCATGTTCCACCCCAGGAGTGTACACCTTCACTTTCACACAATCCATCGACAGCTACACCTCCCTTTCCAAGGCTTCAACAATAGGATGGATCAAGAATTTTCATAGTTTCGTAGCTGCTACTGGACTTCCTTTGCAATATCCCTAAGGCCAAACCCAATTGTAATGTAAATGAAAATATACTTAAGTTGGTGAGTTGTTTGATATCATTTTTTGTATGCACATTTCATGGCATAGTGCATGCATGTACTGCACAGTAAATGAGGAAGTCTACACATTCTAGGATACCGCACGCAACAACTTGAGTGCACACGATTTTGAGGTCAGGTAGCCTTTTGTGTATATGTTGCATTTGTAGGCTGGTGAGCCAATTATTATAATCTAGGATGCTTATATTTTGATTAGGCAGAAGAGCCTAGATGTTAAAGGTCAGTGTGCCTATTTTTGTATATGTCCCATAATTAATATAAAATACATTGTTGTGCGCAGACCGACCACGATAAAAGAGCATGGAGGACTAAACTCCACTAGTTAGGGAAAGGGAGGGATAAAAGTTAAGGAAAAGGGCTAAGCTAGGGAGCTTAAGCCAAAAAAGAATATTATATTAATATTTCTTAAATCATAAAGTATGGATAATTATTTTATCCCAAGTTCTAAATTTGGGGACAAGTGGGCCAAAGTAGCTCCCAACATGACAATTGTCAAGTTGGGGACATGCATACATATTGTTGGGACTCAATTCATTTTTCCATCATTTTTCCACCATTCCTTCCATCATTCAGTCATCCAGTCAATCATCCATGAGCATGCACACTCCCATTGAGCTATCCTTTGTATCTTCATTACTGTAACTGAACCTGTATCCATATCCATTCTTTGTTCGTGTAGCTGGTTAGTTTGGGAGCTGGACTGAAGTAGCGGGTTGTTAGGCCCATGGGATATTGAAGAGGCAGGTTGTTAGGCCCATGAGAAATTTCTCTCTGGGTGAGAGAATTGTTGGGAATTGATTTCCTGAGAGTGTTGAACTGCAGCTACAGTGCTCGGAGACTTCCTGTCCGACTTGTTGCTCAAGCCCAGGAAGGAAGTGGGGCAGCCGAAGGACTGTTGAGAAGAGAAGGGGCACTCTTCCTGGGATGGACAGGCATGTGGGGAATGAGGGACTATAGGATGTTAGTTTGAGTTGGCACCTGAGACAAAGTGTTTTCTATTGTCCATGAGTCTTTAGCCTAGTTAGGAATCCCTTTACCCGGGTGGAGTTTAGTCCCAGCTCGGGGGTGACTCACTGTTGAGAGTGATGAACAATGTGGTCTAAGGCTGGGAGGTCCGTGGAAGGTCCGCATGCAGTTGGTGACATTCTTACCAATTTAAGTGCCAATTGTGTGATAAATTTACATGCTGCATTATTATTTACGTGCTTATTTTTATGGGTTATCATATGTGCAGTTATGAATGTGTTTAATTTTATGGTTATTTCCTATATATGATGCTTGTATATGTTTACTGTTATTTCAATGTGAATCCATGCATTTACATATGTATTTGGTTGTTTACGTTTTATATATATGTTTTCACAAGATTTCCATGTGTATATATTTTAATTGCATGCAATTCGAAAAATTTATGTAGCATATCTCAGTTAGATACTGGGTATGTTACAATATGTTCCGCAGAGAGAACGAAAGAGTTATTTGGCGTAGCATGGCCCGACATGGATGGTCATGGATGTTACAATATGGTATCAAAGCTTCAGTTTCAACACTGAGCCTGGATGGGCTGAGAAAGTTGAGTTGAAGAGAAATGTCATAGAGGATTTATTTCGAAGTGGCCAAATTTTGAATTACAGAACGTCCATGGTAAAAAGTAACAACAATTGTGCAGATTTGGGAAAAAGCCCCAATTTCTGTTGTTAAATTCATGAGAAAATTGAGAAATTCGGCCATGTGGTAAGATATTATTGATTTAATATCTGTTCTAGCAAATTCAAACCTGGAATTGGTCGAATTTGAAGTCACAGTGAAGCCATGACAGTTGGAGCGAGTTTTATAATTAAAATTCTCAATTCGTGAATTGAGTTTGGGAAAAATTTGTTCCAAAAATGTCAACCCACAACGATTTGTTGTTACAGAGGTTGAATTGGTGTTATTGGGGTGAAATTGAATAAATTTTGTAGTTGCAGAATGTCTATGAAAGAAATGGGGAAAAAGTTAAGCAAAAGCCCCAATTTCTGCAATGGAATTCATGAGGAATTGTTGCGCATAAAAATGAATGTGCGCAGGAAGGCGCACTAAAAATGCAGGATGCGCAGTAAAAGGCTTATGATATGCTAAAATTTGGTACCGCATAGAAAAATGTTGGTGTGCAGGTGTGCGCACTAAATTTTGGCACTACGTGGAAAAATAATAATGGCACGCGTGGTGTGTGTAGTATTGGCAGACCGCAGAGGAGTTTGGTTGGTGCCCGCACAATTTGGGTATATGTTGTCACACGACAATTTATTTAATGGTGCGTGCAGAGTATTGGAGTATTGTGGGGTGTACTAAACTCTGGCATGGTGAAGCCGGTAGATTAAAATGTGCATGGAATAATAGCGCGCGATACAAAAATTGCGCGCAACATGTAATAGAGAAAGAACCAAAACTACGCATGGTGGATATTGGTGCGCGACATAAAAGTAGTGCGCGCAAGTTATTGGCGTGACAGAGAAGTGATATACAATGGTTTTAAAGTGTGCAAAGCATGATTTACCCTGTGTTGTTTCTGCACATGGTAAACATGGGTTACAATTTGAAATTTGTGTGCGCGAAGTTGTTTGAAAGGTGAACAACAACATAAAACCAATGATTTTCTGCGACATTTTATACTATTTGAATGTTAGTTTTTTGCAGCACGTTTTTTAGGCCCTTAAGAGCATTTTTAGCTACTCAAAAACCATGAGATTAGAGTGTGCATTATCACACTATGTGTTTTCAGCTCAAATAAAAGAGCCCAAAGAGACCTTTCTAATGGTGTAAATCATTTGTCAAACGGATCTTTTATGAGAAAGTTACAGCACAAACAATGGAGGGTAAATTTTATGACCCAACTAACTTCAAAGGGCCATAAATTTCTGCTCCAGAATCAGATTGAGGTGTAGGAGGAGTCAATGGAAACATATTCAGCCATAGAAGACATTTCCAGAGCCTAATTAAATTTATGGGCATGTTAAAAGTGTTAATATGGAAAATAAAGTATCTATAGCATATCAGTTATAATATGGTATTTTGGCCTAGAACTTCAGCCAGCTGTAAATAACAGTCTGGAACTTAGAAAAAGGTGAAACTTAGACAAAGTGTTAATAAGATGTATATTAAGAAACCCAATTGAGATCCTATGAAAAATCCAATGGAGTAGGTGCAAAATTTCATATTTACAGCGCAGAGTTGCGCCAAGTTGAAAAATGAACAGAAAAATTAATGGGCAATTTTTAAATAGCCATAACTTTATGCTCAAGACTCAGAATTGAGCATGGGAGCAAGCGTTGGAAAGGTATTGGACAATGGAATCTAAATACCCACCCATAAAATTTATCTGGGCATTAAAATTTCTAGGAAATCATAAGAAATAAATTATGATATATTAATGAACCCAAAATGGCTCATATTTCATGAAATTGTTGAAAACAGTTAGCCTGACAAAGTTTTGTTGGATGCACATTTTGCAAAGTTAACAACAACTAGATACGATCAAGATCAGCATAGACTATAGAGGAATGGAAGAGGCATAGGGTAATTACAGTCAGGAGGATGATATTAGAGGGATGGATGTCCATTTGGGCATTGAAGGAACAAACACCAATGGACATGGAGATGAAAGGAATGAAAACATGAACATGGTAGAGACCATTAAAAAATTACAGAAGGATGTACAAAGATAAAAAGATGATAATTAAAGGCTTATGATAGCCAAGGAGCAGCATGATGACTTCAACATGAAGTTATTGGAGAGATTGAACATAATAGAAAAGAAATTGGATAAGGAGAGTGGCTCAAGCAAATCAGGAAGTCACAAGCTTTCTGATGAGAAAAGAAAAGCAAGAAGTGTTAGCAGACATCACCATCACTCCCCAAGGCATTCCAATAAGAGAGTAGGAAACATATCAAGTCCATCCCCTGTCAGAAAGAATAATAGGTCTGGGGTGGATGAGCTATGAGGAGAAATGAACAAAACCAAACCTCCTACATTTGATGGTGAGCACAAGAAGGATGAAGATGAAAAAACATGGTTGTTGGGCATGAGAAAGTATTTTCAATTGCATAATTATTATTCTCATGCAAAAGGTAGAATTTCCATCTATCAACTCAAGGGAAAGGCATCCATGTGGTGGGATCAACTTGTGCAGGTGCAACACATTAAAGAGAAAAGTGTTACTTGGAGGGAATTCAAGAAGTATTTTGAGAAGAAATACTTGACTAAGAGATATTATGACAAGAAAATGAAATATTTCTTTGAACTCAAGCTTGGGAGTATGACAATAGATGAATATGAAAGAAGGGTTTTAGAACTTCCGAAGTATGTCTCTTTCAGCAAGGATGCGATAGTTAAGATTCAAAGGTATTTGAGTGGATTGTCATCATTCATCAGTGAAAAAATACAGTATGATGATCCCAAGACATTGGAGGAGACCATAAGGAGAGATAAATTCCTATATGATCAGTAGAAAGCAAGGCCAACTTTCCAAAAATCTTGGGAAGACAAAAAGAAATTCAAGGTGGATTAGAGGAAGAAGGCTTCTAAACCACCATTCTTCAGAGATAATCCACAGGGACAACAAACTCCTAGACAACAAGCAAGCAGAATATCAGTCACATATGATTGAAGTGGAAGGTATGATCAACAACCAAACCACTGCTATTTTAATTGATTCAGGAGATATTCATAGTTATATAGATCCTAAGATGGTGGAAAGTTTGCATTTACCAAGAAGCAAGCATGGAAAATATTGGTTGGTGCAGCTGGCTACCAGAGCCAAAAGAAAATTAAATGAGATGGTTAAGTCATGTCTTATGAACATGAATGGATTGAACACCAGGGAAAATTTGAACATCTTGCCTTTAGATTTTTATGACTGTCTAATTGGGATGGATTCGTTGGACCAACATCATGCCATCCTAGACTATCATAACAAGGAATTTACTTGCTTGGATGAGGAAGGGAACCTAAGGAGAGTGCATGGAATTCCCAAGGCAATAACCATTAGAGAAATTTCAGCATTGCAGTTGAAGAAATGTTACAGAAAAGGCTGTCAAATATTTGCAACAAATATGGAAGAGACACTTAAAGATAAGGTGCCAAATTTGGAAGACCATGCAATCTTGGAAGAATTTGAAGATGTATTCAAGGAGGTACCAGGACTACCCGCAAAGAGAGATATTGATTTCTCTATAAATTTAATGCCTGGAGCATCTTCAATGTCAAAGACTCCTTACAGAATGAGTACACCAGAGTTGAAGGAGTTTCTCAAGTGTGTCATCTTGGGGTACCCCGGTCTTGTTTGTGAAGAAGAAAGTTGGAACATTAAGATTGTGCATTGATTTCAGAGAGTTGAATAAAGTGACTTTGAAGAAAAAGTATCCTCTGCCAAGGATTGATGATCTTTTTGATCAATTGAAGAATGCAAAGATGTTTTCAAAGATAGATCTCAGGTGAGGATACCATCAAGTAAGGATTAAAGAGGAAGATGTCAGCAAGACCTCTTTCAAGACAAGGTATGGTAATTATGAGTTCGTAGTGTTTCCATTTGGGTTGTCAAATGCACCAGTTGTTTTCATGTGCTTAATGAAAGGTGTTTTCCGAGAATATTTAGAAAATTTTGTCATTGTCTTTCTGGATGACATTCTTATATATTCCAAGCCAGAAGAAGAGAATGAACATCATTTGAGGATGATGTTGCAAGTATTAAGGGAGCATCAGTTGTATGCCAAATTGAGCAAGTGCTCATTTTATCAGAAGAAAATTCATTATTTGGGGCATATCATTTCAAAGGATGGGATAGCAGTGGATCCTGAGAAGATAGAAGCCATTAGAGAATGGTCAGCACCAAATAATGTGACATAGGTTAGATCATTCATGGGCTTTGCAGGATACTACAAGATATTTATTGAAGGATTCTCAAAGATTGCACACCCAATCACTTCCATACAAAAGAAGGGTGTGAATTTTCAGTGGACATTGGATTGTGAAAAGAGTTTCCAACACTTAAAACAATTATTAACAAGTGCTCCAATTCTAAGGATTGCAGACCCAAATGAAGACTTCATTGTATGCATAGATGCATGTAAAGAGGGACTTGGTGGAGTCCTCAGTCAAAATGGGTTTGTTATATGTTATGAATCAAGGAAGTTGAAGGAGCATGAAAGACACTATGCCACTCATGATTTGGAGTTGGCAGCCATAGTGCATGCCTTGAGGAAATGGAGACACTACCTCATGGAGAAAAGGTTTGAGCTAAGAAAAGACCATAATGGTCTGAGATATTTATTTGATCAACCAACTCTAAATGCTAGGCAAAGAAGATGGTTAGAATTTCTAAGTGAATATGACTTTGATATAAAGCATATCAAGGGAAAAGAGAACAAAGTAGATGATGCACTCAACAGAAGAGTGCATGAAATGCATGCTACAACCATTAGCATGTACCAATCATATTTGAAAGAAAGAGTTACAGAGGATTCCAAATCAGATTTGCAATACAAGAAATTAGTGGCAAAATTACAGCAAGGTATTTTGCAGCAGAAAATTGAGAAATATAAGCTAGATAATGATGAATTCTCATGTACAGGGGAAAAATTTATGTACCAAATTCTCAGGAATTGAAAAACCTGATATTGAGAGAAATCCATAATGTGCCTTATGCTGGGCACCCAGGATATCAGAAAACTATTGCAGCTATCAAGAGCCAATATTATTGGCCAGGCATGAAGAAAGAGGTTGTTGATTTTATTCCCAGATGTTTGGAATGTCAAGAGGTAAAGGTTGAGCATAGACACCCAGCTGGTTTGCTACAACCATTACACATTCCTGAGTGGAAGTGGGAAGTTGTAACCATGGATTTCATTACCAAAATTCCCAGAACAAACAAGCAACATGATTCTATCATGGTAGTGGTGGATAAGCTTACTAAAGTTGCCCATTTGTTCCAGTTAAGCTCACTCACAAGGCAACGAACATTGCTGATGTTTATATGAAAAAAATTGCTTGATTACATGTCATACCCAAGATGATTGTGTCTGAAAGAGATCCAAAATTTACCTCAAAATTTTGGAAGGGATTATTTAATGGATTTGGAACAAATTTGAATTTTAGTACAACTTATCCTCCAGAATCAGATGGACAAACAGAGAGGGTGAATCAAGTGATTGAGGATATGTTAAGGATGTATGTGATGGATAAACCATCAAAATGGGAAGACTACCTACACATGGTAGAGTTTTCTTATAACAATGGGTACCATGCATCTCTAAAGATGAGCCCATTTGAGGCACTTTATGGAAGAAAGTGCAACACACTACTAAGCTGGGATAACCCAGCAGACAGAGCAATGGTTGGACTAGATTTTCTTAGGGAAATGGAGGAGAAAATGATAAAAATAAAGAAAAATTTAAAGGCTGCCCAAGACAGGCAAAAAATCTATGTTGATAAGGGAAGAACTCACAGGGAATTTAAAGTGGGAGACCATGTATTCTTGAAAGTGAAAGCCAACATAAGTTCCCTGAAGTTGGGAAATTGTTCAAAGTTGGCAGCTCGCTATTGTGGGATGTTTGAAATCCTAGAGAGGATTGGTCCAGTAGCTTATATGATTGCATTACCTACATCTATGTCTGTTCATAATATATTCCATGTATCATTTCTCAAGAAATATATACCTGATGCTAATCATGTTATTGATTGGAATGTGATTCAGGTGGAGCAAGAAGGTGCTTTCTAAGTGCATTTGGTACGCATTCTGGACCAAAAAATCAAACATCTCCAGAACCGAGCCATAGGGCTTGTAAAGGTCCAATGGACCTGGTACGGTCCTGAGGACGCTACTTGGGAGCATGAGGATGCAATGCAGGTAGAATACCTGCATCTTTTTGAGGATTTTTGAAATTTTGTTGTATATGGGTACACGATGCACTGAGGACAGTACATAAATAAGGGGAGGGGATTGTAATATCCCTAAGGCCGAGCCCAATTGTAATGTAAATGAAAATTTACTTAAGATGGTGAGTTGTTTGATATCATTTTTTGTATGCACATTTCATGGCATAGTGCGTGCATGTACTGCGCAGTAAATGAGGAAGTTTGCACATTCCAGGATACTGCGTGTAGAAACTTGAGTGCACGTGATTTTTAGGCTAGGTATCCTTTTGTGTATATGTTGTGTTTGTAGGCTGGTGAGCCAGTTATTATAATCTAGGATGCTTATGTTTTGATTAGGCCGAAGAGCCTAGATGTTAAAGGCCAGTGCACCTATTTTTGTATATGTCTCATAATTAATATAAAATACATCGTTGCGCATAGACCTACCACGATAAAAGAGTATGGGGGACTAAACTCCACTAGTTAGGGAAAGGTATGGATAAAAGTTATGGAAAAGAGGTAAGCTAGGGAGCTTAAGCCAAAAAGGAATATTATATTAATATTTCTTAAATCATAAAGTATGGATAATTATTTTATCCTAAGTTCTAAAGTTGGGGACAATTGGGACAAAGTAGCTCCCAACATGACGAGTGTCAAGTTGGGGACATGCATACATATTGTTGGGACTCAGTTCATTTTTCCATATTTTTTCCATCATTCCTTCCATCATTCAGTCATCTAGTCAATCATCCATGAGCATGCACACTCCCATTGAGCTATCCTTCGTATCTTCATGATTGTAACTGAACTTGTATCCATAGCCATTCTATGTTTGTGTAGTTGGTTAGTTTGGGAGATGGACTGAATAAGTGGGTTTTCAGGCCCATGGGATATTGAAGAGGCGGGTTGTTAGGCCCGTGAGCAATTTCTCTTTGGGTGAGATAATTGTTGGGAATTTATTTCCTGAGGGTGTTGAACTGCAGCTACAGTGCTCAAAGACTTCCTGTTCGGCATGTTGTTGAAGCCTGGAAAGGAAGTGGGGTAGCTGAATGATTGTGGAATGGAGAATGGGCACACTTCCTGGGTGGGACAGGCATGTGGGGAATGTGGAACTATAGGCTATTAGTTTCAGTTGGCACCTAATACAAAGTCTTTCATGTTGTCCATGAGCCTTTAGCCTTGTTAGGATTCCCTTTACCCGGGTGGACCTTAGTCCCATCTCGGTGCATCTATCAAGTGCCTTCTTGTTCCACCTGAATCACATTCCTATCAATCACATGATTAGCATCATGTATATATTTTTTGAGCAAGGAGACATGAAATACATTATGAATATTCATGCATGCAGGAAATGCAAGCCTATAATCTATTGGTCCAATCCTTTCTAGATTTTCAAACGACCCACAATATCTAGTTGCCAACTTGGAATAGTTTCCCAGCTTCATGGAACTTTTATTGGCTTTCACCTTCAAGAAAACATGATCCCCAACTTTAAATTCCTTGTGAGTTGTGTTCTTGTTAGCATAGATTTTATTCCTGTCTTGGGTAGCCTTCAAATTCTGTTTAATCTTCAGCATTTTCTCTTCCATTTCCTTGAGCAATTCTGGCCCAACCACTACCCTATCAGCTAGGTTGTCCCAACTTACTGGGGTTTTGCACTTTCTGCCATAAAGTGCTTCAAACGGGCTCATCTTCAGTGATGCTTGGTGCCTATTGTTGTAAGAAAACTCTACCAAGTGTAGGTAGTCCTCCCATCTGGATGGTTTTTCCATCACATACATTCTTAACATATCTTCTATCACTTGATTTACCCTTTATGTTTGTCCATTAGACTCAGGATGATAAGTTGTGTTGAGATTCAGGCTCATTCTGAACCCCTTGAATAATACTCTCCAAAACTTTGAGGTAAATTTTGGGTCTCTTTCAGACACAATTGTCTTGGGAATGTCATGCAAGCATACTACTTCCCTCATATAAATATCAACAACATTAGTTTCCTTATGAGTAGTCTTCAATGGAATAAAATAGGTAGCTTTTGTAAGCTTATCCACCACCACCATGATGGAATCATGTTGCTTGTTTGATCTAGGTAATCCTGTGATCAAATCCATTGTCACCACCTGCCACTTCCTCTTAGGAACGGGTAATGGATGCAACAACTCAACTGGGTGTCTATGCTCAACCTTGACCTTTTGACACTCCAAAAATTTAGCTATGTACTCTGCCATTTCTTTCTTCATGCTCGACCAATAGTAATGGCTCTTGACTACTGCCATTGTTTTCGGATATCTTGGGTGCCCATCATAAGGCACATTATGCATCTATTTTAAAATCACACTCCTCAATTTAGGAGAATTGGGTACATAAATTTTGTTTTTGTAAAAGAGTATTCCATCAACTTCCAGTCTATAATCTTATATTTTCTATAACATGTTACCTTGATGTAACTTTGTTACCATTTCCATGTACTGTGTATCTTCTTTTCCAGCCTCCAAAATTCTATCTTTAAGATCAATTTGATACATGATGATGGATGTAGCATGCAGTTCATGCACTCTCCTGTTGAGTGCATCAACCACCTTGTTCTCATTTCCTTTGATGTGCTTGATATCAAATTCATACTCAAAGAGTAATTCCAACCATCTACTCTGCCTAGCATTCAAAGTAGGTTGATCAAACAAATACTTCAAACCATTATGGTATGTCCTCTCAAACCTCTATCCCATGAGGTAGTTCCTCCACTTCTTCAAAGCATGCACTATGGCTGCCAATTCCAAATCATGAGTGGCATAGAGCCTTTCATTCTCTTTCAATTTTTTGGACTCAAAACATATCACAAATCCTTTCTGACTAAGGACTCATCCTAGTACTTCTTTGCACACATTTGTGCAAACCAAGAATTCTTCATTCAGATCTATAATCTTCAAAATTGGAGAACTAGTTAACATCTACTTCAATTGATGGAAGCTCATTTCACATTCTGTTGTCCATTGAAACTTCATCTCCTTCCTTTTCAAGGAAGTGATGAGATGATCTATTCTCAAAAACCCTAAAAAGAACCTTTTGTAGTATCCATCTAGACCCATGAAGGATCTAAATTCTGTCACATTCTTAGGTGTTTTCCACCCTTTAATGGCCTCAATATTTTCAGGGTCTACTGATATCCCTTCTTTAGATACGATATTCCCCAAATAGTGAATTATGTTTTGATAAAATGAGAACTTGCTCAATTTGGCATACATCTGATGCTCTCTTAGCACTTGCAACACCATCCTCAAATGATGCTCATGATCTTCTTCTAACTTGGAATATACAAGGATGTCATCCAAAAAGACAATGACAAACTTGTCTAAATATTCTCGAAAAACACCATTCATTAGGCACATGAAAACAACTAGCGCATTTGATAACCCAAATGGCACCACTGTGAACTCATAATGTCCATAGCTTGTCCTAAAGGTGGTCTTGCTGATATATTCATCTTTAATCCTTACCTGATGGTATCTTGACCTAAGATATATTTTTGAAAATATCCTTTCATCCTTCAACTGATTGAAGAGAACATCAATCCTTGGTAGAGGATACTTGTTCTTTATAGTTACTTTATTTAGCTGCTTGAAGTCGATGCATAGTCTCAAGGTCCCATATTTATTCTTCATGAACAAGACTAGGGCACCCCAAGGTGACACACTTGGCCATATATACCCCTTCTTCATAAGCTCTTCAAGATGCATTTGCAACTCCTTCAGCTCTAATGTACTCATTCTATAAGGAGTCTTTGATATGGGAGTTGCCCCAGGCATCAAATTCATAGATAAATAAATATCTCTCTTTGGGGGTAGTCCTGGTATCTCCTTGAACACATCTTCAAAATCTTCCAGGACTACATGATCCTCCATATTTGGAACCTTATACTTATATGCTTCCTCCATACGGGTTGCAAATATTTGATGGCCCTTCCTGTAACACTTCTTTAGCTACATTGATAATATTTCCCGAATAGTAATTGCCCTGGGAATTCCTTGGACTTCTCTCTGATTTCCTTCCTCATCCATGCAAGTGAATGCCTTGTTATGACAGTCTAATATGGCATGGTGTTGGTCCAAACAATCCATACCAATTAGGAAATCATATGATCCCAAAGGAAATATGTTCAAATACTCCTTGGTACTTAGTCCCTTCATGCCCACTGGACATGATTTAACCAAATCAACAACCTTTATCTTGGCTCATGTAGCTAGTTGCACTAGCCAAGATTTCCAATTCTTTCTTCTTGGTAATTGAAATATTTCCACTACCTTAGGATATATGTAGCTATGACTAGCTCCTGAATCAATTAAAATAGTAAAGGCATGATTATTGATCATACCTTCAACTTCAATCATGTGTGATTGAAACTCAACTTGCTTGTTTTCCAGGGCTGCATAGATTCTTGGTACTCTTCTTCCCATGTCATCCACTGTTTATGCTTTTCGAACATTGTGAACAACTCTCACCTTGTCCCTTATGTGAGGGAAATGTCTATACTTATGATCTTCTTTACAGCCCCAACATTGCATAGGTGTGTTCGTTGGCCTTTTCCCACCTACTTCAACCATCTTGGGATCTCTCAAAACTGGCTGTCCTTGAGGACTATTTCTGAAAAATGGTGGTGTGTTCCCCTTCTGCCTCTACTCCCTCTTAAACTTCCTCTTGTCTTCCCAAGCTATTTGGAAAGTAGGCTTTCTTTTATGTTGATCATATAAGAATTTTTCTCTCCTTATAGTTTTTTCCAGAGTCTTGGGATCATCATATTGGATTTTATCACTGATGAAATATGGCAGCCCACTCAGATATCTCTGGATCTTGACTGCCTCATCCTTAATGAAAGGGACATAATTCAACAACTCTAGAAATATCCTCTCATATTCATTTATAGTCATACTGCCCTGTTTAAGTTCAAAGAATTCTTTCATCTTCTTGTCATAGTATCTCTTGGCTAAGTACTTCTTTCCAAAATGTTTCTTGAATTCCTTCCAAGTCACATTTTTCTCCTTGAGGTGTTGTACTTGCACCAACTAATCCCACCATATGGATGCCTTTCCTTTAAGTTGGTAGATGGAAATTCTTCCCTATGCATGAGAAGATTAGTTTTTCAATTGGAAGTACTTCCTCATGCCCAACAACCATGTCTTAGCATCTTCATCCTTCTTATTCTCTCCATCAAAAGTAGGAGGTTTGATCTTATTCATTTCTCCTTTCAACTCATCCACCCCAGACCTCCTATGTTTCCTGAAAGGGGATGGACTTGAGCTACTATGTTCTCTCCTATGGGAATGCTTTTGGGAGTGTTGGTGATGTCTGCTACCACTCCTTGATCTTCCTTTCTTCTCAGGGGTCTCGTGACTTCCTGATTTGCTAGAGCTGCTCTCCTTATCCAACTTCTCTTATATTATTTCTAGGCTTTGCATTAACTTCATATTTCTCTTCGAGCCCTGTTCTATTCTACAATTCACTTTCAGGTGCTAGCCCCCTTTTTCCTTCATCCCTTAATTTGCATGTGACCATGCCTATGACCAAGAGATAATAGTTGGGTGCTTATCCAGAGCCCTGAAAATTTGGGGCTCCAGAGCTTCATAGGTTTCCTTTTCCACACATCACAAACATCACAGAACCTTGAAATGGTGAATTCATGGAGGATGGTGGATCTACGATCCACATTCTCTATTAATATCTATGGTGGATAGAAGCTTCGGGACTCTGAGCTTCAATGGTTTCCAAAGAAAATCACAACAAATCTCCTGGAGTACCAAATTGGTGATCTCGTGAAGTGGGATGGATCAACAGTCCATGACTTTCCAACATCCTATGACTGATGTTTACTATGGAATTTAGGGCTTCGGGACCTCTGAACTGCTACATATGTTGCCAAGTGTCCTTTCCCGATCAAAGGTCGAGATTAAATCCAGCCTTTGGGACTTCAGGACTTCTCATACTTAAACACTTGTTGACCAAGTTCCTCTGGAGTGCCAAGTCTCCGGACGCAGGTGATGGTGCCATGCATCCACTATGACCAAGTTACTTTGGGACCGATCTATTTCTATACTTCACCAAGGTTTTAACTGCTTTATGTATCCATCAGAGCCCCACCATCCATGCTCAAGAGGAGTGTCACGTGGTGAAATACTAGAGGCAGACACGTGGCCCAATCAGACAAGTGACGCATTTCACATTCTAAATGGAATTTATATCTTCCATGAGTGCTTAACTCACTGACATGTGGCACACATCCCATGTGTCCATGTCATCCCTGGTGATGTCAGTAGGCCACGTCACTTCAGGGCTTCAGGCTTTGGAATATCTTACACTTGCATTCCTCAAATCTCTCGAACTCCAAACTACTTTACTTTTTGGGGTCCACATGGTACAACTGTCAACAATTAAGGTGATGGAACATGACACATCTAGGAACGGTCCACATCACCACTAGCGACGTCATCATGCCACACCACTTATATTCTTCGGCTTTGGGACTTTGGGCTTTGAGACTTTTCACACTATCACACTCCAATTCTCTTGAATGCCGAACTCCCGAACAAGCTGATCTTCTGACACACGTCTCTTTTCATGGACAATTTGGATCAACTTCAGACTTGAATACTTTGGGATTTTTTTCCTTACCATAATTTGTTTCTCCCGAACGCTGAATTTGTTTCTCCCGAACGCTGAATTTGTTTATCATAATGTGAGATATATGGTTCACAACCACCTACGTGCAGATCTGATGGCTAAGATCTATTGGTTTTTTTTCACCATTGTGCCTTACCTTCTTCTCTTGGCTTGATCTAATGGCTCCAAACTATTCTTTCTCAAATCCAATGGTAAACACTTCTCACGGGATGTATGGTGTAAATCCACTCCGAGACTTCGAAACTTAGGGCTTCGATCCATTTTGATCTATAACATGTTAGAAATCTGTAATTCCCATAGGTTGTCAAGGGTAGAAGAAATTGAAAGAGGTAACTTACCAAAACCACTTTTGAAAATGGGATCTATCCCTGCCAGTTTCAGAGAGGGATCTCTCTGTATGATTTAGAGTTGTTTGAGTTTTAGATATTAGGCTAGTTAAAACAATCTGAGTTTGTTTGTTTTTTTATAAAGATTGGCTGAAGAATTGCATTAAACTTCCATTGGGCTATGGGGTCTATTTTAAAGATTAGGATCAGATACATTTTTTATGAGGTTCCTTCAAAGGGAGAGATAGTGAGACCATTGGATCTTTTAGAGTTAAATGGGATCAAAAATATAGAACAGATGAGAAATTCAACCAAGCAAAAAAGAAATTAAGAATTACTTTACTTAATATAAGATGAATAACATTTAGATCACTGAAAGACCAGAAACAGAGTGCACGAGACAAATTTTGTTCATTAACTTCATTTTAATGATTATAAACATAAAACATAATGATTACAGAGAAAGATAAACATTAACAAATAAAGATAAACATCACCAATGTTCAAACACAAGAATCCTGTGAATATCCTTTTTATTACTGGTCGATCCTTTTGAAAAGATTACACAGATAGTTCCCTGGGCACAAAAATCAACCCTCAATACTTCAAAGTGATAAGTATTTATACAATAGTTACATTTGATCCTATCATTAATGACTAGGATATGGTGGAGGAAAAATCTAACTAACTAGATTACAAATCACAAAATAATAGGAATGTTGGTGATCTATTTGAAATCCTTGGTGTTTCTTCTGGGGGAGGTAGTTGATGATTCATCACTTTGACTTGACTGTCTTCTTCTTGTTGACTCAAAAATCCACCTCACCTTTACTCAAGTAAAGAGCATAGGTCTTCCCATCTATTTTGAATAGGGATTTAAACCTTGAGAAACTTTCTGTATATTTTGTCCATTTTAGTGTACTTGGAAAAAGTAGGCTTTGTGATGAGGATGTATTTTATCTCATGTTGGATGCTCAGGTCCAACTGTAAAGTTTCTAAGAAATCCTTGACAGTAATTCTCCCTTGTATACCTGCAAATTTAGAACCATCCTTTTCCAGTGTGTTGATCTTTTGTTTGTAGTCTGACATAGTGATGAGCTTGTCATTTATCACTAGAAGTCCAAGGAGTCCCTTCTTGTGTAGTGTGTAAAACTTGTTGAAAAACCTATGCACTCCAATGTTCATTATTTGAGATTTCTCCTCTAGCTGCAACATCAATCCTTTCTTGGTCAAGACTTTCTTGACCTGAAGGATGGTCTTTGTCCTGTCTTCAATTTCCAATGCCTCTAACTCCTGCATAGTCTTGGAGTTTAGGAACTTGATGAGCTCAGTGGCCTCTTTGGGTCTCTCTCCTAATTCTTCCCTTATCTTTTCAATTTCCTGCCAGACCTTTTGTACCAATTAATGTTGTTAAATTTGTTTTTGTATGAATGGCCATATCTCTTCCATTGACTTGCTAATGTCCATCTCGATGTTTTCCTTGGCCTCAGACAATTTTTGGCCATGACAGTCTCCTTCTGTAGCTTCTATATTTCTTGGCCGAGTCTTTGTGATTTATGCATATCTGTATTATAGCTGGCTTGGAACATGGATTTCAGCTTCTAGAGGTTTTTTACCTCTTATTACAATATTTTGATCTCTTCCCCTTGAAGGGTCATGTCCTCCATTGATTTCACCAATTTATCAGAAGCATTTGGAACTTTTACTGGGATGACTGATGGAATCTCTGTTGTTTTGGCTGCTGCTACTGTACTAACTCCTTTGAGAGGAACTGCATCTAGTGGGATAGCAACCATTTTCACACTCTGTTCTTTCTCTTTAACCAACTTATCTAGCTCAGCCTCCATCTCCTTTATCTATGCATTCTGCTCCATTATCAATTTCAACATCTCCTCTTTGTGGCCTTCACTTTAAGTCATTTCCTTTCCTTTTGAATCTTCAGTGGCTGGAAGTTTCAATTGTTTCCTTAGAGATGCTATGTCAACATTTTTCTTCTTCAGAAGTTCCTCGATTGCCTTGACATTGGATGGATCATAACTGATCTTTAGTACCAGTTCCTCTAGGATTTGATTTTATTATCTTTGGCCAGAGAAGAGATCTTTTCCAGATTCAACTGAGATTGGAAATTATTTAGACACACCTGGAATCTTGCAGCAGTCAATGATGTATTTTTCAAGGTGGAGAAAATCATCTCCCCTGTTTGTCTATGCATGTTCATTTGGTCTGATGGATGAACCTCTTTCACATCAAACTCCAATGATGCTTTCTTGTAATCAGAATTTGTCTTGGGATGAGGGATGTGTGCCTCTAAGAATTCCATGTGCATCCTCCCCTTCTCTATTTCAAATGCAAACAATAATCTGTGCTGAGATGTGAATGTCTGCTTCCAGAACTCGCCATATGTGTTGTTGTTTTGTAGTTCATTCTTCTTCTTGATAATCTTGTATTTTTCAAATATGTTTGACTCTATTGGCTCTTGTGAGAACTCAATTGAAAGTGTAGTGTCTGTTTGTTTCTTGGATGAGGATGTAGACACTATGTGTTGGTTGCCTGAGAATATTGATGAATGTGGTCCCTCCATAACTATAGTGGACTGAGTTTCTTCTTCTCTAAGGTTGTCTGGTGTGTGACTAGTTTTGGTCCTCTTTTTGTACAATTGGAAGTCTTTAGCTGACACCTCTGTGACTGAAGGAGAAACCTATTTCCTAGCTCTTTTTTCTGCTTGCACATGAGGAGTGATGGTGTGTGAGGCAGTGACAATGGGGGATTCTTCTTTAGTTTCCAACAATCTATTTTTCTGCCAATCTGTTTGATTCATAAAATTTTTAACCTCAGGATTTAACACATGAGCATATGGAGAAGTCTTATGTTTGAGCATGGTTTTTGATATGATGCCAAAGAGATCATAGCTCCATGGGAAACTCATACTGAAATTCATTTCTTACAAGAGATTGTTGGCTTCTTCTCCTGCAGCTATGTTTTTGCATATGAAGGAACCAATTTGGCTCTTGATATTAGGTTTTTGCTTCTTCTTGAATGAAACGAAGTGGATGTCATCGGATTTTATCATCTGACTGATGTATTCCAAGGAAAATATTCTGACAGGAAGGTAGTTTGGCAGTTTCTATGGTGGTAATTCACACCCATAAACTCTGATCTATGTATGGTTCTGGTAAATATACGAGTCCCCTGTTTTGGCTAAGTTTGATAGGTGAATAATTATCTGAACCTCCTCATTTATCCTTGGTTCCATTCTTCTGTTGAGAATGCACACCACTAGATGGTAAAAATGATCGATAAACTATTTGAAGATGAACTCAAATGACTTCTTCCTTACTAGTGATGTCCAAGAAGTCACTGGTTGAGGGTTCCCGCTTTGATCCAATTTCTAAAAAGCACAAGAGAATATGTCTGCTTGGAAGAAGAGGAATAGGTACACCAACACTGAGGAGTACCTGAACATTCCCTCTATGGAGAACTTGAAAAGTTGTTCATGTATAATGTCATCCAGAAACTCACTGTAATCAAATTGAGTTGTAGCTTTCTCTTTAGTGGAGAAGATGGACGGAAAACCCAGGATGGGTTCATCTACCCACTCATTGGAATAATATCCTAATAGGAAACATAGGGTGGAAATGATTTGGTTGGCTCTGATAGATAATATGGAAGAAGGATAGGAGGGCTCTTTTTAGGCAATTGCACGTCTTCTAGTAAGAAGATTTCGAATATCTGGGCTCTCTAAGGGAAGGAAAGTTTCTGATATAGTTCAGTCAAATTTTCAATGGAGAAGGGGGAGGAAGAATTGGTTCTAGGGATCTGAAACATTTGGTTTATTGTTTCAGGGGTGATGGTGAACAACGTTTCACCATATGAAGACACGATGGCCCTTTGGTCGGGAAGGTAATGGGCTTGACACTTCAGAGCGAACTCAAGGAAGTGATAGGTATGGGGAAACATGTGTAAGTTTTAAACCTGTGAAGTAAATAAATGCATATAGATTCTTAAGAAAAACATAATTTAATCAATGGCTCATACACATAGTACATAGAGATTTATACCAGAAACCATCAACTGGGGAAAACCTCTCTTATATTCATTATATCGAATTTCACCATTCACCATACAATATATATACAATGTTTTTAGGTATTGCGTAGATACCAACAACCTAATCCCTTATTCCAGGATTAATTTATAAAGCCGCTAAAAATAGCAAAATCCACTAAAAATAGCAAAACTGCCCCCCAAAAAAATTTGGGGTATTGCCCCGAACGATGCACGTAACCAGGGGACCATACCTAGCCACCCCTAGGAAGCGCTTGGCGCACATGACACAAAGAGCACTACTAGAAGGATCGTGAGACACAGTTGTCTAATCTGACATGCCCACACACACACATGCAAAGAATATAACACATACCCAACAACATGCACAATGGCAGATTAGACTCCCAGATTCTGATCTCATCACTTTGGTCTAGGAAAATATCTTTAAGCCAAAAGTGTAATTCGAAGAAATCAAATTCACACTTCCTCTCTATAATTCGATAGTATTTATCGGCCAAAGGGGTGCGGTCCATGTTGATGTGAGGAGGAAGGAATGGATTTTCTTTTGTTTTAGCAGATTTGGACTTGGGTGCCATGATTAATTGGAGATATGAAGATGAAAAAGGGTATGTTTTGTGATTACCCAGCTGAACGGTGCCTGTCGATTGTGAGTTTGGTAGCGGTTGTCTTGAAAATAGAAAACGGTTGTGTCGAATGTATTTGGATCAGTGAACAATGTAGTAATGGTGAAGAAACAGAGTTAAACGGTGTACGGGAGTGTCCGTTATGGTGCGTGTGATGATTTGGATGAGTAACGGTCACGGGGAAAGTCATTGATGGGCCAATGGGTAGATGGTGTGATGTGGAGGGTAGTTGGGTGTGACGTGTGAAAGGGTAGTGGGGTACAGTGGTGGAGTGCGGTGGGTGGTATCGAATGAGCGGTTAGGTTGTTTCCCTGGAGGGGGGGTAGGTGGTAAGAGGAAATGAAAGGAGGGGGGTCTAGTAAGTTCTGAAGCTGACACGATGCGGGGGGCCTGCACTGGGAAAACCGCTCTCCCGGACCCCCCTCCCCCCCACTGTTAAAGGAAAAAAGGTCAAGGGGGGTCTGAAATTCACCGTTGGTCATTGATTTGAGAGTGGCTTGATCAACCACTGTGAACTGTGTTCCCTTTACCCACAAAACTCCAAATGGTCAAATCCCAATCGAACTAAGGATAAAAACATGTTGTGGGTAGCGCTAACTCCCCTTTCTTTATTGTTTTCACCAAGGGGTCAAAAACACATCAAATTAACTCAAATAAAAGGCATTTAAGCAACCTTTTGCAATTTTTTATTGAAATAAAGCATGCTAACCTAGTTCCTAATCTAATTACCTAACACATTAACCTAGATTAAACTTTTGGGTCAATAATTACTCTAACCTAAGATATTTGGCCAAGATTAGACTGTTTGGCCAAACTTATTCACTAACCTATCTAATTTGGCCAAGGTTAGACTGTTTGACCAAATGTATTTACTATCCTATCAACACAAATTTAAAGGGTTTGACCATGGTTAGATAGTATGAATCAAACCAAGTTTATTTCATGGGGTTTTATCTTTTTATTTTTTTTATTTTTTATACCCTCTTTTCTTTTTTTTTTTCTTTTTTTTTATTTTCTTTTCTTTCTTTTTCTTTCTTTTTCTTTTTCTTTTGTAAATCATTTGCAGAACAAAATATTATTTACAATATAATGCAACTAGAGGAAGAGATTTTAATCACCAGGTGATCGTATGAAACATAGGGTTATAACTGTGGCTCCACTTGGGGATGGTGCTCTCCTTGTGAGGTGCAAAGAACCAACTACCTATTGCCTTGAATATTCTTCTCAAGTTATTTTCTGCATCCTAATTTTATTTATTTTAACTGTAAATATGGTGATCCTAATCAGTGGCTTAGGGCCTTCTCTTCAGGCTTCAACCATCTAATAAAAATCACCCACTCTTGACATAAAAGTAAAAATGGTTTGTACAATGAGATGAGTGAAAAAGATCTTTATTCTGGTGGAACATAATGTTTGATCATCCTTCCATTGATAGGTCCTCCTGGCATATCTACTCCATCCATGTCCTTTATTAGAAATGCATTGTTTCCTCTATAAGCCTGAATTATGAAAGGGCTTTCCATAAATTGTCTAACTTTCCATGCTTTCCCTTGTCTTCATTTCTTGAATCTCATTTCAGTACTATCACCCAATTTTAAATCATCATCCTTGGTTCTTTTGTCATAAATTTTCTTTATGCTCTCTTGGATCACCTAGGTCTAGTTATAAACCTCCTCTCTAGACTGTTGCAGTTGTATCATTTGATTGATCCTTCTTTGGATGTCATCAGGTTCTACCTATAATTCTTATAAAAAATTCATAACAGGAACACCCAAAGAGGTGGGAAACACAACATCCATTACATACACCAACTGATATGGGGACATACTAATTGACCTCTTTGTAGTCAGCCTGTCTGCCCAAAGTGCATGTACCAACTTGTTGTGCCAAGAATTCTTATTTTCCAATAGCATCTTCTTGATGATATTGACAAAACTCTTATTAGAAGAATCTGCCAATCCATTGATCTGAGGGTAATAGGTTGTAGAGTGTCCTAAAGTGATCTGATACTTACTGCAAAATTATATCATCTTTCTTTATTTGAAAGCTGCTACATTATCAGTGATAATCTTTCTAGGGAATCCAAATTGAGAGAGAATGTTAGCTTCCAAGAATTTTATAATCACAACATCAGTGGCTTCCCTAGAGGGTACATATTCAATCCACCCGGTGAAGTAGTCAGTAGTTGTAGGGATCCACTTGTGCTGGCCTGATGAAGGTGGGTGAATATCTCCAATAAAATCCAAACCCCATTGCTAAAATGGAGCTTCAACCAAGATAGGATTCAAGGGTAAAGGCAAAAGTTTCCTCTTGCCTTCAAAGATTTGGCATTTGTGACAGGAGATTACCTTTTTATGGATATCTAAAAACAAGTTGGGCCAGTAAAAACTAGCTCTGAGAATTTTGTTAGCAGTAGTCTTCCAATTTAAGTGCCCACCACAATCTCCTTCATGGAACTCCTGTAAAGCTTTGTCAGCTTCGTCTTTCAACAAATATTTCAGTGAAATGCCTCCAAAATATTTCCAGTACATATTTCCATTCGGAATGAAATATTTCAAAGCTTTAAGTTTTAAAAATCTATATTTAGTTTTTGTCAAACTAGGGGGAGCTTGTGATCCAGGAGCATCGTAAGCCAAGGCAAAAGCAGAAGGATAGTTGGATATGCATCAGCATGTGTTTTAAGGATGTTTTGAATTTGAAAGGATGAAGCATTAATGTAATATCTGGAAAAGTTATTTTTTCTTTTATGGTTTGGAGGTTGTGACACAGATCTTGAGCATTGATCTCATCTGTCGGTTGTAGGCATTTATTGTAATAAATGTAAAGTAGTTGTAAGATTTTAATTCGATTAGATAGCTTAGAGATGTAGGAGGGAAAACTCTAGAAATCTCCCTTGTATGTATTGTATTGTATTATTATTCTAAATAGTAAGAATTAGAAGTTGTAGAGCAAGAGAATAGGAGAACAAAGGAGAAGATAGATTGTAGAAGATAGTTGTTGCTATATACACCATGTACAGAAGAACTTGATCTAATATGAGAATGCTTTGACTCAATTTCATGGCGTTGTGATGAATTATGTTTACATCTATTGAATGGTATGCTTATAGTTAATTTCAGTCTCTGTTATGGATTTGTTTCAATGTTGTGTATGTGTATGATTTCATGTTGAATGTATGAAGTCTGTGAGAGGGTGAGTATGAGTTTCAATTGTTTCTCTTCCTGAGAATTCCACAAGGAGTGTAGTGAAGGTCCGCAAAAAGTGCATTGACAAGACTTTGATTTTTACCTCAGATAAGATCAGGAGATACACTATTGTTTTTAATACTAGTATAAGTGCAAGGATAGCATAGGGCTGTAAAAAGTGTGCACAAGCAGGTTGAGGTCTTAGACTTTTCCAACCCAGTGAATGGTTGAAGAGATTTTGTCGCAAGGAGTGCACAGAATTGAGAAGTTCAGATAATTAGAGATTATCATGAAGCCGTGAAGAGTGTAGGCAAGAATTCCCTAGGAGCCTTGAGTTTGCATCAAGAACTAAGCTCAAGAGGAATAGAGACTTCGAAGAGTTCGAAGGAAGACGAGGCTGAAGTCACCTTGAAAAAATCAAGCTTAGAAGGAGACACCGAGTTATTTGGCTAGGAGCATCGAGAACTTGAATGGACGGTTGAAATTCTCAGAGGGAAAGCTACCGATTCGCCATGGACCATTGGATCCAGTGGATCAGTGGAGAAGTTAAGTCTGAGTGTCTTTCAACACTCGCAAGCTCAAGAGGAGTAGTCGTTGTTAGATTTGGATCAATGGGAGTCGTTGATATTGTGATTTCAAATTTTGGCATTTCGGGAGTTGGAGTGTGGAGAAATTCATGACTTGTAAATCTTGATTTTTTAAATCCCAATACGTGAAATTCCGACACAATCTGAACCATCATATTGTGGGAAGCTCAGAGCCGTCGATTTGAGGAGAGGAATTCATGAGTTTGGAATTTGGGAGACAGGACAGGAGTCACATCGTGAACTCACAATTTGTGAAATCCCAATGCGTTCAGAGGTGGACCCCAGGACGTGAATGAGGTCACATGGTTGAGGCATAAGGGTGGAGATAAATATCCATTAGCCCATTTCGAGGTTTCTTGAGTCAAAGAAGTTAGAGGGATTCACAACAAAAATCGAGAAGTCACAAAATCCGAAGACACCCTTGCGGGTAAAGGTTGTGGTCACGCAGGTTGGTCACTTGGAGTGGAGGTTTTTGCCTAGTGCTTACTCGCACAGGCATAAATTATAAGAAGGACCTGTGGATATATATGTGTGAAGGTTCAAGTGGGAACTAAGGAGTTGTTTCGGCTCAGGGAATAGAAAGATCCAAATACTGGGAGGTCACAAAGAACCTGTTGAGGTAGGGGTGCTACATCATGTGGTATCAGAGCTTACAATCATTGTTTTCTGTAAGAAAGGGAGACAGAAGGAAAGTTGTGATTTGAATTCAGCATGGAACAGATTTAAACAATGTCGTCAAGAAGACATCAAGAGAGACCAATGCCCAATCCTTTCGTGGAAAGGGAAATGAGAGAAATTCATGCTCGATTAGATGCTATGGAGACAACATAGAGATGAACAGCTGATACTGGAGATATCAGTGAGGTTTAAAGTGAAAATGAAGCTAGAGCCGAAGAATAAGTTGTAGCCAAAGATGTTGCGGAGGAACATCTATTCAAAGTTGTTGCAAGAATAGGGGCCATATAAAAAATGGACATCCCAATGTATGAAGGCAACTTAGACGTTGAGGAGCTGCTAGAGTGGTTTAGAGCTCTGGATAAATACTTTGACTATGAGGATATCAAAGAAGATAAGAAAGTAAAACATGTTGTCACTATACTTAAAGGGCATGCAACACTGTGGTGGGATGAACTGCAGGCTGACAGGAATTGCAAAGGCAAACAATGAATCAAAAGATGGGATAGGATGGTCGCAAAGATGAAAGCCAAGTTTATACCCAGAGATTACCAAATTAATATGTTTCGAAGAATGAAGAATTTGAGACAGAAGGGGATGACAGTGAAGGAATACACTGAGGAGTTTTACAGACTCAACATCAGGGAAAGTCGTCATGAGAGTGATGATGAAAAAGCTTCCAGATACATGAATGGATTGAGATATGAAATTTAAGATGAGATGAGCATGGTGACAATTAGGAATGTAGAAGATTCTTATCAAATTGCTTCAAAGGCATAAGAGAAATTGGCCCGAAAGCAAGGTCAAAGGAGCAGAGGTAGAACTTAGAGTAGAGGCAAAGAAATTTCCCAGGATAGAGTACATAAGCCAAAATATGAATAAAACAAACCTCATAACCACCCAGAAAGGGAAGGAAGTTTACAGGGGAGACAATATGCTAACAAGAATACTTTTCCTTATGCAAGACGAAGAGGAAGAGGCAGAGGTGGTGAAATAAAGTTTTTTTTTTTTTTTCTGTGGAAAGATAGGACACAAATCTTGGGAATGTCCTGATAGAAAAAGAGAAGGAGGAGGGAAAGCTCACATTTCAGAAGTGCAAAGGAGAAATGTTGAGGCAGAAGATGCAGAAGGTAGAAGATCCTTAATGATGTGGAAAATTCTCTTGAAGTCAGAGAAAGAGATGGAGAATCGAGTCCACAGAAACAATTTGTTTAGAACTTCTTGCAAGACCAATGATAGGGTATGCAAGGTAATCATGGACAGTGGAAGTACAGATAATCTAGTATCCACAGAAATGGTGGAGAAGATAGAATTGGAGACAGTTGCACATCTGAGCCCATACAAGGTTTTGTGGTTGCAAAAGGGACATCAGGTAACAATCACTAAACAATGTTTAGTTGAATTTAGGATAGGTGGATATAGAGATGAGATATTATGTGATGTTATTCCCATGGATCTATGTCATATTTTGTTGGGGAGACCGTGGCAATATGACAGAAATGTTGTTCATGATGAAATAAATAACATCTATACCTTGGAGAAGAATGGTAGGACACATATGTTGCTTCCAATTGAAGACAAGAAGGTGAAAGAAGAAGAAATCAATACTATACTTCTCATGAGTGGGAAGGAAATTCTGGATGAAGTCAAGAAGGAAGAAGAAAGGCAGTTTGATGTGGTGTGGAAACCTAGAGTCATCTTGACCATTACTTCAATGGATGATCTACCTGAGGAAATTCGGAAACTGCTGGATGATTTCGTTGATATAGTGGTGGATGATTTACCTTGTTCGTTTCTGCCCATTAGAAGTATAAGCCATCACATTGACCTTATACCATGGGTGAATTTACCGAACAAAGAAGTGTATATATTGATGCCGCAGGAGAATGAAGAAGTTAAGAAATAAGTCCATGATTTGATGGACAAAGGATTGATCAGAGAAATCTTGAGTCCATGTGTTGTACCAATAGTGTTAAGTCCAAAGAAAGATGGTGGATGGAGGATGTGTATAGACTCAAGGGATATAAACAAAATTACCATCAGGTATAGATTTTCTTTACCGAGGATGGATGACTTGATGGGTTGCTTGAGTGGGGCAAAGGTTTTTTCAAAAATTGAATTGAAAAGAGGATATCATCATATTATAATGAGGGAAGGTGATGAATGGAAGACAACATTCAAGATGAATGAAGGATTATATTAATGGCTTGCCATGTTGTTTGGTTTGATGAATGCACCAAGTACTTTCGTGAGGTTGATGAACGAAGTCTTGAAGGATTTCATTGGAAAGTTTGTAATTGTGTATCTTGATGATATACTGATCTTCAGTAAGACTGAGGAAGAGCATTTGAGACACCTAACTCTAGTGATGAGGAGGTTGCAGCAAGAGAAGTTGCTGATAAATATGAAGAATTCATATTTCATGAAGAAGGAACTCATTTATTTGGGGTTCATGATCTCTTCGAATGAGTTGAAGATGGATCCTGAGAAGTTAAAAGAAATCAAAGAATGGTAATCACCAAGGAATATTTTTGAGGTCAGAAGCTTCCATGGACTAGCCATTTTTTACAGGAAGTTCATAAAAAAATTTAGTGGAATTTATGTGCCAATGATGGAGACAATCAAGAAAAGACATAAATATTTTCATTGGATAGAGGAAGCAGAGATAAGTTTCAAGTTGTTAAAGGAGACGGTAACTGAACAGCCAGTTCTGGTTCTACTAGATTTTAGTAAGACATTTCAAGTCAGATGTGACACAAGTGGATTTGCGATTGGAGCAGTCTTCAGTCTAGACAATTGACCAGTTGCATACTTCAGTGAGAAGCTAAATGATTCCAAGAGAAACATTCCATGTATGATAAAGAGTTTTATGCAATCATACAGGCATTGAATAAATGGAGACACTACTTGGTTCCGAAAGAGTTCATTTTGTACAACGACAACCATGCTTTACAATTCATAACCAAACAGGAGAAACTGAACCAAAAACATGCAAAATGGGTTGAATTTATGCAAAACTTTAATTTTGTTATAAAGCACATTTATGGAACTACTAATAAGTTTGCTCATGCATTGAGAAGGAAATGTTTGATTCTGCAGAAGTTTCGTGTGAATACCTTAGGTTTTGAAAATGTTAAGGAAGTGTACAGAGATGATTCAGATTTCATGGATGCTTATGAAGCATGTGAGAATCATGTTCTGAGAGATAGAAGCCAATGGGTTGAATATTTGATCCAGGATGGATTGCTATTCAAAGGAAATCAGTTGTGTATCCCGAAGAGTTCTATGAGAGAAAACATTTTAAAGGAAAAGCATAGTGGGGGATTGGTTGGATACTTCGGCCATGAAAAAACGTTCATGCAAATGAATAATTTATATTATTGGCTAGGGATGATGAAAGATGTGAAGAAGTTTGCCAACAAATGTAGAATTTTCCATCCCATAAAGGGAAAAAGACAGAATACAGGTTTATATCAACCATTTCCAGTACCAGAGAGGCCGTGGGATGCGGTAAGCATGGATTTTGTCTTAGGACTCCTAAGGACACAAAGAGGTTGTGATTCTGTATTCATGGTAGTCGAAATATTCTAAAAAAATGGCACATTTCATTCCATGTCAGAAAACCAGTGATGCAACACACATTGCAAATTTGTTTTTCAAAGAAGTTGTTCGACTTCATGGTTTACCCAAGAGTATTGTTTCAAATTGAGATACCAAATTTGTTGGACATTTCTGGAGGAAACTATGGAAAATTTTGGGGACGAATTTATCTTTTATCTCAACATATCACCCTCAGAAGGATGGACAGACTGAGGTAGTAAATCGAAGTTTAGGATACTTGTTGAGAAGCTTGGTCACTGAACATCACAGTCAGTGGGATCAGATTCTTCCACAAGCAAAATTTGCGTATAATGACTCACCTAATAGGAGCACAAGACAGATCCCATTCTAGATAGTGTATGGAATACAGCCAAGGGGAGTATCTGAGTTGAGATACTTGGAGTAGAATGAGTTCAGAAGTGCTGGGGTGGAAGATTTTGCAGCAAAGATGCAGGAGCTCCACAGTAATATCAAAAAGTGGTTGCAAAATTCTAACCAGGAATACAAGTGTAGAGAACATCAACACAGAAGAGAGCTTCATTTTGAAGTGGGATATTTGGTCTTAGTGCATTTAAGGAAAGAGAGATTCCCAAGGGGAATGTATAATAGGATGAAATTGAAAAATATAGGGTCGTGTAAGATTTTACGGAAATTTGAGGCAAATTCTTATGAGATAGAATTGCCAGATGATGTGGGCATATCACCCATATTTAACATAGCAGATCTGTATCCTTACAGAATAGATGAAACCAATGGGGTAGAGAGTTAGAAGGAAGTTCAATGGGTCAAATAGTTGCATGTAGCTGAAAAGCCGCAGATGGAAAAGATCATTGATCAGAGAGTTAGCAAGAAGACCCGGATAAGGATGTATTTTGAATACTTGGTAAAGTGGAAGGGGCACCCAGTTGAAGATGCCAGTTGGGAAAGTGAAGTGGAGATCTAGAAACATGGCCAGACAGTGCAGGATCTCATGAATAGGAGTCCATGAATTTTTTCAGCCAGAGGAGTATGATGCAGGAGCATCATAAGCCAGTGCAAAAGCAGAAGGACAATTGGATATGCACCAATGCCTATTTTGAGGATGTTTTGAATTTGAAAGGATGAAGCATTAATGTAATATCTAGAAAAGATATTTTTTCTTTTATGGTTTGGAGGTTGTGATGCAGATCTTGAGCATTTCTCTCATCTGTCGATTGTATGCATTTATTGTAATAAATGTAAAGTAGTTGTAGGCTTTTAATTTGATTATTTAACTTAGAGTTGTAGGAGGGAAAGCTCTAGAAATCTCCCTCGTATGTATTGTATTGTATTATTATTCTCAATAGTAAGAATTAGAAGTTGTAGAGCAAGATAACAGGAGAACAAAGCAGAAGATAGATGGTAGAATATTGTATAAGAAGATAATTGTTGCTATAGAGACCATGTACATAAGCACTTGAGTTAATATGATAATGCTTTGACTCAATTTCATGGCATTGTGATGAGTTCTATTTACATCTATTGAATGGTATGTTTACAGTTAATTTCAGTCTCTGTTATGCATTNTGTTGAATGTATGAATTCTGTGAGAGGGAGAGTATGAGTTTCAATTGTTTCTCTTCTTGAGAATTCCTGCAAGGAGTGCAGTGAAGGTCTGCAAAGAGTGCGTTGGCAAGACTTTGATTTTTACCTGAGATAAGCTCAGGAGAGATACCATTGTTTTTCATACCAGTAGAAGTGCAAAGATAAAACATGGTCGTGCAAAGTGTGCGCAGGTAGGTTGAGGTCTTAGACTCTTCCAATCGAGTGAATGGTTGAAGAGCTTATGTCACAAGGAGTGCGGAGAACTGAGAAGTTGAGATAATCAGAGATTATCATGAAGCCATGAAGAGTGCGGGCAAAAACTCCCTAGGATCCTTGAGTTTTCATCAAGAACCAAGCTCAAGAGGGATAGAGACTTTGAAGAGTTCAAAGGAAGACAAAGCTGAAGTCACTTCGTAGAAATCAATCTCAAAAGGAGATGTCGAGTTATTTGGCCAGGAGATTTGAGAACTTGAAAAAATGGTTGAAATTATCAGAGGGAGAACTATCGGTTCGTCGTGGACCATTGGATCCAGTGGATCAGTAGAGAAGTTAAGGCCAAGTGTCTTTCAACACTTGTAGGCTCAGGAGGAGTAGGCGCCGCTAAATTTGGATCAATGGGAGTCGTTGATCTTGTGATTTCAGATTTTGGCATTTCAGGAGTCGGAGTGTGGATAAAGTTGTGGCTTGGAGATCTTGAGTTGCGAAATCTCGATACGTGAAATTTCGACACAATCTAGACCATCAAATCGTGGGAAGCTTAGATCCGTCAATTTGAGGAGAGGAAGTTGTGAGTTTGGACTTCAGGAAATAGGAAAGGAGTTGCATCGCGAACTCACGAGTCAAAAAATCTCGACACATTTGGAGGTGGGACCCCAGGACATGACTGAGGTTACATGGCTGAGTCATAAGGGAGGAGTTAAAGACATGTTAGCCCATTTTTGGGGTTTTGGGAGTCAAATAAGTCAGACGGATTCACAATAGAAATTGCGAAGACGTGAAATCTGAAGACACCCTTTCGGGTAAAGGTTGTGGTCACACTGGTTGGTCACATGGAGTGGAGGTTTGCGCCTAGTGCTTTCTCGCAAAGGCATAAATTATAAGGACATGTGGATATATATGTGCAAAGATTCGAGTGGGAACTAAGGAGCTGTTTCGGCTCAGGGAATAGAAAGATCCAAAGACCGGGAGGTCACGTAGTACCTTCTGAGGTAGGGGTGTTGCGTCATGTGGTATCAGAGCTTACAATCATTGTTTTCTGTAAGCAAGGGAGATAGAAGGCAAGTTGTGATTTTAATTCTTCATGGAACATATTTAAACAATGCCGCCAAGAAGACATCAAGAGAGACCAATGCCCGATCCAGCTGTGAAAAGGGAAATAAGATAACTTCATTCTCGATTGGATTATATGGAGACAACATAGAGACGAACAATTGATACTAGAGATATCAGTGAGGTTGAAAGATAAAATGAAGCTAGAGTTGAAGAATAAGTTGTATCCAAAGATGCTGCGGAGGAACGTCTATTCAAAGCTATTGCAAGAATAGGGGCCATAGAAAAAATGGACATCCCGATGTATGAAGGCAACTTAGACATTGAGGAGCCACTATATTGGTTTATATCTCTGGATAAATACTTCGACTATGAGGATATCGAAGAAGATAAGAAAGTAAAAAATGCTTCCACTAGACTGAAAGGGCATGCAACACTGTGGTGGGATGAACTGCATGTTGATAGGCATTGCAAAGGAAAACAACGAATCAAAAGCTGGAATAGGATGGTTGCAAAGATGAAAGCCAATTTTATACCCAGAGATTACCAAATTAATCAGTTTTGAAGAATGCAGAATTTGAGACAGAAGGGGATGACAGTGAAGGAATACACTGAGGAGTTTTACAGACTCAACATCATGGCAAGTTGTCATGAGAGTGATGATGAAAAAGTCATCAGATACATGAATGGCTTGAGATATGAAATTCAATATGATATTAGCATGGTGACAATCAAGAATGTAAAATATGCTTATCAAATTGCTTCAAAGGAAGAAGAGAAATTGGCCCGAAAGCAAGGTCAAAGGGGAAGAGGTAGAAGTCAAAGTAGAGGCAAAGAAATTTCCTAAGACAGAGTACAAAATCCCAAAGATGAAGAAATAAACCTCATAACCACCCAGAAAGTGGAGGACGTTCACAGGGGAGGCAACATGCCAAAAGGAATACTTTTCCTCGTGCAAGAGGAAGAGGAAGAGGCAGAGGTGGTAAAATAAAGTGTTTTGTCTTTGGAAAGATAGGACATAAATATTGGGAATGTCCTGATAGAAAATGAGAAGGAGGAGGTGAAGCTCACACTTCATAAGCGCAAAGGAGAAATGTTAAGGCAAAAGATGCAGAAGGCGGAAGATCCTTAAAGATGCAGAAAATTCTCTTGAAGCCAGAGAAGGAGATGGAGAATCCAGTCCAGAGAAATAGTTTATTTAGAACTGCTTGCAATACCAAGGATAAGATATGCAAGGTAATCATGGAAAATGGAAGTACAAATAATCTATTATCCACAGAAATGGTGGAGAAGTTGGAATTGGAGATAGTTGCACATCCGAGACCATACAAGATTTTGTGGTTGCAAAAGGGACATCAAGTAACAGTCACTAAACAATGTTTAGTTGAATTTAAGATAGGTGGATATAGAGATGACATCTTATGATTCTATTCCCATGGATGTCTGTCATCGGTTTTTGGGGAAACCGTGGAAATATGACATAAATGTTTTTTATGATGGAAGAAATAACACCTATACCTTGGAGAAGAATGGTAGGACGCATATGTTGCTTCCAATTGAAGACAAGAAGGTGAAAGAAGAAGCAAGCAGTACTATACTTCTCAAGAGTGGGAAGGAACTTCTAGATGAACTTCTAGAGAAAGACTGAGTCCATGCGCTGTACCAACAGTTTTGAGTCCAAATAAAGATGGTGGATGTAGGATGTGTATAGACTCGAGGGATATAAACAAAATTACCATCAGGTATAGATTTCCTTTACCGAGGATGGCTGACTTGATGGATTGCTTGAGTGGGGCAAATTTTTTTTCAAAAATTAATTTGAAAAGTGGATATCATCATATTAGAATGAGGGAAGGTGATGAACGGAAGACAACATTCAAGATGAATGAATGATTATATGAATGCCTTGCCATGTCGTTTGGTTTGACGAATGAGCCAAGTACTTTCATGAGGTTGATGAACGAAGTCTTGAAGGATTTCATTGGAAAGTTTCTAACTATGTATCTGGATGATATATTGATCTTCAGTAAGACTGAGGAAGAGCATTTGAGACACCTAACTCTAGTGATGAGGAGGTTGCAGCAAGAGAAGTTGTTGATAAATCTGAAAAAGTCATCTTTCATGAAGAAGGAACTCATTTATTTGGGGTTTGTGATCTCTTCGAATGAGTTGAAGATGGATTCTAAGAAGGTAAATAAAATCAAAGAACGGTCGTTGCTAAGGAATATCTTTGAGGTCAGAAGCTTCCATGGACTAGCCAGTTTTTACAGGAAGTTCATCATAAATTTTAGTGGAATTTTTGCGCCAATGATGGACATAGTCAAGAAAAGACATAAATCTTTTCACTCGACAGAGGAAGCATAGATAAGTTTCAAGTTGTTAAAGGAGAAGGTAACTGAATAGCCAATTCTGGTTTTTCCATATTTTAGTAAGACATTTCAAGTTAGATGTGACACAAGTGGATTTGAGATTGGAGCAGTCTTAAGTCAAGACAATAGACCAGTTGCATACTTCAGTGAGAAGCTGAATGATGCCAAGAGAAAATATTCCATGTATCATAAAGATTTTTATGAAATCATAAATGCGCTGAAGAAATGGAGACACTACTTGTTGCCTAAAGATTTTGTTTTGTACAGCGACAACCATGCTTTACAATTCGTAACCAAACAGGAGAAAATGAACCAGAAACATGCAAAATGGGTTGAATTTATGCAAAATTTTACTTTTGTTATAAATCACATTTCTGGAACTGCTAATAAGGTTGTTGATGCATTGAGAATGAAATGTTTGATTCTGTAGGAGTTTCATGTGAATTCCTTAGGTTTTGAAAACCTTAAGGAAGTGTACAGTGACAATTTAGATTTTAGGGATGATTATGAAGCATGTGAGAATCCTATTCTGAGAGATACAAGCCAATGGGTTGAATATTTTATCCAAGATGGATTGCTATTCAAAGGAAATCAATTGTGTGTCCCAGAGAGTTCAATGAGAGAAAACCTTTTAAAGGAAAAGCATAGTGGGGGATTGGCTGGACACTTCGACCATGAAAAACGTTCTCTCAACTGAGCATTTTATATTATTGGCCAGGGATGAGGACATATGTGAAGAATTTTTTCAACAAATGTAGAATTTTCTAGCATGCAAAGGGGAAAAGACAGAATACAGGGTTATATCAACCATTTCCAGTACCAGAGAGGCTGTGGGATGCGGTAAGTATGGATTTTGTGTTAAGACTACCAAGGACACAAAGAGGTTGTGATTCCATATTCGTGGTAGTCAACAGATTCTAAAAAATGGCACATTTCATTCCATGCCAGAAAACCAATGATGCAACACACATTGCAAATCTGTTTTTCAAAGAAGTTGTTCGACTTCATGGTTTACCCAAGAGTATTGTTTTAGATCGATACACCAAATTTTTTGGACATTTTTGGAGGACACTATAGAAAACGATGGGGATGAATTTATCTTTTATCTCAGCATATCACCCTCAGACGGATGGATAGACTGAGGTAGTAAATTGAATTTTAGGAGACTTGTTGAGAAGCTTCGTCACTGAACATCACAGTCAATGGGATCAGATTTTGCCACAAGAAAAATTTGCGTATAATTAATCACCTAATAGGAGCATAAGACAGAGCCCATTCCAGATAATGTATGGAATACAACCAATGGGAGTATTTGAGTTGAGAGAGTTGGAGTAGAATGAGTTCATAAGTGATAGAGTAGAATATTTTGCAGTAGAGATGCAGGAGCTCCACAGTAAGACAAAAGAGCGGTTGCAAAATTCTAACCAGGAATACAAGCATAGAGAAGATCAACACAGAAGAGAGCTTCAGTTCGAAGTGGGATATTTGGTCTTAGTGCATTTAAGGAAAGATAGATTCCCAAGGGGAACGTATAATAAGATAAAATTGAAAAAGATAGGGTCGTGTAAGATTTTACAGAAATTTGAGGCAAATGCTTATGAGATAGAATTTCCAGATGATGTGGGCATATCACCCATAATCAACGTAGAAGATATGTATCCTTATAGAACAAATGAACCAGATGGGGCAGAGAATCAGAAGGAATTTTAGTGGGTCAAACAACTTCCTGTAGCTAAAAATCTGCAGATGGAAAAGATAATTGATTAGAGAGTTAGCAAGAAGACTCAAAGAAGGACATATTTTGAATACTTGGTAAATTGGAAGGGACATCTGGTTGAAGATGCCAATTGGGAAAGTGAAGTGGAGATCCAGAAACATGGCCAGACAGTGCAGGAGCTCATGAATAGGAGTCCATGATTTTTTTTAGCCAGAGGAGTATGATGCAGGAGCATCGTAAGCCAACGCAAAAGAGGAAGGACAGTTGGATATGCACTAGTGCGTGTTTTGAGGATGTTTTGAATTTGAAAGGATGAAGCATTAATGTAATATCTAGAAAAGATATTTTTTCTTTTATGGTTTGGAGGTTGTGACGCAGATCTTGATCATTTCTCTCATCTGTTAGTTGTAGGCATTTATTGTAATAAATGTAAAGTAGTTGTAGGATTTTAATTCGATTAGATAGCTTAGAGTTGTTGGAGGGAAAACTCTAGAAATCTCCCTCGTATGTATTGTATTGTGTTATTATTCTCAATAGTAATAATTAGAAGTTGTAGAGCAAGCGAATAGGAGAACAGAGTAGAAGATACATTGTATAAGATTGTATAAGAATATAGTTGTTTCGATAGAGACCATGTACATAAACACTTGAGTTAATATGAGAATTCTTTGACTCAATTTCATGGTGTTGTGATGAATTCTATTTACATATATTGAATGGTATGTTTACAGTTAATTTCAGTCTCTGTTATGCATTTGTTTCAATGTTGTTTATGTGTATGATTTCATGTTGAATGTATGAAGTCTGTGAGAGGGAGAGTATGAGTTACAATTATTTCTCTTCCTGAGAATTCCTGCAAGGAGTGCAGTGAAGGTCCACAAAGAGTGCGTTGGAAAGACTCTACGTTTTACCTTAGATAAGCTCAGGGGAGATACCA
>JASDQU010735450.1:235620-253211 GCA_032191745.1 Picea mariana
CGTATTTCATCCTTTCATGTGTATTATCTAATGATATCAATCCTTATCTTGTTGTTCTTCCATAGGTATAGTTCTTCTTGGAATACATTATCTTCCAGGAGATAGATATACAAGATATGTACAAAGACGATGCAAACAAGATATGTACAAGAAATAAGAAGAGTATTGTTACCTTTAGAAGAAGAAGTCTCTTTCATCCTGCTTAGTCTTCTTTGTAGATTCTTGTACTGGCCATACTTTCGACAGTTGAAGCATTGTATTTCTGAAATGTCTTTCTCTTGATTTGGCTTCCTCCTTGAGCCAAAATTCCTTTTGTTCCTGAAATTCTTGAATCTTGCTATGAAGCCCTGATCATCGTACTTCTTTTTGGGTTTCTCTTTTTCACTGATCCTGGATTCTTCTTGAGCACAACAAGTCCAAAGTTCTTCAAATGTAGGATACTCCTTTCTTGTGTTCATGCTTGTGGAAAATGCATCCCACATCTTGGGAAGACCATTGAGTACTATGTTTACCAATTCCTTCTCTAAAATGATCTCTTCAATAGCTTGTAGTTGATCCTCACAAAGTTTGATGTTATTATGTCCTGATCATTCATATTCATGTCACAGAGCTCATTCTTCAAACTCATAACTTGTCCAATGTTTCTGACCGAGAAGAGATTTGTTAGGGAATTGTACATATTCTTTGATGAGTCAATATGAGAGATGTAGGGTATCAAGTGGTATTTTATAGATTCCACTATGATACTCATGGCATTAATGTCACTGTCTTTGAACTTCTAAATAACTGCAACGTTCTGTGGTTCCTTCTCTTTTCCTTCTTCAAACTCTGGTTCCATGATCTTTCCTTTCATGATATCCAACACTTTATTCTTGGCAAGGATGAGGTCAATCCTTGTCTTCCACACTCTAAAGTTAGANTGGTCAAATCTAGGGTTTGACCACAAACTCAAACTTGACATCTTTGCTTATTGAGAGTACCAGAAGATGCGCTAGGATAGAGCACATTGATCTGTCTGGATATTAGGTCAATATCTTCACTTAAGGTATATCAACGAGAGGATTAGGGTTTCTACAACTGCACCTGCTAGTAACCCTAGCGGTAGTGCTTTGGTGACTGCTCCTGCTAGAAACCCTAGCGGAAGTTATTCAATGATCTTAATATCCTTCTGGCTATGTTTCCTTCCAGCGGTTAGACTTAATGAAGGAGGTGTGGGCCCATAACCTATTATAATATAATGGATGTGCTCATTTTACCATCGACAATATCTCTATTGTCACCCAACCATAAGCACCTTAACCTTGACAGAGAATCACTCTGGAAGCAAACCCTAGGCTAGATAGCCAAACAAAGGGTAGCGCACCTTTCCCCAAGGATAATGCACCAACAAGAGCTGATCAGATGTTCCAAACCCTAGCCAAGAGATAGTCCAAGCATAACTACTAGCTGCAGCAGCTTCAATGACAACTCTCCTCCAAACCTGCGCAGAAACTGGGCAACTGCAGTGCGCACAAGTACTACTCTGCAATTATGAGACTGCCTACCAGAATGAGAACTAGCCTCCTTTATTTATACTAATTCTGGCTAACTTCCTGGGCCGACTTCTCATTCTGGGTATCTGTCTGTTCAGTATATATTATTATTTCTGGACGACTTCTTCTCTTGGAGGCTAATAACCTAATATAAATTATGTTCTTGAGCTGAAAAGTATGCTAGGGTTATTATCCAACTCATTAGGGTTTCTTCTTGCTTCTCAGAGTATTCTATCCTTGTCAGGTTTACACGTGGAGGTAAATACCTCCCGTAGCTACCATAATATCAACAAATAGTGCCCAAACTGAACAAAATTAGACTCTAACAACAACTGGAAAGAAACATCACCATAAAGGACCTAGTACCTATCACAATACTTAATAGACCTAACAAAAAGCTTGAAACAAAAAAATATCTCTATAGTAGTTGTTGCAATAGGAGAAAAATAAGTACAACTTTGACAAAAACTCCACTTCTCTACTAATAGTATTGCTAATTTAATTTTTTAGGAAATTTAAATTTTTAGTTAAAAATTAGAATTTAGAATTTTTGTTTAGAATGTCGACATGGCCTTATTCATCCCTATACATGGACGGGGATGAATAAGGCCATGTCCCTTATATTATTAAAGGATATGTGTTATACTATGACCATTATAGAATTTAGAAGTTAAATTATGTTTAAATTTTAAATTTTTAGGAAATTTAAATTTTTAGTTAAAAATCACAATCATGGAAACAATAGGGATAAAGTAAGTGTATAGAAACATGAATCAAACTTGTTGTAATCATACCAACTAACTTTATAGGGTTGAACATGATGAATTAATGAGCTAATATAATATGAGACCACAACAAGCCACGTGACAAACTGAATTACACTACATTCTTTGCTTAGAAGTAATTCCATCATATTCAGTACATAATGACACTGATGTTGCACTCTTATTGATTAGGGTCCTACTCCTAGTATAGGATATGAATAAGACCTATACTAGTTGTGCTCATATTTTACATGTATGCACGTCTTATACCTTTTCATATTTATGGGATTGGTTCTAACTCAGTACTAATACAAATACAACAACAACCTTTGCATTCAACTTATGATACTCTACTCTATGCATCTATGATCTCAACATAATATAGGGTTATGACTCATACAAGAAGATTTTTTCATGTTCTATGATGTGTAACAAGGATAAGTATAAGCATAATATAGATAGTATTGAATCCATAGTAATAACTAAGAGTAATACATATCTAAATTGATGTGTGTTTGATATGTTGTTATCCTTATTTGAGCTTATTGTATCTCCATATGAAGCTTACATGACTAACATGAGCTATGAACATAATCATAATCTAGTAATGTTTGAATATGATGAATACAGTCGTATAAGAAACTTCATAGATAACGAATCAGTGTTGTATTGAGAATCATTGTCTGTGTTTCAACATAACATAGCTTAGTTAGATTTGTAATCAAGCACTGTAACCTATCTAGAAGAAAACCATAATCACAAGCTATGACATATTCCATCCATTCATGTTATCTTATCATAGCATCTTCAAGCTTGGTTAACTCTATACTAGTGTAATCCAGTATTCATTGCACTACTGATATGATAGATTCATTGTTTCTAGCTTTATGTACTATTGATTAGGATGAATGATGGATTGTCTCTATACATGGATTGGCTGTATTTGGCCATGTTCATGTACAGGGACAGGCCTAAAATCAGGTCTGTCACTCTACATGGACAGGGCCGTATTCGACCCTGTCCATGTACAGGGATAATTGATACTAGAAATTCATGAATGATCTTGTGCCTATATGTCCCATATAGTATTATTACTCTTCCACATATTGGAAAAATTATATAAAATTTAGATTCCCATCTCCTTGACCCAACAAAGTAGATCAACTCTTTTTCCTCCACTTTTTTTATTCCCTTGCCAAGTCACAGTCCATGGAACTATGATTTGGTCATGGGGGGGCAGCCCTGTGGCCAAGCCATGGGCATGCCAATGGCTTGGCCACAGGGCTGGGTCCCCGCAGCCAAGTCACAGTTCAAGTCACAGTCATACTTATCCCTTCCACCACCTTATCAGCCAACATCAAATTATAATGTTAGCAGGACGTCATTTTCAGCCAAAACTACTTAAATCCAAGTAATAAATTGTTTTAGCTGAACACTAATTGCAGAATTGTTTAACAATTAAAATATTAAAAAACCAGGTGTTTGTTGAAGTTTTCCATGTCCTCCTTATTTTCCATATAGCCATATAATATGTGTTTTTCACTAGTAGGGTGAGTCAGTATTCCACGTCGATCCAAGTCAGCCTGACCTCTTCCTTATTTTAAGAAATATTTCCATAAATGGTTTGCCTCCAAGTAGCCAACTGTGAAATCCTAAAAAATCAGCAGGCTTATGCCATGGTGCCCCTTTGGACCATATGTGTGTCTTGCCTTGATGGTTTATATGCTTTGAAAGCTTCCAATATTTCTTTGGTTCCCATGCCAGAATCTATTCTAATTTTTGTTTGAATTTGGATTGGTACAAAATCCCATCTTTAATTAGTCGAAATGTACCTTTAGATTTTGTTTAAACATTCAGATTTTAAAAATAAAAACTTATCTTGCCTGGAAAAAATAAGAGTTGTATTTCCCTTGTGCCTTGTCTACGAGTAACTAAAAGAGATGTGAGGATATTTATAAAACTCATAATAAAATAAAAATAAACTTGCATAGTTCATTCTTAACCCTCTATCTTTTGACATCTAAAACATTATGTGAATATTTATTGAATCCAATATTAAAATGAATTTACTATGATGTGTAATAGTTCAAAAGATTGCATTCTGATTATAAAAGTGTTATAAAATTGTGTGCATAAATGTGTTATATAGTTTGGTACAAGTAGAAGAAATCTTTATGTTTATTTTAAATTTGTTAATATTTGTACATATATATTTATATTTTTTTTTAAATTGTTAATTAGTATTTAGATTTTAGAATTGGTATGTGTGCATTTGTTTTGGTCCAGTTTAGATTGAAAGACAATATTTTATTGACTGATAATAGTTATGGTCTATTGTTCGACCACATAATTTATGAAGTGATTTAATTCAAATAACTTTATGCATAGAAATATATTTTGTTTTTTCGGTTATATTCAAATATTATGTGACGAACATCATCTTAATCTTTTTAATAAATTGTATTTTTTGTAAATATAATACAAATAAATATGTACTTCTATTTCGTTTTCTTTAAATATAAATTTGTTCTTCTATTTCTCAAAACATAAATCTGTTCTTATATTTACAAATAAATCTGTAAATAATATATATACAATGGAAAATTTTTAAAACATATATTTAAAAAAAATTAATAAATTAAAAAATAAAATAGGAAGATAATTTAAAAATTACATGTTTATATGTTCAAATTATACGTTCACAAACAATAAATTTATAAACAATATGGAATTACTTGAAAATGGGAATTTGATATAGACATTAATAAATAATTTATAAACAATATGGATTTAGTTGATTTGATATAGACATTTGACAATCAAATATTAAGAATAGAGTAAGCATTTAAGTGATTAGTCTGTGCCTGAGCAGTCAGCCAGGAGCCGAATCTACTGTCTTTCACTCCGGTGTTAAAGACTTGGATTCAAATGCCCTGCTTTTATGTGCATAGATAATATCTTATTAAAATTGGTTGTGACTTGGCCGTGGGGGGCCAGCCCTATGGCCAAGTCGTGGGCACTCTAACGACCTGGCCACATGGTTGGCTCTCCGCAACCAAGTCACGATCATTTCAAACGTTTTGTATTTTATAAAAATTTCATAAAAATTTCAAATTGTCCAACTTTTAATTTCAAATGTTTTGTATTTTATAAAAATTTCAAATCTTTAGGAATTGAATTTATAAATCCATTTTTACATATGTAATATTAGAGTATCATAAGTTATAAATATTATTTTACAGATTGTTGATTCTGGAAATCCTTGTTGTAATAACCACTTTATCTTGCCTCGGCTATTTTTCCACTTTGATTAATGCCTATTTCAATTTCTTCATATTGTCATGAATCTTGGTCACATCTCTGTGTAAGACATGAGTGACCTACTTGTGTAGATTTGGTTTTACCTTGAAATTCATCTTAACAACATTTAATGTAATACATGCTTGGATTTTTAGTCAACAACTCACTGAATTTCAACAATTCAACACTCACTTTTGATATGGCTTCTCTTCCAAACCATAGACTCTTTCCATAGTAAACTGCTCAAAAAGGAACCAGTCTCCCACTTTGGTGTTGTTTTGAAATTGTAGTGACCCTTTAAGTAAAGGAATAATTATAACTGTTGGCCCTCGACCAAGTTTTGGAGAACCTTGGTCGTGTTTGACCATTTTTGGGACTTTGACATGCTGGTTGAAGACGGAGCGCCCAGGCGAAGTGGAGATCATGGGATCTCACCCCCTTTTTGTGGGATTTTTGGGTTTAGGGTTTATGTAACGAGTATGGGATGTCAACCCATGGGTTTACCCATGTTTAGGCCTCTTTTGTAATGTATAAATAAGCAGATAAGACTTAGAGCAAGGTCTGTCTGGTGGTGCTAACTGATAAGAGTTTGATCAGATATAAATTGGCTTTGTGAAAGATATGTAAAAGTTGCTAAGTGTGATTACTTGTGAAGGCTTCGTGCATACTATGTGTTGAGAAATTGCAGGGTTAAGTGCAAGTGATTGTAAGAAGGCTCTGTGTTGTGAAAAACTCGGGGAAGGAGGATCTGGCAAAGTGCACGTAGATCTCCTATCCTATGTGGAGTTGGTTTTGAGGCTCTGTGCATGTAAGAAGATTGAAATAAGATAATAAAGAAGATGAAGATTTGGTGGACGTAGCCCCACACTGGGGGTGAACCATGTATATCCTTTGTTGTGATTAGTTTGTGTTATTGATGTGATTTATGCTTAGTGTTGAATCTTTATATATGTTATATGCATCTGATGTAGTATCTTAGTGCTTAATAACATGAATGAATGCTATATCTGTTGATGTTGTGTGATAAATGGTTAGATTTTCTTAGATCTTGTTGAATACTGTGTTGTTCTGTAATTAGGGTTTTTACCTGCGATGTAAATAAGGGTCAAAGACTAATGAACGTTAATTTCTAAGTGCTTTGTTAAGTATAGTGATCACAAATCTATGTCCCATCTAGGTTGTAGACACTTGAGTCCTACAACCCCCCCTACCTCTACCTCAGGTGAGACTTCATCTGCTTCGCAGGTGTTGTCAAAAGGGTCAGTATTTAAGGTTTTGTTGGTGCATTATTGAAACATTGAACCCCGGGTCTGCCCCTGTGCCAACAAATGGTTCCATTGTCAGGACCCTGAAACTGTGATTACTGGGAACTGAAGAAAAGAGAAAGATTTGTGCGTAGATTTTTTTCTCTAGTGCGCAGTACTCTAATTGACTTGTGAAGCTCTATGCTAAGAAGAGAAGTATGATCTGAAGAAAAGAGGTAAGATATTAAAGCTTTGTGCTCTGATAAAGGTAAGATAAGTGGAATTTTTTGCTTCGAAAGTATGAATCTAGGTATGTTTCATAGATTTTGTCCTAGTCTGAAAACTAGGGCACGGCTCGAAGAAAGAAGATATGATATGAATAGATTTGATAGAAATAGTGAAAGATATGTTATTCCTATGCATAGAAATAATTTTTGGACTAACAAGTGGATGCAAGATCCTAGAAAGAATTTGTTGCAGGTCCATCACTGTGATCCTGTTGCGCAATACAGGAAAGGTTGGGGATCATTTAAGAGAAAGAGAGGATTGACATTATGTTATAATTGTAGAATACCAAGACATATTGCTAAGGAATTCCCTGGTAGAGTTCCTATTTTCCTTTGTTGTAAATCTACTGGCCATGAAGTTTTAGATTGCCCTCGAATTATTGCTAAAGTTGAAAATATGAACATGATACAAGAAAACCATGAGGAAGGTCAAGAGACTAAGAATATGCCAAAGAACCAGAAAACATCTGAGGCTATATTATTGCAGATGAAAGAAAAAATGAATGATCACAGAGACATCAGTTTATTAGAGATCTTAAAAGAGAAAGAGTGCATAGAAACAAGAATAGGAGACTTTGACATAGACTGTGTATTGGACACAGAAACGCAGGTTAATATCATGACATAAAGTACTTGGGAAATTTTAGGAAAGCCTGTTATAGTTCCTTCATTGGGAGGAATAGGATTGTTTAAAGGAAGTCGATAACCCTATGTGGAAGACTTACTCGTGTTCCTATGAGTGCGCATAGAACATCGACATAAGAATAATTCGAGGTCATTAAGTTTGTTGAGAACAGTGCTCCTTTTTCACTTTTATTAGGAAGGACTTGGATTGATAGAGATCAGATCCAAAGGAAAGAAGAAGAGGAAGCTATAGAACAGAAAAACCAATAATTAAGAGATTTCATGGCTAGGAGAATAGTGCACTTAATACAAGAACAGGAGGACAAGTCAAAGAAACTGAGGTCCAGAGAACTGGTTGTCTAAGTTGAAAGAACGCAAGCATGCTTAAAGAACTTATCCATGCAGAAGAGAAGAGAACCTACTCCAAAAATAGTAAGAGAAAAATTATTACCCTCGAACCCTGTGAAAGACCCTTAGCAGTGTGAAGTTACTATGCTAAGAGAAGATAAGAACAATAATGGAAAGAGGAATTCACAGATGCGGATCATAGGAAATAAAGCAAGAAATCTCAGTAAGAAGAAGAAAAATTTTAGGAGGTTCCAAAGAGGACTTCATAGAAGGAAGGCTTGCAGAACTTGAACCTCGTCGGAATAGCAGAACAACGCAGACTGGCACTTCACCATGGTGAAGCAATATGACCATTGGAGGCGTCCCGACTGTTAGAATGATGCTCTAGAATGGATAGAAACAAAATTATTGCTGGAAATATCACCATTGCATCATTGGTACCATGCCATAATAGATGGAGTCATATTGATTGAGGCTTTTTGACCTGTTGGAGAAATTTGTTACGACGTTGTCTATTTAACCCATCAAATGTATTACCGGGGACACTTTTGTAAATTTTGATTATCCTATCCCACATAGAACTAATTGATTTTGCGTAGTGCTTATCGAGACCTCACCACCCATTCTATTTACCTTGATCATTTGTCCACTTATCTGAGATATCTGATCTCGAGCATGTATGTCAAGTGACCTTAGCGTAGTAGAGAAATCCGTCGAAGAGATTTTGATTGACCTTATGGCTGAGAAGGTCATGTCCACAGAAGTACAGGCCTCATAGATGAGAGGATTGCAATCCTCCCCATCGACTGCATGTCAATATAGGCCATCCCAAACTGTGATAGAGAAACGAAGCAAGCATCACAATGACTTGGCGAACACGAAGCTCATCCCGTCGGTCCTCCCTGAATATATACTGCCTCTGGATGGCGCAATTAGTCGTGACAGCGTCCCGAGGGACTTCAACTATACACTGATCATTGCGTACCTCCCGAAGGGGATACGCACAGTTGGACCATAGTTAGGACAGATTCTGAAACTAAAGATTAGTGATTTCAACTTAGGATACCTCAAGAATTATGGAATACTCGCACCACATAAGTACCTGACAAAGAAAATGGGGAAGAAGTCAAAGATAATCCCCCATCCATGGACCATGGACTCGCAAGATCAACAATCCCTAATGTGATAAAGATATCACACTTCAAAATACGTCAGGAGGTTAACGTGTGTGTTAAACTCCTCCTGTCGTGCTACCATGGAGGTTACATGTGGTTGGATAGGCGCATCACTGTAGATCTGGCATTGATCCAACGGATCATTAGATTGAGCATGAAAGGACTGGACCCTCGAGATTTTTACCTAGGGGAGGTTGCAGATCACGCCCTGGAGAAGTGAATAAAGGACACCTACGACGATGTAGAGAAGGGGAAGCGGGGCTACAAGGTAGCCTCCATACAAAATGGTGCAGTGTGCCTAGCTTGTCAACTGATAGTAGGCAAGCTCATCAGGAAGAATAGACCAACGCACATCACTAGGTTTATCGTCGACCTCGCAGGAAAATGCACTGAAGGAAAAGGATACCAGAAGTGTGGGGCTCACCTAAGGGCCCTTCGGGTTCTGAGGCATCTATGGTTTCACAGCACCCTGTTCTTTCTTTGGTTGATACAACAGTCATGTCGATGCAATCTTTGACTGACAACCCTTTTCCTTTAGGGGTTGATGTGTCCTTTGACCTTGTTGTCTCACATCCCGTTCAACCTATGGTCATGTCGATGCAATCCTCAACTGACACCTCTCCTATGTTTGTGGGTGATGCGTCTCTTGACCTTGTTGTCTCGCATCTTGTTCAACCAACGATCATGTCGATGCAATCTTCGAACAACAACACTCCTTTTTTGGGGGGTGATGCACCTATTGACCTTGTTGTCTCACATCCTATTCAACCAATGGTTGAGGAAGTGGTTGAATCATTGCAATATTTGATCGATCTCGCTCTTATCTCGGAGAGTGACAAGTCTAAGGAAATGGTCGTGCCAATGCAAATTTTGGTCGATCCCGCTTTTCTGGTTCTAGTTGTATACCTTCTATGCCATGTCCTTAGCATTTATATTACTTCATATTCTGAATAAGAGAGAGTTTTACTCTTCTCGAGTTCTCTCCATCCAAGTCCTGACGAGGTTCCCTTTGATTGGGATGGTCTTGTGGGGTATCCAATGCCTCCGCCTATGTCTTTTCTAGGAAGAGACATTATATGATATAACATGGAGACAATAACCTTCGTTAGCACTTTTCCCTCCTCGACTTGGAGATATTTGTGTTTTCCCAAGCTTGTGTCGATTCTTCATAAGATACCGACATTCCATAGAAGGTCTGCACAGGAGCCTTGGCCTCTTCCGTGGCTTGTCGCCTAGAATCTTCCTAACGAGTCTTAGTTAAGCTCTTTTCTGAATCATCAAAAAACCGAAAAGATTTTCAAGTGATTTGTCCCTTTCACACTCATTAAACTGGTTTTGAAAGGTCATGAGTCTTAGTTAAGCTCTTTTCCGACTCGTTATCAAAAATGGAAAAGATTGCCAAGTGAACTTCTCATTTTCACACTTGTAAATTGGATTTGAAAAGACGTCTATTGGGCACAAGTTTACCCCTTTTTCACACCAAGTAGACTACAAGACATAAAAAAGGATATTTGTTGGCGTTAAGTTGTGATTTCATCTCATTCCCTCGCTTGCAGTACTAAGCCTTTAGCCAATTCTCACTTTGCGTTATAAACCGTTGCCTAAGTAGTTTTGCATCCTCAACCAAGCAGAGCCTTGTTTATATCCTTCAAAATTTGACACCCTATACCCTGGAGGAAACATCACCCCAAGTGTCCATCTCCCGCATGCATTTCCTTGCATCAAGCATAGGTATGTTCCACTGTTGGAACTAGTTTTGCTTACTTGTGACACTCATTTCCTCCTCTGTATCATAGCATTCATTTGTTATGAAAAAACTAAAAAAGATGGGTGAGAAGGGAGTACTATATTGTAATTGGCAGCAGTACTATATTTGAACAGAGCACAAAATTACTGAGTCCTTGTGTCATCATAATTTTGGGTTTAGCATGGCCTTAGGAAGCTGATCTCGTTACAAAGTTTTATCTACCGATTGGTTACTCTTCCAGTCCCTATAGAGAACGTTATCGGTGCCTCCTGCATCTAATTGTCACATCATTGAGTCTATGTTGTCGAAGTCTACCATATGTCTCATGCTCTTGTTCAAAGGAAGTCTATCAACCTGCGTCGGCCACTCCTTAGAAATATTGACTTTGCATGTCGGTCATACCCTCAATTTATCTCAGAATATCATGATACTATAGTATAATCATGCACCCTGGCCCTACTTTCATCATTGGTAGGTCACCTTGAACCCGACAATCGACATTTCATCATTGGTCATTGACTGGGTGGTTTCCCTTATGTTCGATAGCAATACATCTATTCACACTTTGGGATTCATGTAGTGTCTTGGATGCCATTATCCTTATTGGTGGTTTCCTCGCCTTTGTCAACAGTTTTTCATCATTGGATTCTATTCAAAGGGTCTTTTTCATATACCACTTGCACTTGGTACACGTGAAAGACACACAGGGTCATTGGTTCATGAACATGTTCTTCGTCTGATCTCCACCAAATCATGAAGCTCTTGATTTGTTCCTCGTGTTGGCTGATGAGAGATTCCTTAATGCTCTCCTTTCAGCGGGTCTCTTTCCATCGACTTCAGCTCATTTATTCTAGATATGAGACCTAGAGTTTTAGAGTTTTATGAGTACCTTGAGGCTTGCAGTCATTAGTGGCAGGATCTCTCACCATTGACAGATGGGAATACATCAATGTCTCCTAATCAGTGGATTTCTCAAGTGTTCAACATTGACTCCTTTATTCACACTTGTAGAAATGTACTCAGTGCCTTGATACCTACTTTCATTATTGGTAGGTTGTCCCGCATTTGTTAACGGTATACCTCAATGACCGGTAATCAAACAATGTCTCATTATGTTTGACATCAACTCCTTTATTCACGTGATGTAGACTTGCACCCTTGGTGGATAGTGTAGAGGACTTGAAGGCATCACTATGTGGCCACAACTTTCCTAAGTTGTTGCTTCCCTTTCATTGGACCAACAACTATTCAAATTTAGTGATCATGGGAGTTCAGATTGTACTCCATGGTATACAGATATATTCAGATTGGTTTTGAGACTGGTTTTCACTGGGCCTTGTTCGTGACTATGAAAAATTTTGGCATATAACCGCAATTTGTATTTGCCTATTCATGGCCACGAGCACTTGATTGGTATATTTTCCACATGGATCTGCATTGTATTCTTGGAAGCCATGTATGAAAAGTCAGTACAGAATGTAATGAGAAACCAAGTTCATCCAACTGGTTCTCTACCACTCCACTCCTGGGTTATTTATAATGTATTTCGACCATTGCAGATACTCCTTTTATATCACACATTAGGGGGCATCTGTTATAACAAGATTTGCCTCACCATTGCTATCTTTCATAGAGGTCCTTTTTCCATTTCCCTGTGCAGACTTATCATCCCTTTTTGACAAATCCAGAGCTAAAAATAAACATTTGTCCACATATACGTGCCCTATCAGCTATACAACAAGCGTATACATAGGTTGCTCCACTATAACCCACTTACATCAAGATTTGTGCCAAAAAATACAAAAATGGAGTTGGGTTTCCATGTCACGACAAGAGATCTCTGATCCTTGGCCTTCCATATACTGGAAACATTCTGACTCAGCCCTTTAGTTGTATTTTGAAGGATATAAGAACACAAGTTCGAGCTATGGAAAGGAAGAGAAAGCATTCAACTTTGAGAGCAAAGTTACTCTCGAAAAATTACTTCATATTGAGTCTGCATCCCTTTGTCCCTCAAGTCTAAACACAATGTTCAACCCCCAAGCTATTTCCTTATTGTTGAGAGACCCTCATTGTCTCTCTCCTTTGAGCTTGCCTTTGGTGGAGGATTGAAGTGGTGGAGGCCGAGTTGGAAGGAACTTGGTTTCTTGGCTTCGAACCATGCCGACACAGAATTCTGTAATGTTGACACTTATGTTGATCAATTATTAATAGAAATACTCCTTTCCTGTCCTATTGGTATCATGCAAATATTTGATTATAATCCATGGGCATGTTTGTAATGTTTATTAATGGATTATGTTATCTGATGTGTTAATCCCTTTTATATTATCACTATATACTTGCTCTATTTGTTTGTTAAGAACTTATTGTAGGTATAAAGCTTTGGGTCGAAGTGCTCAACGGTGGAACATCATCAAACGTTGGATCGAGGTAGGCCTCTAGCTTGTCCTGCACATTAGTTTATATAACATATGATGGAATTGAGTTGATTTCTGCAATCATACCTGTCTATTGTGGTTTACCCTTGTCCATAGATATTTTTTCCCTCATAACACTACTTACCTGGGGGTTGGGGCCTGAAGAGGTCAGGTTCCTTTGACATAAGGTCAGAGAAGAGAACCATCAACCAATAATGGCATCTTTCTCCCATCCAAGGAAAACAAGTAGTATTTTCCTTTCTCCAACTTCTTCTTGATGATGTAAGGTCCAAGACATAAAACATCATTCCTTTCATCATACTTGGGCTCACCTCTCTCTTATCCCACATGAGTGCAAGGCTCCCTTCACTAAAGTTAATGTAGGTATGTTTTCAATGTAAGGTTGTGAAGGTGGTTCTTCTTTGACCATATCTTTGACATCTTATTCTCACTCTTTATCTTTGTTAGCTTCATATTTCTTGATTATTTTGATGGAATATGGTTTTTTCTCTTGGAGTTCTGCAAGATTCTCTTTGTATTTGTCTGTCCTTGTAATTAATGTATCTATCCAATCCTTTTGTGAAAAAAAACAATCCTGAGGGTTATACTCAATTATCGGTCGAGGCACATCAATCTCACAATCACTATTATAATTGGGGTGATTAATATCCATCACATGCTTCTTGAATACATGTCGGCTATACAGAATCTCAAATGTGCCATCCCCCATGGGAATATGTGCATGAGTAAGACCCATGCTAAGGAAACCTCCTAGCGCGACAACCCAACTTCTTGACAAGAGCATGCACCAAGCGTCTGGAAAATCAATCACCACTATGTTCATAATGAGGTTGATATGAGGGAAATCATGCAAATACACCTCCACATATTCTATGAGACATTATAATTTCACCTTCTTTGAATCAATTCCACACACATTTCCATATGGGTGGGTTGTCTTCAAACCAATTTGTTCCATGACCTTTAAAGACATAACATTTTTTGAAGCCCCTAAATCTAACATGTAGTTATTCAATCGAAGACCATTCACACTCAATGGAAGATATAAAGGAGGGTTTTCATATCTTTGTTGTCCATGATACATGGTCTTTAGAATTACAAGAGGGTCTTCAACCTCGTTTGGTACTTTCAACGCCTTCATAACTTCTCTAGTTACAAATGGGATCTTGCACATCTCGACTACATGAACTAACATATTCATCCTCCCCATCACGACCGACACATATATAATCAATTGAATTTCTTCATTGGCTAGCATAGGTTTTGGGATTAGGTTATGCATCGGTGGTAGAGACGACAGAGACACATATTTTATTGGTTGAGGTGGATCCTCTTTTTCTTGTGGTGGAGGAACTATAGCTAGTGGTGGAGGAAATGGAACTTTATTTCTTCTTGCATAGGTCAAAATCTCTTTCGTCCTCAACTAATTTTTGGAATTATACTCTAGTTTATTTAGTGCTCTCAGCCGCCCATTTCTATCACCCCTTTTCATGACCTCCTCAAGTTGCTCTGGTGTAATATTCACATACTCATCATCTGGAAGTGAAAATATTGTATTAATGAGATTCATCTGGTCTGCAAAGCCTGAAACTTCTTCCTTTATACATCTTGGGTACTCATTTTTTGAATGTGTTTCATTAAAAGGCAAGTGATGTAGGAGCATCAACCCACCTCAGCATGTGCCAGTTAATTAAATTGTATGTTGTGCATTCAATAAGGGCAGAGGCATCGCCCTCTCATTTTTTCCTCGATAATCAAAAGAATGATCTGAGCATTTAATGTTGACAAGATGGAAGAGCCAAGTTGTGCCTTCACACAAGCTGGAGATAAGGTTGCCATTAAGTGGTTGACATTAGGAGGGATCTTCATCTGATTTGGAGCAGATTCCCATCATTGTAATTTGTCCATTAGATAGATGTTTTGAATGGTGATTTGACGCCACTAGTTTAGCTTTTGAGGGAAGCTTGTTGAGACCCTCTTGTATAAATCTTGTATTGTATGCCAGATAGAGGCTGATGAATCTTGCGGAGAAATCATTGTAAGAAAAGTTAGGGGAGTTGATGAGATCCGAGACTCAGTCGCAGTCCGGACTCCACTATTGTAATTTGGCATTCCACCATTAATAGAAAATGATAGTTTTTCCTGTTTTCAATTTCTGTGTAATGGATTTTGTGTTATGAATCTCATTTGTATGCATTTGAGTTGTAGATGAATGTTAGGAATCATTTGCAGGGATAGAGATACATTTTTCTATCTGTAGGTGTGTTGAATTAAGTATGGTTCTCTAGGCTAAATGAAAGGAGTGTGCGACAGAGGGTGGAAAACTCCGTGAGTCAACACATGGAGTGCATATGTGAACTCAATGGATTCAGAAGAGAAGTTTCTAGGAGGGAACACCAGGTTAGTTCACATACTTAAGGAGAAATTTCAAGGTGAATAAGTACCTTATAAAGAAAGAATGTGTAGGAGGGAACACAACGCAAAGTTACTGAATACTCTGGAACACTCTGCCAGGAGGGAATCAAGCTAGTGTGAGTGTACACAAGAACAACACGATTGGAAGTGTTGGAATCCTTAAGAGAACCCCAGAATTACTAAACATTCTGAGGAAGGAAGGATTTGCAAGAGTGCATCAACAAAGGAAAGAAGATGCCTTAAACCCTTCTATAAGCTAAGGGATAGGTTGTTGAAGAATGGATTTGAGCGCAAGGAGTGCACCAAAGATATTGTAAGTCCATATTACAAGCTCAGGAGGAGGAGCAAGAAACTGGCATGCGGGCACAAGGAATTTCACAAAAGAACAATGAACTTTGAAGGTTTTCAAGTTGAGCAAAGTTGCAGAAGAGTCTGGGTAGAACTCTGCAAGGAGTGCAAAAGGAGTTCGAGAATAGCCTAAGTCTCAAAAGAAAGAATTTGCACTAAGTGTGCAAAAATGGGTCGAGGACTCACTGAAGTCCCAAAGATAGTGAAATCATCCATCATCGGGAGAGACAGGTGGCAGAAGTTCGGGAGCAGGAACTTTGGGAGGTTTTCCAGGTGCAAACAGAGATCTTCACGAAGTCGTGAGGCACGAACTGATTCTGAACTGTTGGATCCAGAAGACATGTATTAAATATCTATGCATTTTGGAGGAAGAACCCTTCGATAAAAGTCAAGAACAGAATACCTGAAGAGCTGAGAGCCGAAGTTATCTTGGTCGTCCATTGGAATAGTACACGTGGAGTTGGGATTGACACATCTCTAATTCGTAAGTTGGGAAGGACAAAGTCGGGAGAAGAGAGGACTCGCAAAGTCCAAACTTGTGAATTGATCACAGTCGTTGGTTGCAAGAGGAACGTGGATCGTAGATCTGGTCCCGAAAGTTCGCTGATTTGGAAATCGAGAAAAAGAGGAGTAATCATTTCATGAAAGTTTCAAAGTAAGGAATCGCGAAGGGAGCTAACCCATGGTCGAAGTCTGTGGTCATATCAAGGAGTAATCCTAGCACAAAGATCTAGCATCTGTTGATGTTAAGAAGGAGAGGGTTTGTGGGTGCCATGTAATCTGTGCCAGAAAAGGGGAGGGCATGTGATAGAGTTTTTGAGTTCCAAGAGGGACCTAAGGAGTCTCTCTGACACAATATTTCAAATGATCCAAGACTGAGAGGTCGAGCAGCCCTTTGAAGAGAAGGGGGTTTGCACCAAGTGGTATCAAAGCTAAGATTTGTCTATAGATCGTAGGCAAAGGAGATATCATAGCTAATGAAAAATTGATTTTTGTAGGCAAGGGAGATAGGGTGTGATATTTTGTTGAGGTTGTTGCAAGGTGTGCATTAGATGGTAAAAATCCAGGTGGGTTGTAGGTGAAGAAAGATGGTTGTTGTAAGTCATGAATGCGGTCAAGGGAGAGTTTGCCCACATAAAACAAAATAGGAGGTAGACAAGGAGCTTAGTGAAATCAAAGCACAGATGGAGAAGCTAGCATTCAAAATGAAGCAGGAGGCAAAGGTGCACTAGAGGTATGAACGGACTTTGAAGAGGACAGCTAAATGGAATTTTCAGAATTTGTTTCCCAGAGGTAAGAAACAGGTGTTAAAAAGGTGGTTGAGGTATGATGAAAATCTCAGTGATGAGGGAAAGAGATCTGGAAA
>JASDQU010735450.1:253261-271109 GCA_032191745.1 Picea mariana
TTCCAGGTGGGCAAGGGGGAAGAAATGAGCTCAGATTAGATTTCACATCAGAGGGTGTTGACAGATGAAGAGGAGGTAGAAGAAATACCTCGCTCAGATGAAGATTCACACGAAGTGGTGAGTTGTGTGAATGAAGATGATGAGAACCTGAAAACTTTTGTCACCAAGGAGGAGGATTATAGGACCATTCTAATCATTGGACGATTCAAGATATTCCTACCAAGTAGACAAGGAGAGGATAGCACATACATTGTGGGTGAAACGGAAGGACATCGAACAGAAACTGTCATGGGGGAGAAGGAACAAATACTGGAGTCTGTCCCAAAAGAAGAAGAACACCCAGTTGAGTCACTCACTTAGTGGTAATTGGAGTTAAAGGCACTGGAGGAGTGGTTAAATAGTCTGGAAGCAAGAGATGTTTGTCGTCATATATCCATGCCAGAGGAGACACACCAGCATGAGTTGCAGCTAGAGGGAGCTGGAGGGGGATCATCCGAAGGACTGAAAGGAGTCAATCTATCAAGAGAAGTGGTAATTGAGAAGAAGCCCAGTGATGAGAAGCCTGTAGGAGTGGATACTGCAGCAGAGTGGCAAGATAAGGCCACAAGAGATGAAGAAGACAACTTGGGAGATCGGTGTGATTTACCCATATACAAGGAAGAAGTGCAACGATTTAGTCTACAATAAGAGAGCTAGTCGATGGAGCAGTTGGATGAGGTGGTTGAGAAGATAAGGAAGCTAATGTTAGGGTCAGTAGAGAAATCTGTCAGTAAGGATAATTTTAACAGAAGGAAACCTGTATGAGCAGCAAGGGAAATGCAGGAGTAGCAGCAACGAAGCAGAGGAACCAGGAGACAGCTCCAAGGGAAAGTTTGGGATCCAGGAGAATTTCAGCCACGCTGGAAAGCTCATGAGTAGGAGCTCATGATTTTTGTAGCCGAGGATTATGATGTAGGAGCATCGCTCCACCTCAACACACGCCAATCAATTAACTCGTATAGTACACATTCAAGAAGGGGAGAGGTGTCTCCCTCTCATTTTTTCCTCGAGAATCAATATCATGATCCAGGAATTTAATGTTGACAAGTTGGAAGAGCCAAGTTGTGCCTTCACACAAGCTGGAGATAAGGTCACCATTAAGTGGTTGACAGTAGGAGGGATCTGCATCCAATTTGGAGTGGATTCCCATCATTGTAATTTTCCCATTAGACAGGCGTTTTGAATGGTGATTTGACACCACTAGTTTAGCTTGTGAGGGAATCTCGTTGAGCCCCTCTTGTATAAATCTTGTATTGTATGCTAGATAGAGGTTCTTGAAGCTTGAGGAGAAATCATTGTAAGACAAGTTAGGGTAGTCGATAAGAGACGAGACTCATTCGCAGCCTGAACTCCACTATTGTAATTTGACATTCCACCATTAATAGAAAATGACAGTTTTTCCTGTTTTCAATTTTTGTGTAATGAATGTTGTGTTATGAATGTCATTTGTATGCATTTGAGTTGTAAATGAATGTTCAGAATCATCTGCAGAGATAGAGATACAGTTTTCTATCTGTAGGTGCATTGAATTAAGTCTGGTTCTCTAGGCTAAGTGAAAGGAGTGCACGACAGAGGGTGGAAACTCTGTGAGCCGACGCAAGGAGTGCTTATTTGAACTTAGTGGATTCATAAGAGAAGTTTCCAGGAGGGCACACTAGGTTAGTTCACAGACTCGAGGAGAAATTTAAAGGTGGTTAAGTACCTTGGAAATAAAGACTATGTAGGAGGGAACACAACGTAGAGTTATTGAATACTCTAGAACACTTTGTCAAGAGGGCATCAAGATAGTGTGAGCGTACATAAGAAAAACACAATTGGAAGTGTTGGAATCCTTAAGAGAACCCCATAATTACTGAACATTCTGAGGAAGGAAGGCTTTGCAAGAGTGCATCAACAAAGGAAAGGAGATGCCTTAAACCCTTTTGTAAGCTAAGGAAGAATTTGTCAAAGAACAAATTTGAGCGCAATGAGTGCACCAAATATATTGTAAGCCCATATTACAAGCTCAAGAGGAATATCAAGAAACTACCAGGAGGGCACGAGAAAGTTCACAAAGGAACGATGAACTTTGAAGGTTTTCAAGCCGAGCAAAGTCACAGAAGAGTCTCCATAGAAATCTGCAAGGAGTGCAGAAGGAGTTCAAGAATAGCCTAAGTCTCGAAAGAAATAATTTGTGCTAAGTGTGAAAAAGGGGTCGAGGGCTCGTCAAAGTCCCGAATATAGTGAAATCATCCATCGTAGGGAGAGACAGGTAGCAAGCGTTCAGGAGAAGGAACTTCGAGAGGTTTTCCAAGTGTGAATAGAGATCTTCGCGAAGTCACAAGGCGCGAAGTGATTCTGGACCATTGGATCCAGAAGACACATAGTAGATATCCATGTGGTTCAAAGGAAGAACCCTTTGAGAAAAGTCAAGAAGAGAATACCTGAAGAGATGAGAGAAGAAGTAATCTTGGTCTTCCATTGGGATAGGACACGTGGAGTTGGGATTGGCATGTCATTGATTTCCAAGTTGGGAAGGTCATAGTCAGGAGAAGAGAGGAATTACGAAGTCTGAGATCACGAATTGATCACAATCATTGGTCGCGAGAGGAGCGTGGACTGTAGATATGGTCCCAAAGAGTTCGTCGATTTGGAAATCAGGAAAAAGAGGATTAATCATTTCACGAAAGTTCTGAAGTACGGAATTGCGAAGGGAGTTGACCCACGGTCAAAATCTGTGGTCATATCAAGGAGGAATCCTAGCACAAAGAGCTAGCATCTGTTGGCATTAAGAAGGAGAGGGTCTGCGGGTGCCACGTAATCTGTGCCAGAAAAGGGGAGGACCTGTGATAGATTTTTCGAGTTCCAAGAAGGACCTAAGGAGTAGCTCTGACTCAATATTTCAAACGATCCAAGACCGGGAGGTCGAGCAGCCCTTTGGAGGGAAGGGGGTTTGCACGAGAAAGTACCATGGAAATTATTTCGTATTGGCCATATCACTGGATTTAATATGTCGATAGCCTTTTCCTCCTATTGAGGCCTTGTCTTCCAACCTATGTTTGTTTTTCTAAAAATTGTGGTCTAGAGAAGACTGTTGTATTTCTAATGTTTTTAACTTGTTCATAATCTAATTCTGACTTTGGACAAACTGAGTATTCATTTGATCAAATTTATGAACTAGGAGAGTGATTGGGTCTGGTGCAATGCTTATTGTTGTACTTTTTTTCTTCCACATTGGTACAAAGAAGTTTAAAGGGATCAATCCTTAAGTTGATGATATTTTCCTCGATCTATGTATTATATTCCTTTTCCAAAGTATCAGGTGCTTTATCCTTGAGGATAAAGGAAAATTTTCCTTCAAAATCATTCATTAAGAGGACACGAATGGTTGTTTCTAGTGGACATAGGTCAGTCAGGATCTGATCATATAGTTTATCAAATCTAGTATCAAACTATTTCACTGTTTCATTTTCCTTTTTCTTGATTTGATTGAACTATGCTAATAGCATTTTGTTGTCTTTCTTTGTTGACCACCTGCTTGTAGGTAATTTAGTGAAATCATCATAATATGCCAAATGCTCATCAGGTAGTCCTCTAAACCATCTTCGGGCATATTCATCAAGAGAGATGGCTAATATCCTCATGGAAACGTATTTGTGTTCCACACCTTCATTCAGTGAGGCCATATCTATTTCTTATAAGTGGTCTTATGGCATAACCACATTGTTTCTAGTGAATTTTGGCAACCATTTATGAGTCTCTTTGGGAATGGTATTGGATTACCCAACCATGGAGGCTAAGTTCAATGGTTTGAAAATGGTTTTATACCAAGAGTGAGCCATTTGGTTGAGGGGAAGGAAACCTTGGAACAAATTTTTGACAATAGGGGAGTTATGAGGAGGCCTTCTTTGGTAAAAATTAGAAGGTTTGAATCTTCCCAAGGGAAAATATGGTGGGTTTTTGTATGGTGGAGTCACCAGATGAGATTTATGGAAGGCTCGTCAAGAATGGAAAGGGAACTTCCCTCAAATGGAGTCACCAGGAAAGCTGGGGTAAAGGCTTTGGGATCAAATCTTGCCAAAGTGTCCTTATGGCTCAAAAGAGGATTCAAAATCCTCCCTGACAACGATACCAAAATGTTATCCCACAATCTGTAGATTGGTAAAATCCTAACCCAATCCACATAAGTGTGACAAATGCAATATTAACTACCCACTGTCACCTTAGATAGACACTCCCCTCGCATTAGTGATGATGAAATCACCACAAGGGGGGAATCCTGATGACCCTAGGGGAACTGAGGTTGAAACTAAAATGATGATGATTGAAACCCCTATAGTTCAAGCATGGACATGAATAATGTCTTGGAAAATATTATTTTGAAAGAGTAGATGGTTTTCAAGTGTTTTGTACTTGCAAAAAAATCTTATCCCTGCCTAGAACAAGACAAATGATCATAAACCAATCCTTTTATCAAAGGGGATCAAGAAAGAATCATTTCTCTCCCAAATTTCAGTAGTGTACAAATCATCAATAAACCACTACCAATGGTTTCAAATTAAACTATTAAGGTCAAGCATAAGATAGTGGAAACTAAGCTAGTGAAAACTAGTTAAACTTCCATGAAATGAAATAAGACTTTAGTGATATAACCAGAAAGATATAGAAAAAAGATATAACCACTAAAAATGACAAGTAAATCGTCTAAATTATAGCTAATAAGAAGTATAACAATAATCTAGGTTTACTAGTGAATTTCGACGGTAGATTAGAGAGCAATAAATGAAAGAGATAGTTTTTTTGAAGCCCTAAGGGTTGTAGCATTAAGTTATAACAACAAGGATAATTATTTTTCCAATAAAGACGCCCCCGGAGCACAAGAAATCCTCAAGCATGAAGAAAAACTCCCAACTTGGACAATTGCAAAATCAAAACTTTCCACGTATACCAATGCAATTATTTTATTTATCCAATGAAAATTATACTAGTGCCTTGTCAATTGGGTTACGGGTTCTCTTGTATAATGGCTAGTTGTGTTAACTCTATAGGGCTGTAATCCTTTTTACTCCCTAGAGAAAACAAAACTAGCAAGGTAAATCTAAGAGGGTGTAATCTTTTTTAATCCTCCTAGGAACCTTTGAAAAAGTAGCTTATCCAAGACAATGGTGATAGATCTTAGTGGAGGGTGTGTGTCTTAGTACTCCTCTAAGAGCTTAAAAAAATTAACCTTGCAACCAATAAAGAACAACAAAAAGTATAAATTCCTTACCTATTCCAAGCATTAGCAAGATAAATCCTTCATTACCAAGAATATTTCATCACATGATCAAGAACAAGACATCCAAGAGATAATGCCAAGATTATTCCTCCAATAGACAAGTAGTGGCATCCAAAATTGCATAAAAGAGAGAAAGTGTGAATTTCTGAAGTAGGGAAAAAAATTCATCCAACCAATATTTAATTCTCAATAGAGTTATGTGTAAAATGAAAGTGACAAGTCCTTTATTTATACAAGACCTTGTAAAAAAAATGTGTCCACATACTTAGGTCTAAACACAAATTATGGAGGTTTACTTCCTCAATTTTCCCCTTTACAATTTAGAATTCCAATTTACAAAGAAGAAATCCCTAAATGATCACATCATACCCCTTAGGGTGTTGATTAATTGGGTTGGTTGTCATTGATGTCAACCCTTGAAGAAACTCCAGTAGCAAATTCTGGTAGCACAAAGGTTTGGGTAATGGACCCAAGTTGTTTGATGGATAATGGTATGAGTTTTGATATATTTGTAGGAAATAATATTATAGATGGATAGTACATGTCATTCCATTTCCAGTGGTATGTGGAATGTCACATAACTTTTCATGGTTAGAGAGTTATGGCCATGTGAAGTTGGAGAACCCTCATGAGTCATCTAAAAGACCCAAAAGGTCAAAGTAGTCAAAGTGGTTGCAAAGAATAAATGATTTAAATAATAAAGTGAAGTGATAAGTGTACTATAATTCAAAGTGGATACAAAAGAAATTATTTAAATAATAAATTTAATGGAGAAATTACTAAGTGGACAAGTGGTTAGAAGTGGGTTAGCCCTAAAATAAGGAAAGTGGGTTAAGATGGTTAGAAGGTAATTTAAATAATAAAGTGAACTGATGAGTGTAGTATAAGTCAAAGTGGATACAAAAGAAATTATTTAAATAATAAAGTTAATGGAGAAATTACTAAGTGGACAAGTCGTTAGAAGTGGGTTATCCCTAAAATAAGGAAAGTGGGTTAAGATGGTTAGAAGGTAACCTCTTGAGGAAGCTACATGAAAAAATAAATAAGAGGAAAGGGTCTCTCATTTTTAATCACACTTGAGCATATTGAATATCTACAAGTGACTGAGGTAACCAAAGGATATTTAAGACGAATTTTAGAGGGAAGGTGAAGTAAAGAAGGCCAAAATTCAAGGGAGGATAAATTCTTTTGATGGTTCTTTCTAGGGTTGTTACAGTTTGGTTGGTTGCAGGTCAGTGGTACAGGTTGTTACAGTGGTATATCTAACAGTGATAGTGTGACAGTGGTTCCATCATTCTACTTCTACGCCAGGGCGGTTAGACAAGGCAAGGACAGGTGGTTGTATCCACCTTCTGGTTGTAGCCGGAGAACATAGGGGGTTGTAGCCTCCTTCTGGTTGTAGCCAGAGAATTGGAGAATTGGCGCTTCCCTCAAGTTGTAGCCTGAGAAACTAGGGGGTTGGAGCCTCCTTCCAGTTACAGCTGGAAAAAAAAGGAAGTTGGTGCTTTCAATGAATGTAATTCTTAAAGACATATAAGAAAATCATTCTATGGTTTTCTCCCACTTTGGGTTTCCACGTAAAAACACTGGTGTACTGCGTATGTGTATGATTGCTCATTTTTTCATTTTTTATTTACTCTGCAACTATTGGATGATAATGCTACATTGATTTAACACTTGCATTTTATGGTTAAAAAGGATTATATTTCTCTATTACTGATTCACCCCCCCTCTCAGTAATCCAACAATTGGTATCAGAGTCGGTTCCTTCGGGAAACAGTTTAACCACTAGAAGGAGATCATGGATTATTATGAGAATGGAGTACCATTGTTTAATGGTCGGAATGGTTTAAAGTATGAATTATGGAGTGGAACGACGAAAGTATTTTTACAGGAAAAAGGCTATTATATTTGGATATCAATCATTACAGGATATGATAGTTCAAAAAGGGCAAAGATTGCATCCAATAATGAATTGAAGAAGAATAACAAAATAGCAATGGATTTCATCTCGAAAGGATCACCTAATCCGGTAAGAGAAAATCTTGGTAAATGTTCATCAACTAAAGAACTTTGGGATGAGTTACATGACATATATTCTTCACCCATCATAGATTTAGATAATTCCAAAGAAGATGTAGATACATATCAAGAATAATTATGTTCACCATGTCAAACAGATTCAAAAGATGAAGAGTACATAATCACCAGAGGTATGTTGTTTTTCTTTAATTGTAAAAAACACGAACATCTTGAAATAGAATGCCATGAGATGGAAAAACTAATTGAAAAGGAAGAGAATTATGAAGTAGAATTGATTAGTGATTTAGATGAACTAAGAGAAGAAAACAAGTCACTCAAGAAAGAATTGATGAAACAAAAGGAAAGTGTTCACATTTTTGAAGAATCCCAACAGGTCATCGAGAACTTAAGAAATCAGTTAGAAGAAACCAGAAAGATCAAAGAAAATCTTGAATATCAAAATAAGTATTTGGAAGCCAACATAGCAGCACAAAAGGAAGAATCATAAATGAGAGAGAAGATATTGACAGATCATCTTAAGGAAAGAACTAACAATCTAAACAAGCTTGAGGCAGATTTTGGTCAAGAAGAGAAAGGAATTGAAGAAGAAATAATCGCATTAAAAATTCATCTTGAAGAAGTGAAAAGAATAGAAGAAGTCATGAAGTCTCAGATAATGAAGAAAGAAGAAGAGGTTGAGAAGCTTGAATAAGAAGTTGTCACATTGAGAAGTAAAATCGTCAAACTCAACAAGAATGTTGAAGAGACAGAAGCATCCACATCAGTTATAGAGAATGAAGAGAAGCACTCTAGGTTGCTAGAAAAGAAGAATGAAGAAAATAGAAAGAGTTATGCAGAAATACTCAAAGGAAGGAATCATGGTCAAGAAGAATCTAAGAAAACTATTGAAGATACATCTTCAAGAAGACCATCCATTTTCAAGCCACAAAGAAGCTTCAATCATGATCATGATCAGTCAAGGCAGAAATTCAGAAGGACTACACCACAAAGAATATCACTCACTCCTAGGTATGCAAATTTCTTTTATGGTCATTGTTTTTATTGTACTAATTTTGAACATAAGGCTACAGATTGCAGGGATTATAAAAGAAATGTTCAAGAAAGAAATGCCTTTGTGGCCCCAAATAACATTGAATGTTACAAATGTCATAACTATGGACACATAGCTAGTGATTGTAGAAGCATGATCGATGATTCCATGAAAGAGAACATTGATATCAGATATAAGAAAGTATGGATAAGAAAACACGAAGAACAGGTGAACAAAGACCAGGTCCCAGAGATCGCAATATTGGCAATAAAATGAGATGAAGAAAATTCTACAAAGAAAAAGAAAGATGTCACATACAGAAAGGTTTGGAAAATAACTAAAAGAAAAGAAGGATAGGTAAATAAGGAATAGTTTCAAGAGACTGTACTTTCAATCATTGTAGTGAAAGATGAATCCACATACAGAAAGAAAGAAGTCAAATCTTAGATAAATGATGAATCTACCAATGAATATGATGATAAATACACATCAGAGCAGGAATTGTTCCGAGCCATATGGCTTAGAGACTCTTAGGTAATATGAATATTATACAGGGGGGGGTCTATGTGATAGTTGTGACAAACCAAAAAACCATCCTTCAAGCAACTTGAAAAGTTTGAGTAGACAGATCCAGAGCAATTAGTTAGTTGAAGTACAATCAGTTGTAGTAGTAAAGACTTCATGATAGTATAGTGATAAATGGGTCAGCATTATGGATAGTTGTGCAGTAGAGTCTTGGAGAGTATGGAAAGAGATGGATTCATAAGAACACTTAGTAGGTTTGGACAGATATATATAGTGGATGAGAGCATGGATTCATAGCTTGGTTCAGAGAATGGTTCAGAGACAAAGGAACATTATCATAATGGATGACAATTACATAGGAAATGGATCGAACAATGCTAATGGATTCCAAATTGACAGATATGTTTTGGACACATGCAATGCATATAGAATTTCACATTCAAAATAGAGTAATGCTCTGAAACAACAATGAAAAAAATCCCTACGAGCTATGGAAAGGAATACTAGCAAATGTGAAGCACTTCAAAATATTTGGAAGAAAATATTACATCAAAAGAGAAGATGGTAGAATGGGAAAGTTTGACTCTCGTGTGGACAAAGGAGTACTTGTTGGTTACTCAAGTACAAGGAAATCATACAAATGTTACAATCTGAGGTTGAAAAAAGTTGTGGAAAGCATCAATGTAACAATTGATGAAACATGTGGACGAGAATTAAAGGAAGAAGACAATGAATCAATGGAACAACTTTACGAAGAATAATTCTACATCAAACAACAAGAAGGATTTTCAATTGTCATAGAACGTAGATTATGTGTGTAAATTGAAGAAGGCCTTGTATGGTCTAAAAAAGGTTCCTAGAGCAAGTTACTCTAGACTGGATAAATATATACAATGGGCAGGGTTCAGAAAAGGAAGTGTGGACAACAACCTCTACATCAAGGTAACTCAATATGGTATTTTATTAATTGAAGTTTATATTGATGATATTATTTTTGGAATTATTGATGATAGGTTAAGCTAGAAATTTGCAAAGGATATGAAGAATGAATTCTAAATTTCATTACTTGGAGAATTATCCTTCTTTTTGGGTCTTCATATACATCAAAGCAATCAAGGAATTTTTATTTCTCAAACTAAGTGTATCAGAGAAATGAAAAAGAGATTCGGAATGGAAGATTGCAAACCAGTTACTACTCCTATGCAAACCAGTTGCAAGTTGAGAAAATATGATGATTCAAAGTCTACAGACCAGAGGAAATATAGGTCAATGATTGGTAGCTTACTATATGTGACAACATCTAGACTAGATGTAATGTAGGAATTTGGACAAGTGGCACGATTTCAAGCTGCACCAAAGGAATCACATGTATTAGCAGTGAAGAGGATTTTCAGATATCTCAAAGGAATAGAAGATTTTGGATTATGGTACCCAAAAGGAAAGGATATATCACTTATTTCCTACACAGATGCAGATTGGGCAGGTTGCATTGATGATCGACGAAGCACTAGTGGAGCAATGGTCTACTTGGGTGAGTGTTTAGTATCTTGGCTAAGCAAGAAACAATCATCAGTATCTTTATCTATAGTCGAAGAAGAGTATATTTCAACCGCAGGATGTTGTACTCATGTTATATGGATGAAACAAACTTTGATAGATATATAGGTTGAGTATGATGACCCCATTCCAATCTATTGTGATATACAAGCCCTATTAGTATCTCAAAGAACCCAATGATGCACTCCAAGACGAAGCACATTCCAATAAAGTATCACTTTCTACGAGAACATGTTGTAGAGAAGAACATCAGAGTTGAATATGTGGGCACAAAAGAACAAGTGGAAGACATATTTACAAAACCACTTCCAAGGGAAGCATTTGAGTATCTTCTCCAGAGACTCGGAGTAATTTCTACTCCAAAATGAATTATTTTGAATGCTTATCTTATATGTATTATATTTACAAGAGGAAGCATCATAAAGAGGACATTTCAGTCAGGGGGAGTATCCCCAAGGATAGTTCAGTTGGGGGGGCATCCCCGGATGGAAAGATACATTTTCCATTGATGACAAAGGGGGAGATATTTATCAGATGCAAAGGTAAATTCTTGGAGAAAGAGAACAGAGGCATGGTTCCAGGGGGAGCATGAGTGATATGGTTTTAGTATTGCATCAGATTTTTTCCATCAATGCTAAAGGGGGATATTGTTGATTAATTGGGTTGGTTTTCATTGATGTCAACCCTTGAAGAAAGTTTGGTAGCCAATTCCAGTAGCACAAAGGTTTGGGTAATGGACCCAAGTTTGTTTGATGGATAATGGTATGATTTTTGATATATTTTTAGGCAAGACTATTCTAGATAGATAGTACATGTCATGCCATTTTCAGTGGTATGTGGAACGTTACATAACTCCTCACGGTTAGAGAGTTATGGCCATGTGAAGTTGGAGAACCCTCATGAGTCATCTAGAAGCCACAAAAGGTCAAAGTAGTCAAAGTGGTTGCAAAGAAGAAATTATTTAAATAATAAAGTGAATTGATGAGTGTATTATAAGTCAAAATGGTTGCAAAGAAGAAATTATTTAAATAATAAAGTGAAGTGATGAGTGTAAAGTGGGTTAAGATGGTTAGAAGGTAATTTAAATAATAAAGTGAAGTGATGAGTGTAATATAAGTCAAAGTGGATACATAAGAAATTATTTAAATAATAAAGTTAATGGAGAAATTACTAAGTGGACAAGTGGTTAGAAGTGGGTTAGCCCTAAAATAAGGAAAGTGGCTTAAAATGGTTTGAAGGTAACCCCTTGAGGAAGCTACATGAAAGTATAAATAAGAGGCAAGGGTCTCTCATTTTTAATCACACTTGAGAAGATTGAATATCTACAAGTGACTGAGGTAACCAAAGGATATCTAAGTCTAATTTCAGAGGGAAGGTGAATTAAAGAAGGACGAAATTCAAGGGAGGATAAAAAAAAATGATAATGCTTTCTAAGGTTGTTACAGGTTCGTTGGTTGCAACTCAGTGGTACAGGTTGTTACAGTGGTATATCTCACAATGATAGTGTGGTGGTGGTTCCATCATTCTACTTCTACGTTAGGGAGGTTGGACGGGGCAATGACAAGTGGTTGTAGCCACCTTTCGGTTGTAGTCGAAGAAGATAGGGGGTTGTAGCCAGAGAATTGGGGAGTTGGAGCTTCCCTCAAATTATAGCTTGGGAAACTAGGGGGTTGGAGCCTCCTACCAATTGCAGATGGAAAACAAATTAAGGTGGTTCTTCCAATGAATGTAATTCTTAAATACATATAATAAAAATCATTATGTGGTTTTCTCCCACTTTGGGTTTCCACGTAAAAACACTGGTGTACTGCGTATGTGTATGATTGCTCATTTTTTCATTGTTTATTTACTCTGCAACTATTGGATGATAATTCTACATTGATTTGACACTTTCATTTTATGGTTAAAAAGGATTAGATTATTCTATTACTGATTCGTCCCCCCTCTGAGTAATACAACATAAGGGTGACATTTTAGCATAATGAGAAATACGTTGAGGTTCTTGAGGGAGACATTGGGCCTTCAAAGGCCATATATTTATGTGCAAGAGTCTTCCTTCATATAGATGTTCCAATTCATCATAAAACCATCAAACAACACCAACCCATATCCCTCCAAGTATGATGGCATGCCCTAGGAGATGACATTTTGAGCCTCCAAGGCCAAACGTTGGGAAAAGTGGGGGCTAGTCTCCTTCTCCAACGTATCCTCTCATGCCTCCAAAGGCAATGTTAATAATCCATGTTTACAAAGAGAAGGGGTTGCATCATTCAACCTCCAAGCCTAATGGCCCCTTATTCCCATGAAATGAGGTGCATGCCCGTCTTGGGTCAATAAGCTCCAAAACCTAAAAGGTGGAGACACGAAGGGGAACAAGTTATACAAGGTGGAAAGTATGAGCGGGAGTGGTATGATGACCTTTCAAGGAGACCTCCCAGTAGCATCCCTTTCCCTAAGGGTGGCCACTTACTAGGAAACCATGACACTCACCAAGGTGAAATAGGGAAAAAAGAATAACTTCCAAGAAAAAAATTCAAAATCAAGAAACGAACCTTTGCAACATTTTCAAATGCTTCAAATATTAAGATGACACTTACCACAATACCGTAATAGTTACTTGTTGAAACAAGACATGTTGTCCTATGTGGGCCAAGCTGGGTGTGGTGGATGTTGTTTCCACCGACCAGATGGTGGTACATGGTATGATAGGGGCCCCTTCCTACTCAAATTCCTCTTGGTACTCCATGTTTTCAACCTGTGGGCATCAATACATCATCTCCTTAGTTATCCCTAGGAATGGGGTATAACAAGTCTTATCAATTATGTCACTCATTTTCAATTTTATTCCAACATTCCTATGGTAATCATTGTAAATTTTATGATGGAATTGAATATTTGTTGGAGGAATCCCACATGTCTACATTTCCCATAAACCATAATGTTGCCAAACTTAATATGTTGGGTGGAGATTTTCATGAATCAATTATTTCTATCTTTGATCCCTCACCGCTCCATTTTTTTGCAATTAAGTTTTGATGAACATGTGGTTGTAGATTTGGAGTTACTTGATTGGTTGCATTGGTAGTATGCTTTCACTTATCTTTCTTTTAGCCAGTGTAGGATAGAGTAGGAATAGGAGTAGCATAGTGTATTTCTTCCTTTTTGCATGCATAGTTAGATGTTTTCTTTTACATTCACTTGTATATCATAGACCTTGACTTGTCATGGTTTCTTGAATAAAATCCACCAGTTATTATTAGTTCAATTTGTGGCTCACAATGGCTTGCTTTAATATATGTTTATTTCGCATAAAATATTTATTCTTGTCATTTGATGCATTTCATTTTTTTGTTTGACTAGAAGCTTGACTTAACATTGGTTATCATGTGGAAACCATGTGTAGAATTCTTTGATAAGTTCAACTAGAAGATTGATTTGCTTCACTAGTATTCACTTTAATGATTGACAGCTAAAAAACTTGTTAACATATGGTTACAAAATATTCTCAGCATGTATTCTTTTATATCGACTTGAACCTTTTGTAACATAGCTGATTTAAATAATGTAAAGGGTGAATCATTGATTTGTGTGGAAGAAATTCAAAATCTTATAATAGATCATGATCTTTGTAACTTTATTATTTCATGATAATGTCCATTGAGTAAAATCATTTGAATATTTGTTTTCCTATGAATATGTTGTTCTTAAGGCTCTTGGTATATTTATCTCTTCCCCAACTTTAAAAACTTTTTCATTAACGGGTAAGAAATAAAGTATTTTGTCTCTAGCATGTACATCTCAGAGTAGAACATCAAATATCATTTTTCCTTTGACTATGTTGAGTATCTCAAAAATATTAAGTTTTAAAGAGAACATACGCATAAATAGTTTGACATTATCTTATGGCACCACAAGCTCTTAAACATGATTTTTAAGGACAAATACTTTTCCCAGTCAGTTTGGATGACAATATAGATATCTGTTCCTTGGTCCTGTGAGTTAAAATTGATGAAATTCGTCTTTTTATCATAATGCATTTTCAAATCATATCGCTTCTTTTAAAGAATTGGGTATCTTGATTGATATGTTTTCCTCCTTGTTGAAGTTTGAAGGTGTCTTTTGAAGCTCTCTTGACTCACATTCAACCTTCTTAATATGATTTCTCATTCTATTTCTCCACTCTTCGAACAATTGGCTGCAACATTTTGTCTTGAACTGATTCAATGGATTTCATTGGTTTTATATTGATATGACCTCGTTTGAGTTTGCTCATGAAGTTCATTTGTTTGGTTTCCTTCATCTTGATCTCATTGGGGGTTTTACATCATGATGTTCCTATTGTTATTACAATTAGAATTTTCATATTTTGAATGAGAAGGTACATCTGAGCCCAATCATTAAACCCTCAACGAAGCTATTTAAGGCACTGGTCTGCAAATGTTTTGGAGTTATGTTGAGAATTCTCACCAAGAACAATCTTTCCAAAACTCATCCAAGAACACAAAACACAAACCATACAGTATCTTGCACATTCTGCGTAAGTATCACCAATTGATCTACAAATCCATGTTCAAGAAATTTTTGAGAGGAAAAGTGCTACATAAAACCTTTCTCTTTCATGTCCATGCATGATGTGGATATTTACCTCATTTTATGATATTGAACCTATTTGAATCCCGACATACATGATCTACAACCTGGTTCAATAAGGTAATAATTAAAGGAGTGTTGATGCCAACAATTTAATGAACATTTTCAGCCAAGAAAGAGCATTATGATTCAATAACAATGACTTCTAATCTCGGGGATACTGATCAACAAAATAGCTCTCAAATGCACTTCTTCGAGGCAGAACCACTGATCATTATAGCCATAGTCGTCTGCTACCCGAAAGATAACTTCCACTCGATAAGACGAAATTCAATCTAAGTCGACTCTGCCTCTTTACTGTGATCTTGGTAGCAAGAAATAGTAAGACTCATGAGTTGATTTCAAGCATCCAAACAGGTATGGTTCCCTATATTTTCAAAGCCATTATATTTTTTATTTAGAGTCCCATTCCAACCCAAATACGGACTTTATTGTTGGTTTATATTGTGAGATCTCTGCAAACATGCTCTTTTAGGAGGGAGTTACCTTACTCAATGTTGCTTTTGGTCATATTTTCTAACAGTCATTTATGTTTGAAAATGTATGATGAAGAAATCTACATCAGTGGTATCTAGTTTCATTAATGTTATTCATGTTTAAATTATATACAAATCCCTCTCATATAAGTTTGTTCTCTCTCAGAGAGAAGGACATGGCTTGAACAAGACAAATAACTTCAGAAAATTCAACACTATCATGAGACATGTTGCCTGGGAATTTTGCTCACAAAACTGTTTTTGGATTATGTTCTCAATTATCCTCATATTATCTTCTTAAATGCTTTCATTTATGAAAATATTGAGTTGAATTCAATATCATACCATGAACGGTTTGTCTACGTAAGTACAAGTGCGCAGTTGGTATCACACACCTAATTTGAACTAGTCAAGATTTTAGCATGTTACGATGTAGAATAAGTTTTGGAGATGGAAGAGGTTGAGAGTGAGTGAAAATCTTGTATGGCTGGAGAAAAGCAATATGATAAGTAAAAAATGGAATCTCTCGCTATCCCTTACTTCTTGGACCACAAGACTGCAAACATGAGTTGATTATTTTAGAAAATCATGATGAGAGATGCAATTCTCAGCCAGTTCTAGCAATGACGTCCTTCTGAATGAAGATAATACATGTATAAACTTTCACACTAATTAGCATTTTCAAGAAGCTGCAAATTTCTTGTTTTGGGGGATAGAAACACCTACATTCATAGAAACACTTAATTTCACACTAAGTTGATAGAAACACTTACATTCATGATCTCTTTCTCAGTTTACTTTCTTTGTTGACTGCATATATTTGATCACAATTTATCCAAGATTTCATTTTTTAGTCGCAGTGGATTTTGGACCAAGTTCATCTTCTAATTTTGAATACATCTCTTATTTGTTTTTCCTCATCATCTTGTCCCTGGAGAAATTTCATTCTCTATTTGTTTCTTATCTTATAGTTCCTAATTATATATGATTACATATAGACCTCTGACCTCCATTTGTGTTTACAAGCAACACCTTTGCACTGAAAACAAGCTTGAATCATCTTACATCTCTTTCATAGCTCATGAGTTGAAATAGGGGTCTCTATTTGAACATTAATCAAAACTATCTTGGAATCTTGTGACAATATTCAAACCATGACTTAACATAGTGGTTAATCAACATTCATTCTTTCCTATTGGTTGGTGATCATGTCTTATGTAATGGGGGAATCATCCACACACTAAGTAGATGATCACATGAAAGGTGAAGTGTCAAAGTATAAAGGCTCAAAATAAAAATGGATATAACCTTACTTATCGAGGTAAAACAAATATTAAAATAAATCTCAATAGATGGAAGTCATCCCCTATCAGGATAAAAGGCCATTGATTTCCCCATCCACTAGATGCTAATCATGCACTAAATAAACTAGGAAGGAATGGGAAACAAAACTTGAAGAGACTAGGGGACATGCAGATATATATGGTGTGGCTATGGATGCTCACTGAAAGTGGAGCAAGGTCTGTGACATCGTGGTGACTCCATCAGGCCTATGGACACCCACAGGTAGTGGAGAAATACCTACAATATATATATATATATATATATATATGCACCCAATGAAAATATTTTTATATCCCAAACCTATATCGGCCCCATGATGAAGATACCAAACTGAATCATCGACTCAGTTTAAGGAAATAAATTTCACCATCATTCATCCTCTACTTATAGTAGACATGATCTACTAGCCAGCATGCAAGCATCACCAGTGAACCCACCACAATGGAATATTTTAGGTAATTTTTTCACATCAATTACATGATTTCCGATCTTTAAAGTAATTATATGATCCTCTCATTTTTCTTCTCATGATTTAAGGAAGACTAGCAGAGATTTTGGCTTCGCCCAGTGTGTCACCATTTGTTGTGCATGCACAACAACCTCTCTATTTTCTTCTCTTATCTTTTCTCTAAGAGAATAAATTGGACCCCCAAACTAAACTTTTTTGTTGGACATACTCTCAGAATTTCTCATGCAAATGAAAAATCCCAATTCTTTCTTCCTAAACTCCACACTTCAACATTTGTAGTGTTTCTTCAAATCATTTTGACCCACCGATGTACACTTTTGACAAGTTCCCCCTTTCTTCATCGACACAAAAAGATTTATCATCGACGAATTTCATGTGATCAGTGATGGTATACTGTAGATGTTCACATGATTGTCTTTGATGTGCACAAACTTACACTAACGTACCTCCTTTCATAT
>JASDQU010735450.1:271246-285098 GCA_032191745.1 Picea mariana
CGTATTTCCCCTCTTATGTCATTGATGTGCTAGAAAAAGGATGTTGAACCCTCATTGACATTGAGCATATCAGTAGTGATATTATTGTCCTTGTTGAAATAAACCTCTTCATCATCTTGCTTTCATATTCATACCTCTTATTTTCTCCTCTGACTCATCTCCTTCTCATTGTGCCCATTAGTCAAGCTCCTATCATGTCCGATGATTAAGATTTATACACCTGGTTGTGTGATTGATGACTGATCATCTACCTCACCTGATCTGATTTATGTTGCAGTTTTAATTAAGTTTGTTTATGTTTACAACAATTTTCATTACACATACCATACTAGCATGCACGTTTTTCACTTTCTTGATTTTATGACTAACCATGATCATGAAAGTGTCATCTATCTTCAAGTGGGATAATTATGGCATATATAAGACTCATGCTAGTTATGAATTGCATCTCAAAGGAGAATCAGTCCTCCCAACTCCTAAATAGTGTTAATCACTCCAAAGGTCTCTCACTAGAATCTCCTCCTTGTTCTCTTTGCGTTGCAAAAAATGGCACCTCAATCGGACATCATATGAGAAAGTTATGGACTTTTCAAATCAAGCTCTTGTTGTTGCTTTCCAGCAAAAAGGACACTTACAAATTTTTCGATTTGTCTTCCTCTAATAGAGGAGTTGTTGGAAACTTCTCCAGACACATAGGAGGATCTCCCATGAACTCCTCCAAATATTGTTGGAAACTCCTTCGGAAGTTGTTCAAAACTTCTCCAAACAAAAAGGAGGAGTTCCCACAAAGTTCTCTAGAACTTGTTGAAAATTCTTCTGGAAGTTATTGGAAACTTTTTTGGACACAGAGGTTGAGTTCCCACAAACTTCTATGAAATATGGGCAAGACCCTATGAAATTTTCTTTCATATTTTTTCCATAAATTTTGAATTAGATGATCTTTTTGTGCATTCCTTATACTATTAGAAAGGTACTTCCAATATCTACAACTTCATAGTTATATGATTTGAGATATTTCTCACCAAATTTTCACATTGTTTAGGATTAAGATCTGGCACGTCGTTTGTTAGCACCGTCATTTTTTCAATTAGAGTTAGTCCTAGATGATTCATGGTTCATGTGTCGAAACGTGTGAGGTCAGGTACTGAGAAACAAATGGGTCAAAGTCAGAAAGTGGAGTTAGTCCTAGATGATTCATGGTTCATGTGTCGAAACATGTGAGGTCAGGTACTGAGAAACAAATGGGTCAAAGTCAGCAAGTGGCAAAGCTATCCCTTGGAGTCAGGAAGGGGCGTCATAATCAAACATGTGTGAATTGTAAAGGTTTTTTCCCAAAAGGTCGGGTCTTGTCAGAAAGAGGAAATTTATGTGCCAAAGGTCGAGGCAAGTTGTTAGAGTAAGGGTCATGTCATCAGATATAATGACCATCATCACCTCATTATGAATTCAGAAAGGTTAAGAAATCATGGTGCGCATATCATGTATACTCTGCAGCTCTTATCATATGTACTTTGTACACTCTGAAGTGTACCCATCGTGTGAGTATGCTATGCAAATATTCATCCTTCTTCAAAAATTCTCGTCACCATGGATTAAACGTCCTCTATCATGATTCCATCCCTCACCTGTTCAATTATAAATTCCAGTCACGTTGCATGATTCTCTTTTACCATCCGAGTTTATGCTTTGTCTGTGATTTTTCCTACATGTCCTAGGTCTTTTCACTGCAGGAAAGTCAATTTCCATCAGTTATGTTGTGAACCTTGTTAGTCAAGATTGTTGTGTTTCCTCCATATTCAATCATGGTTCAAAGCCTATTGGAGTTTTCCACAAGCTATTATATTGGGCGACAGTTCCTCTCATGGTCATCCTTTCTTCCACAAATTTGTTCCTTGTCACAATCAAATTTTGTGTCGCTCTTCCCTACTGCGACAAGCCTATCATTATCATTATCGCAACATCAACTTGTTCTTGTGCCTAAAGTATTCATAGCACTTGCATCCACGCAATAAAATCCTAGAGTTATTTTTGCTTGTCCTGCAAAAATTCCACCACTACCCCTCCGACAGGTCTCTACAAGGCATATCAATCTCTATTTTCTAGGCGAAGAAGGTGTCATCTTTCATTACAATGTGCATGGAATAAATACACATTTGAATCATGAAAACATCCCAAGACATAAGGAATAAGGTACAAGGTGGCAGAGTTGTGACGCCCAAGCCTCAAGACTTGGCATTAATCAACGAAGATCCAAATGTCAGGGCATCTTTCGAATAGGTCAGATGTATTCACTATTGCGAGAAAATCCAAGGGTACAACGTGAAACTGGTTGAACAGTTCACTCTCATATTTAATGAGTTCCGTGCAGTCAGTGCAGGACTCACATTCTGGGTGATGAAGGAAACTATGTCAGTCGTGACAAAGATCCCTCTGCACAATGAAAGGTGGTCTATGGGCATGCCTTTAGACATATTATGCTATGAATAATTCATCAAACCAAACTTATTGAACGGGAAAATCAGAGTGGGTGTTCTGAGTAGGTATCTAAGGGAGCCTTTTCAGAAATTCCTGAAAGTGATTAGGAAGTATTTCACCTATGAAATAAGGTCTGACAAAATATACCCACGTCACATCAGGATGTTGATGCATTTCTATTAGAAGAGGCCCTTGAACTTACCTTTATTCTTGCACCAAATTATAGGAGGAATGGCGGATAGCATCCAGGCCGAAGTGAACCAGTCGGAGAATAACTTGTCCCATATCTCATTAATCAAGTTGTTGGTAGTCGAGGAATTGAGATGGTTGGGAAAGGACTAGGACTCATTTCTATTTTTATCTGAGATCCCCAGGGACTCCAAGGGAGATCCCCCTCTACCCATGGGGGAAACATCATCTCAAAGGGTGGAGGTAGGAATAGAGGGGGTTGTAGGAAAAGGAAAGATGGTAGAAGGTTCATCACCCCAATAGCCAGTACCCCAAAAAAGAGGCAGGCCAAGGTTGATCAAGAAGCCGGAGGAGACCCAAGCTCCAAAAAAATCGTGCGCCCAATACGTTGCTGAGAAGTTACTTATGTGCATTGTTTGACTAGAACCTATCGAGGGTTCAAGCCAGGAAATTTGTGAAAGACGGAGAAGGTTGGGCACTAAAAGCATGGAGGTTTGGGAGCCATCATAATGTCTAAAGCAAGCGTAACTTGCTATTGAAGAGTTGTACCAGGACAACAGAGAATTGAGAAAGAAGTTAGCAGAAAGAGCTATCAAAACAATAGTGTCACGGATCCAAGAAGGGAATGTGAATTGGCTCAAGAAATAGCTCAGAGAAGTGCAATACATGATCATTTAGCTGTGTGAGGAACAAAGGATGTTGGAGGACAGAATCGTCGAGCACTTCAAGGAATGTGGACTAGCCATGGAAAACGTCCACGTGGCTCTTGCCAATGCTCAAATGAAACTAAAAGGGAACGTGGTCTTGCGAAGACAGCTGAAGAATATGAAAAGGTGAAATTGGTCCCTTAGGAAAACACTTAGAGTATCAATACTGGAGATGAGGCCAAAAACATAATTGACCTGGACTCATTTTTGTATTTTTGAATGTGGCACAAAATTTCTCTCTCCTCATGTCCTGTCTCCTACCGGGAAGCAAGGAATATGACAGGTACCCGCGCGATGGATATACATCACGTAGATCTTGTAAAACCACCTGTTGCGAAGAACAAGTGTAGGTGGAATGCACAACAGTTTTGAAGGAGATGTGTGGTCCCCTGACCGTCATCGCCATATCGAAAGCATGAGTGATAGACCACAGTCATCCTCCATACCAACTCACCACATGCATACTATGGTCAGTGATTGTGCGACAACAATCAAATCTTGTTACACTAGGTGGAATAATTATGACAGAGTTCTTGATCTTTCAGGTGACCATTCAAAGGAGAAACGCTAACGCATCACCTCCTAATGATTGAATTTTGTTGATGATCGAACGATCATGATAAAGATGTCAGTTATGACATGATTGAGTGTAGTTGGGTTCCTATTCTTAGTAAGTCCTATTTTAAAGATCATATGGTAGGGAATAACTAAAATCAAAATTCTAGGAGTAGTAGTTTGGAGCATGGCATCCCAAGGGGCACAACTCTTTCTATATTTTGCATATTTTCAATGTAAGTCAGGTTGGTTGGAAAAGTAGTGTAGACAATAGATTGTCGAATGTAACTTTCAAACCCAATTGAAATATAATGAAAAGGTCTTTAGGCTTTGACGAAAATATTCTAATGGTGGTGGTTTGATGTATTTTGATCTCTCCTTTGTATGTACTTCATGTTTTCTGTATATCCATATCTTTACTGTGCTTAAATTGGAACGTTTAATAAATCTAGAATTCATTGCACTGTGCTTTAGACTTCGCCATTTAAACTCCTGTGTTTTCTTCTAAGTAATTTAGAATTCATCTTCAATGGTGCACTTTATGTACTTTTTCTCTCGCCACACAAAACGACATCTGAACTGAAATACCATTGCCTACTTATCCTTTCAAATTTCTAGTTACCAAGTCATTTATTTCTCTCACTTTCTGGAATTTGAATCCATGGCCCAAGGTTCTGTATTTCCTTGACAGTAGAACCAAAAACATTTCACAAATGTAACAAACCTAGCCAACAATTCAAAGCCATTATCTGTTAGAGACTAAGTGTCAGAGAGATCCCTCTCTAGGTTGGAAAGGCTAGTTTATGGTCTTAAAGTTGGTCTGTAGGTTTCCTCTATCATTTTTTTTCTTAGCCAAACAAATTTACAAAGTGATAACATCTTGGTGTCGTTGTCGAGGATGAAATTGAATAAAAAATTCCCAGGGAGAACGACTAAAGCTATAGTTTTGACCCCTGAGGGTAACAGTGGGTCAGACATCTATATTGGTTGAAACCTTTACCCTGGAGACTCCAATAAATAAGACCAGTAGCATAGAGTAGTATGACTCAGAAATCTTGGCTTCAAATAAATTTTATACCATATCCAACCCTGATTCGGACCCTGTAGCACCCGTTTCTGATCCTGAAAAACTTATGCGCATAGAAAAGGAACAGGTTCCAGACCCATTATATTACCTAGACATAAACCTATCCTTACCCAAGGATGGTGTACAAAGCATCGACGACCTTGATTTCGATACACTATTCGAACAAACCCTGTTTAGGTCTAAATCAGAAACCTACTTGGATGAGATAGTCTTCGATGAGAAGAGGTTTCAATATTTGATACCAAACAAAATCCCACAAGCTGTTGTAATCCCCAGTCAAATCATTCCACCAGTTCAAAACCCTCCTAGAGTCATGGCCGCCATATTCTCCCCTCATTCCCTACCAACCCAACTACATGATTTTCCCCAGAACTATAATCAAAGGATTAAGCTATATGATGTTGAAGGAAACACCTTTGCCCAAAAGCACTTGGACTGGTTCAATGATTTTGTTGACCTGGAAGAGGTCGATCATGAGGATGTGAAAATGATATTGTTCATGCAGAGTATTTCAGGGGAGGTCAGGAAGTGGTTTAAGGCCCTTAAAGTAGCAATCATCCCCGATTTCCCAATGTTTGAAACATCGTTTGTTGCTAGATGGGGAGACAAAAAGAATCCTCTACAACTACTAACTCAGTATAACAATATGAAAATATCACTAGAGGAAACGGTGCAAGAATTTTCGTCCAGATTCATGAAGGTCTACAACTCAATCCCCACAAAAGTCAAACCGCCTCTCGGAGCTACGCAGCTTCGATATGTTGATTCCTTTGACAAAGATTTCACCCTACTGCTGAGAGAAAGAAAATATAATACTTTAGGTGCTATGATGAGCGACGCAATCAAATTCGAAGTAAATTTGATGGCATTGGGAAAGATTAAACAAAATTTTGACAGAAATGGGAAGAATCCCCAAGGAGACATGCATCCCTCTATGTCTCGATTGTCAAACAAAAAGTTTGACTTGATTATGAAGACTACGAAGAAGCTTATGGAAAGGATGTCCATGGAGAACAAGCCCACCACCATGGAGCAAAATGATTTCCAACCCAAAAATCAAAACTTTAGAAGGGCTCCATCCCCACAGATTAGGAAGAGGGACAAGAGAGATCAAGGAGATCAACAGATAAAACCTCCTTTCCAACACAACTATGAAAATGAAGACTTTTATCATATGATCCAAGATCAGATGCATTGTTGCGAAGATACAAATTCATACGTGTTCTTAACAAAGGGAGAACATGATCAATTCATGGATGCGAATGATGGATTTATGTTGGAGAATGATGACACACTCTCTTCGGAAATGGAGTTCAAGAAGGGATATCACAATGCAATCATGCAGTTTCAAAATAAACACAACCTCGGGAGTAGAAATATGTTTGAAGAGCCACCGTAGACAGATCCCACAAAGGAACCTCAGGTGAATACTCCTTCCTCAAGCAGACCAAATAAAGACAATCCAAAAAGGGATGCAATGGAGAAAGGAAATTCAAAGGAAGAATCCTTAAAGAAAGCATCGGAGGCGAATAAGGAAATGAGCGTCAAAGAGGTAGATAAAGCTCCTCCTCCTTTTAATTTTGATAACGAAATAGCCAAAAGAAAAATCTATGTTCCTTTTAATGAGATAATCAATAAGGGAGAGTATAGGGATCATATCATTAAAATGTTAAGGATGGAAGAGGCTCCCAACACCTTGAACGTCCAAGACGACCACCCTGCCATCTTATTTGGTCCATGCATAGAATAATCTGGCAATACTGAGGACGTTCCTCATTTCTACGTCAATCTCAAAATTCATGACATGACTTTGCATAATGCCATGTTGGATTTAGTCATGTTGCATAATCTCATGCCAAAGGTGGTCATGGATGATTTAGGATTTGACATCACCAGACCTTATAAATATTTTTTCTCTTTCGACTCAAGAAAGGTGAAATGTTTGGGTATAATCAAATATTTTTTCATGTCGTCATCTCAAATTTTGTCAAAGAATATGGTCATGGACATGGTGGTGGCCGACATCCCTCCAAAATTTGGCATGTTGTTATCCAGATCGTGGCCCACAAAATTAAAGGGAACCCTACAGATGGACATGTCTTATGCTACCATTCCTATTTTCGGCCAAGAAAGAAGACTGTACAAAGAGGTGTTGCTCAAGTACATGATGAGTAGAAAGACCCAGCCGAATAATCATCCTATCTACTCTGTTGACACCGAAATTGGCTCCTCTATTTTTGACAATGACTTAAGTTTTGAAAGGGAGGATCCAGCATCTGTCATGATTGTCAAGGATAAGGCCGCATGTCAAGCAAAGGAATGCACAGATCAAAGAAGCCATGTGAAAAATGAAATGTGTAATATGAGCTTCGATGAAGTTGTCAACAAGGAAGGAGTTGGATCCAGTGTATGGATAAATCCTCCCAAGGTGGGCTCCAAGCTCTTCTCTTACAATCTCACCGTTGATTGTACAAATAACATGACTGAGTATGAGGCGCTAATTTTGGGTTTGAGAACTTTAAAGGAATTAGGAGTTAAGAGGATAGTGGTGCATGGAGACTATGAGCTCATCATAAATCAAGTGAAAGGTGTATACCATTCCAAGCACCCTAGACTGAGAGAATATATAAATCTAGTGTTGGACCTCCTCAAAGAGTTATCAGAGTATAATTTGTCAGTGATCCCCATGGGGAAAAATCAAATTGCATATTCCCTAGCCACCTTAGCTTTAGTGTTTAAAATTCCAATTTTTCCCAACAAGAAGTATGATATTGAAGTCAAACATAGGCCCACAATACCTGATAACATCAAATATTGGCAAGTCTTTGAAGATGAAAAACAGGTGCAGAGGTTCCTCCAAATGAGCAATGAGTTCGCTAATGTAAACATCGATGATGAGTGTTGTTGCGAAGAGGATGAAGGCGTGGTTGTGCGCAGTAATGTTGACCCCTTTTAGAAATATATAGTTGGAAGGGATATAGTGCAGCTAAAAAAAAACATCGTCCCCAAGGGATTGGTTCCATTAGAAAAGTTATTTGATGAAAATGATGTAGCCAAAAATCCCAGGATCATTGTGAATGATGAAGATATCAAGGATTGCAACATCGGGACTCAAGTGAATCCTAAGATAATTAAATTTTCAAAGACACTCAGTCTAGAGATCAAGCAGAGATATATCAACCTCATGAAATATTTTCCTGACATTTTTTCATGGAGTTATGAAGACTTGAAAGTCTATGACACTAGAGTAATTCATCATGTTATTCCCATCGAGGAAGATCAAAAACCTTTCAAGCAAAATCTGAGATGGATCAATCCCCTGATGTTGTTGCTGATTGAAAAGGAGTTAAAGAAACTATTTGATGCAAAAATTATTGATTCTTTGAGATTTTCAAAATGGGTGGTTTAACTTGTGCTTGTAAGGAAGAAGAGCGGCGAAATAAGGTCATGCGTGGAATAGAGTGTCCCTCAAAGACAACTAACCACTTCCTAAGATGGACTGCATCCTGCAGAAGGTAGTTGGATCCCAGAAAATGTCAATGTTGGATGATTTTTCTAGTTAAAATCAGATCATGGTACACCCAGACAACTAGGAGAAGATAGCCTTTACGACACCATGGGGTATGTTCATGTATGCAAAAATGCCTTTTGGGCTTATGAATGCTACAGAAAATTTCTGGAGGGCCATGGATATAGCATTTGCTGAGGAGAAATACAAGTTTATTGTGATTTACTTGGACAACATCACAGTATTTTTCGACTTCGACGAATAACATCTTGAGCATCTGAAGAAGGTCTTCTAGGAATGCAAAAAGTTTGGCATATCATTAAATCCAAAAAAATCAAATTTCAGGATGCAAGAAGGAAAATTGTTGGGGCACATCATCTCAAATGAAGGTATAAAGATAGACCCCAGCAGGAGGGAAGGGATTATGAAGATTAGCACTCCTCAGAGAAAGAAAGAGGTGTGGTATTTCCTGGGAAAGGTGAACTTTCTGAGGAGGTTCATTCTGAATCTAGCCGAAATTATAAAGCACGTCACGAGTATGCTCAGGAATGGTAATGAGATAAAATGGACCCCCGAAGCTAGGAATTTGTTTGAATACATCAAGGTGGAACTGACCAAATCTCACGTATTAGCTAGCCCAGATTTCACAAAGGATTTTATCTTATTCTCCTTTGCCTCGGAGCACACCATCGTTGGCATCATGTTATAGAAGAATGAGCAAAATTTTGAAAATCCTATAGCCTATTTCAGTAGTACATTGAGAGACTCCCCACTGAGCTATGATATCATGGAAAAATAGGTCTATGCCTTAATGAAATCCCTCAAGTAATTCAGGACTTATATATTTCATTTCGACATCATTGCTTATGTACCTAGCAATTCCCTCGGGGATATCCTGACTCATCCTGACCCTAAGGGGAGAAGGGGTAAATGGATCATATTCATGCTAGAATATGACCTCGCAATCAAGCCTACAAAGATGATTAAGGGTCAGAGGCTTGCAAAATTGATGGCACAGTCGAACTGTGATGTTTTGGGAATAAATTTCATTGTTGATCTGTCAGAGAACCCGCAAGAAGAAGCAACCCCGCAGGTATCTCAGAAATTCATCAATTCACCTTGGTACACTGACATTATTTACATATTGAGAAATTTGCAAGCTCCTCCAGGGTTTAGAAAAACCAAGGCCGGGTTTTTGAGGTTGAAGAGGGATAAGTTTTTCATCCTAGATAACTCTCTGTATTGGAAGGATCCAGGAGGGATCTTGCTAAATTGTTTGTTGGAAGAAGACGCAGATTGGGCTATCAAGGAATTCCACAAGGGGGACTGTGGGGGGCATCATTACTAGAAGAAAACCACACATAAAATATTGAGGGGAAGGTTTTATTGGCCCAGTATTTTCACAGATGTATACAAGGAAGTTTCCACTTTCCACGAATGCCAGATATACGATGGAAAAAGAAAGCTTCAACCTCTGTCGTTAAATCCTATCTCCGTCAAAGAACTATTTATGCAATGGGTTCTGGAATTTATAGGTGGAATACATATTCCATCCTCATGTCAACATAGATGGATACTAACGACCACGGACTATTTCACCAAATGGATCGAAGCGGTCCCCACAAGGCAAGCTACCAACACAGTTATCATTCAGTTTCTAGAGACCAATATCCTGTCTAGGTTCGGGTTCCCTGTCAAGATCATCATGGCTAATGCAGTGGCGTTCAAGTCCAAGAAGATGTAGAAGATTTCTAATGATTACAACATAACCGTGGGAAATTCTATGTCTTATTACCCACAGGGTAATGGATTGGCAGAATCATCCAACAAAATTTTAACCATGATTATTAAAAAAATCATGCAGGACGGTAAGAAGGACTGGCACAAGAAGCGTATCTACATGCTATGGGATGATAGAATCACTACCAAAAATTCCATCTCCACATCACCTTTCCAAATTTTATATCATGCGGAGGCCTTTTTGCCCACCTTGTTGGGATTTCCCATCAAGAGGTTGTTGCAAGAGTAAGAGGCTAAACCAAATGATGCTCAGCAGGAGGATTTCAAGGTAAATGATCAGGTGTTGAAGTGGGATGTGAGGAATGAAGACAAAGGAAAGCATGGAAATTTTGATCATCTTTGGAGGGGGGCATTTAGGATTGTCACATATCACAGGAAAAACACATATCTTCTATAAGATCTTAATGGAGAACTCACTGGTGGGGGACCTGTGAATGGCAGGTTCCTTAAACATTATCTAGTTTAGTATGGTTTGATTCATATTTTCATGTCATTGTAAATAGCCAAATTTTTTTATGTTTTCAAAGAAGACATTTCGAGTCAGTAGTCAGAAGAAAATTGAAGCCCGAAGTGAAGCCCTAATTTTATGTTGAGTCTAGTCGTGATTGTGTCAAGAAGGTCTAGGGTGCATCTTTTCCATTGTTTTAGAGTCTGCAAATCAATTAAATCCCAATGGTCAGGCACCTGGTATTTTGTTATTTGCCACCTCACCAGGAGGATAGCATCCCCATTGGAGCCAGTTGTTAGTACTGTCATTTTTTCAGTTAGATTCAGTCCTATATGATTCATGGCTCTGTTGAGCACTCAACACACCTTGAAAAGCCTCTATCATTTTTTTTCTTTTTTGGGTACCACTTGATATTTTGCATTGTTTGATTCAACTTCATTTTGAGAAATGTTTTTTCTTTGATTATTCTCGTGACTCTCATCACCTATTCATGTTTGTTTGAACTTATGAAACCCCATGACTTAAAAGGCCTTAACACCTGAATAAAGAATCGACAGCCAAAACACTTCACCTGATGTGATCAGATTCGGCATCGAAAGGAATTCAGAGAAGGAAAAGAACCACTCGAGAAACCTCAGTCATTGAGCACCAATCTCCATTGACATTGGAAAAAGTAAGTTTTTGTTTTGCATCAAGTCTCACATAAGGATATTGTCGATATCTGATTTAAAGGACGAGGGGGGTAGACATTAACAAAGAGAGAAAAGATATCATCGATAGTCGATTCCCGACGCACTTATCGAAATTGGGGAAAACCTAAAAGGATTGGAACAAACATTCTGACCGCACTAAAGGTTGTTCCCAGTCGCCGATCCCCAATGCATTTTTGTCATCGAGATTTTTTCGAGGAAGCTAATCCGAAGAAAGCACTTGATTGATTTATCACCGACCGCCCACCCTGGATAATTTTTCAACATCGGCAAGATAAGGTTTGTTTTAGAATGAATAACTTAAGGAAAGTCCCAACTCCAATTAATACACACTAATTAAGTCATCGGTCTTTAGCACCAAATGTCTTTTCCCGATGGGAGGATCATACGGTCTAGTTTTATCCCAAGTCGTTCTTAGTTCCATAGGTCCGAGTCACACCTCCAAGTCATCTTTTCCATGACAGCATTATACAGTGAAATTGATCAGCGTTAGAGAGTTTTATAGAAATACATCAACGAAAATGTTCATAGCACATCCCTGATCCTTGATCCACCCATTGATACAGCGACACGATGGGACATTTTAGCATTAGATACGATCAAATTTTGAGGATTTAAGGATCTAATTAATACCAAATCTCACATTAGTTGCTACCTCGTGCGCCAATCAAAACAGTCATTTAAAATTACCAATAGACAACATCACCACCTGCGCCTCCGCAGTCAACCCACAATGGATTTAAGTTATAGATATTTGGCGGTAGATTTGTTAAAATTTCACTCATAACCCGAATTGAATGGCTGATGTGACAGGGTAAGTTCTTCCCTATTTAAATTCTCTTGAGCCATCGAAATTATTATGCGCATAAGATAATTATGGAGCATCCAAAGGAGAAAGATGAGCGACTTGAAGGCTATATCAATCCCGTGATTGTCAAAAACTAGGTTTTAACAAGCTTCAGAGGTATGTATCTAAGTCTGTAAATTTTTTGGTTGTAATTCATATGTTTTTATCCGATTTTTGTTTTACACAGTCTCTGAAATTTTATTTTAGTTGCAGGAACAATGCCACCAAGAAATCAAACCACCAGACAATCGTCGAGGGCACCGAAGCTGAAAGAACTAGAGGTAGGTGTTGTCACAAGGGTAGACCTAAGGTTCAACACTTCAACAGTGCACCAAAAAAACCATAACTACCGGCCCTTTCGGAAACATCTGCAAAGCAGGCAAAGTTTCACTCGAGGTAGAGGCAGGGGGTGTTACAAGACTCATGTGTCTGTAACCTAGCTGGGACATAGATCTGTGATTATAACACTTTGCAAATTAATTTAATAACACTACAAGGTGATATTCATTAACTCTTTAGCTTCATTAACATCACAGAACAAAACCCTAAGATAGATCGGTGCAGTAACATTAAAGATTAAGTACTTCAACCACTTAGCACATAGCAAGAGTTAGATCTAGCATTCATTCATATAGCACAAGTAAAGCACTAAGAAACATCAGATCTATCCATTATACATAATAACAAAATCTCTAAGAAGATAAATGACAAATACAACATAGCACAAAGCTCAACAAAGACACAAGATATATGTAGTTCACCCCAATGAGGGGCTATGTCCACCAACTGCTTCGTCTTCTTTATTATTCTTCAATCTCTTACATTCGTTTGCTCTTGTGCACTAAGCCACAGAGCCAAACCTCACACTAGATAGGAGATTTGTGCACTGTGCACCAGATCCTCCTTCTCAAAACTAGGTCAAGGCACAGAGCCAACTCCTCTATTGAGGACAAATCCTTACATACATGTTATGTTGCATGAAGAAACTCAGAACTACTTGCACTTAGCCTTGCAAGATATTGAATATTACATCTCTTCTCTCCTTCTACAATACATTCTTACACTTATTTATACTTTTACATTTACTTACAAAGAGGCCTAAACATGGGTAAACCCATGGGCTGACATCCCATAACCCATTACAAAAACCCTAATGATCACCTTGCAGGGTCCACATATCCCTCAAAACAAGTGAGATCTATGATCTTAGTTCCACCATAGTGCTCCATCTTCGACCATCCTATCGCAGTCTAAAAGTGGTCCTAACCCGACCACGGTTTCCTCAAAACTTGTTTGAGGTCCAACATGCCCCCAAAACTCACCTGTGACTCATCCCAAGTCACTCAGGTCTGGGAAATGCTACTTCGAAGGCCTTGAGTTTCACTCAAGTTGCCTCAAATTACTGCTTCGCCTGAGCTTCCTGCTCAGCGAGATCCTAGATCATCTATGTTGTAACAGGTCCTTCCAGGCATTGTTCCACCGATGCAACCACCTAGTCCAGTTGCAAGCCATGTCCTTCAATTTCT
>JASDQU010735450.1:285208-298697 GCA_032191745.1 Picea mariana
TCTCTTCATTCTCTCAACTGCAGTGATTAACTTCATCTGCGCCTGCATGGAGGATGCATGATGTTGTGTCTCGTGTAACTACGCTTCTAACTTCCTTAGATCTAGATCTTCTATGAGGCATTCATAAGTCTATGCGCTTTTGTCACTCAACTGTTTGCATTCTGAAGAGAGGGCCCATATTCTTATAAACGCATTCTTAGCGGCTTCCTCCCTTTGATCGTGAACCTCCTGCAGAGTGCTCAATACTGTTTGGACCTCCAACTCAGTTATCCTGACTTGAAGATGATGGATGGTCTCAGCGAGCTTCGCCACTTGAAATTCGACTAACTCTTGTTCCTCCTATGCCCATCCTGGCACAAAGCAACATGATTTATTCACTGCCTCTTTGACTGCATCTTGTTTTGCGAGAAACTACTCCTTTTATTTCTGTAGTTGTACTTTTTCCTCCTAGACCATCGCTTGAAACTCATCTTAATCATTTTCATAGGTGGTTACATAGTACCGCGCTACTCCCAATTGCTATAAGACTTCCTCTTTTTCTTGTTTCAAGGCTTCTATAGCCTTCTCATTTTCCTCCTTGATGTTCTGACGTCGAGCCTCTATCACATGTGCTAGCCTTCTCAATTGGGCTAGTTCATCCCCCAATTCTGCAGTCTCCGACAAGGAAGGTGCAGTGGGCACCGTGGGGACAAATTGAATAGCCTATTGAATTTCCTTTAATTCCTTCTCGACCCTCTCAGACAACTCATCCTACTTCACTCCATATCTCTGCAAGATATCATCAGATGCATCCTCCATGGCTCCTCGTACTAGAATGATATCATCCTTTGTAAGTGTGGCCTCCATATGGAGCTTGCTAGCATGTGTCTTCTTTCTTGCCAAAGGTTTTTGTGGAGAAACCTTCCTATTCTGTGGAGTTACTATTTCAGTGGGGGGATCTTTTGGCAGTGTAGCTTCACCTTCTCCTTGATTTTTTCCTTCGTCCCCTCCTCCCTGTCCATCTGCTTGGTCTTCTCCTCCTCCTCTTCCTACGAGCAATCCAGATACATTTTCTTCAAACGAATTGTCCTCCTCATCGGTTTATATGTTCTGGACATCTTCATGTTTCTTCTTCTTCTTCGTCCTGCTAGATTGTCCAACATGTTTGACCCGGGTGACCAAGGGGCTTCCTATGATGTCAGTGTCAAAGAGTTATGCATCATCGACTAGTACAAGGAACTCCTCTGGCCATTCCTTGGTGATCTGATCCATTTCCTCCGTAATTAGCTTGTAATATGACTATAAATCTTCCTTGCTCTTGTCTCTGAGTGCATTGGTGTAGATAAAATGTCGGTCTTCGCAGAACTTCACAAAAGGTCAGTACTAGTGCAAGGTGTACATTGCGCAGTGTCATTCACAAAAATGCTTCAATGGAAACCTTCAATTTCTGATAATAGGTATGGACCACAGCGTTCGACTTCCATTTCTTCGACTGCCATTGCTTTGACATGTCATTGGTGTACCACAAGGTAGAGAACCTAGTGGCCAACAGCTTCGATGGTTTGATCTCCACGAAAGTGGCTCCTTCAGGAATTTTCCAAGCGACAAATGTGGTCAACACGAGTAGCCAGCTGAAGTGGAACTCATATCCATGATCTTGATCTTCACAACAGTCTTACTCAAGTTCGTTGACGAGGTAACTCGCCTAATTCATCTGCATTCCCTCCACACGTTTTCCTGTGAGGTCCACCACGAACCCGGTGACCTGTGTGGGATGGTTCTATATTGTTGGGTATGTTTTATATTATTTGCATGTGTGTGTGTGTCTACATCAGATATGACAAGTATGTCTAAAGATCCCTCGTACTAGTTGAGGGTTTCCCTTGCAATTTTTTTTTTCGGCGGTTTTTTCTATTTTTAGCAGTTTACTAAAAATGATCTATTTTTAGCAGTTTACTAAAAATGATCCCAATTTTAGGGATTAGGGTTTTGGTATCTATGGAATACCTAAAAACATTTTATATATTGTATAGTGAATGGTGAAATTTGATATAATGAATATAAGAAAGGTTTTCCTGGTTGAGGGTTTTCGGTATATATCTCTGTGTACTATGTGAATGAGCCATTGATTAAATGTTGTTTTGCTTAAGAATATATATGCATTTCTTTACTTCACAGGTTTAAAACTTACATTTCTTATGATCTTGCCAGCTATGAGTTGGCAAGCAAGGTGCATTGTGCCATCCTAGATAAAGGCTACCTTGTAGCCTCGCTTTCCCTTTTCAACTTCGCCATATGCTTCCTTGATGTGTTGTGTCGTGGAGCAGTCTAAAGCATTCCCTGGGTAAAATTTCTGAGGGTCAGGTCCCTTCATGCTTAATCCTATAATCAATTGGATCAGTGTCGGATCCACAGTAATCCGTCGGTCAAGAAACATGTATCTTCCATGGTAGCATGACAAGAGGAGGTTAACGTAAGCGTCAACCTTCTGGTGACGGCCAAAATGAGGAATATCCATCACATTAAGTATCATGGACTGTGCCATCTCCTTAATCCATGGTTGGGAGATAATGCGAGGCTTATTCCCAGTTGACTTCGTCAAGTATCTATGGGGTGCGAGCATAGCATAGTTATTTCTATCTCCAAGTTTGAAGTCGTTGTTCTTTAGTAACGTGATCAGTCCCAACTGGCTCCCAGCTATGCGTATTCCCTTCAGAATGTACATGGTGATCAAAGTATACTCATAGTCTCGTGGAATTCTATCGCGGTTAACCACGCTATCCAACAGAGGAATATAGTCAAGTAAGATCGACAGGATCTTCTTTGCGTTAGCCATATCGTTATGATGCTTGCTTCACTGCTCGGTCGCGGGGTTGACACAGCTATAATGATGTCCAGTCGAAGGGGAAGCTTGAAGTCCCCTAGTTGACGATGCCTAGACACCCTCAGACATATCTTTATCATCCATAAAATTCTTAATAACTTCCTCAATGGAATTCTCTAAATCAGTGTGTTCGCCTAACATTCTCACTTTTAAACAGATGGGTCGGGGTAGGCGAATAGAAAGGTGAGGTAGACAAATGGATGGTGATGTATAGCTTCTGAAATCACAGCTTGATGCATAATCAGTTCTATGATAGCTCAGTTAATCATAGGTGGAAAAAAGTGGTCTCGGTGCAGCGACCAATGGGTTAAATAAGTGAGCGTCGTAACGGATTCCTCCAATGGGTAGAGTTGCTTCAATCAATGTGAATCTATCTGTTATGGTGTAGTCTCAATGACCAACGATGGTCTATCCGCCCATAAATGTGTTTCCTAGCCATCCCGAAGCATCGTTCTAACGGTCGAGGTGCCTCCAATGGTAATATAGCTTCGCCAGGGCGAAGTCCCATTCTGTGTGGTTCTGTTGTTCCAGCGAGGTTCAAAGACTCCAAACCTGCCTCCTACGAAGTCTTCCATCTATTGTTTGTAGCTTCCTGCAGCTTTTCCAACTTGGATTTATTTTTACTGAGCTTCCTTGCCTTCTTTCCTGTGATCTGAGTTCCTCTAACTGTTTCTGGAATCCTCTTTACATTATTATTCTTATCTTCTCTTAGCGTAGTGACTTTGCATTGTTGATGTGCTCTCAAAGGGTTCGAAGTTAGTATCCCTTTGCTTATTAATTCTAGGGTGGGTATTTTTCTTTCTTTTATGGATAGGTCCTTCAAACCTTCTTGCATTTTGACAGCTAATTCTCTTGATTTATGTTGCTTTGACTTAACTTCTCGTTCTTCTATCAATCGATCTATTTTTCTATCTATGAAATCCCTTAGTTATTTATTTTTCTTTTCTGCAACTTCTTCCTCTGCTTTCCTTCTAATCTGATCTTTCTCAATCCAAGTCTTTCCTAACAAAAGTGGGAAAGGGGCATTGTTCTCAACAAACTTAAAGACTTCAAATTCCTCTTCAGTGGATGTTACATGAACAATATTAGATATATTAGTAACTCTTCCACATAGGTTTATCATCTTTCCTTTAAATAGGCCTATCCTTCCCAATGAAGGTACCACAGTAGGATTTCACAAAATTTCCCAAGTTTCTTCTGTCATAGTATTTACTTGTGTTTCTTCATCCAAGACACAGTCTATGTCAAAGTCTTCTATTCTTTCACTTATGCATTGCTTTTCTTTCATCATCTCTGGTAAATTGACATCCTTGTGATCATACATCATTTCTTTCAACTACTCTAATGTAGTCTGAACTTTGTCTGATTCTTTCTCTTTGTGATGCTCTAACATGCTCTTGTTCTCTTGACTTTCTTCATAGTTTTATTGTCTCATGTTCATTCTTTCAGCTTTGGAAATCATCTTTGGACAATCCTCAACCTAATGACCAACAATTTTACAACAAAGATAAATAGGACCTGTACCATGGCATTCCTTAGCAATATGTCCTGGTATTCTACAGTTATAACACAAATTTAATCCTCTTTTTCTCTTAAGCATTCCCCAACCTCTGATGTACTGCGCACTAGGATCACAGTGTTGGATCTTCAATCTGCAAAAATTCTTTCTATGTTCCTGCATCCACTTATTAGTCCAAAAATTCTTTATATGCATAGGAATAACATATATGTCTTCATTTCTATTAGCTTTACTTAAATCAACTCTTTCTTCCAACTGCACCCTAACTTTCAGAATAGGACAGAATCTATTAAACATACTTAAATTCATGCTTTCAAAACAAAGAATTTCACTTATCTTACTCTTATCAAAGCACAAATATTTACCTCTTTTCTTCAGATCGGATTTTTTTCTTATCACAAAGCTTCGCAAGTCAAGTAGAGTATTGTGCACTTTAGCAGCAGATCTACGCATAGATATTCTCTTTTCTTTAGATCACTTCCAGGCAATCACAGTTTCAGGTCCCGACAATGGAACCATTTGTTGGCACAGGGGTAGACCCAGAGTTCAACACTTCAACAACACACCAACAAAACCCTAACTATTGGCCCTTTTGGCAACAACTACGAAGCAGGCAAAGTCTCACCCAAGGAAGAGGCAGGGGGGGTTATAGGACTCAGGTGTCTATAACCGAGATGGGACACGAATATGTGATTATAAAACTTTGCAAAATATTTTAATAACACTGCAAGGTGATATTCATTAACTCTTTATCTTCATTAACATCACAAAACAAAACCCTAAGATAGATAGGTGCTATAACATTAAAGATTGAGTACTTCAACCACATAACACATAGAAAGAGTTAGATCTAGAATTCATTTGTAAAGAACTAAGAAACATCATATCTATCCATTATACATAATAAAAAAAGTGTTAAGAAGATAAATGACAAACATAACATAGCATAAATCTCAACAAACACACAAGATATGTGTGGTTCACCCCAGTGTGGGGCTACGTCCACCAACTGCTTCGTCTTCTTCATTATTCTTCAATCTCTTACATTCATCCTCTCATGTGAACTAATCCACAGAGCCAAACCTCACACGAGACAGGAGATATGCACACTGCGCACCAGATCCTCCTTCTCAAAACTAAGTCAAGGCACAGAGCCAACTCCTCTATCGAGAACAAAGCCTTACATACACGTTTTGTGTCACGAAGCAACTCAGAACTACTTGCACTTAGCCTTGCAAGATATTTACTCTTACATCGCTTCTCTCCTTCTACAATACATTCTTACACTTATTTATACTTTTACATTTCCTTACAAAGAGGCCTAAACATGGGTAAACCCATGGGCTGACATCCCATAACCCATTACAAAAACCCTAATGAATCCCTTGATGGGTCCACATAGCCTGAAAAACAAGTGATATCTTCGATCTCAGCTCTGCCATGGAGCTCCATCTTTGACCATCCTGTCGAATTCCAAAAGTGGTACTAACCTGACCAAGGTTTCCTCAAAACTTGGTCGAGGGCCAACAATAGGCAAAGGCTCTTCTCCAGAGGCTGAAAAACAATTGGAATACACTCTAAGGTCGGAACCTATCATTAAGACAACAACGAAGAAGGTTTTCATCTAGCCTTCGGCCTTTGGAGATACAAAGGAAAGCACAGGGTCCAAGATGGCACTCCCACATTGGGGAGAACTCTTTAACAATATTAGCCAGGAGGAATACCCAGAATATGTCCCACACAACGATACATATGTAAGAGTGCTTGGAGACAAGGTTCTCCTAAACATTCTATGGTCGTACCTACATATGGTGGTAAGAAAAACCTTCATTTTTCCCTGCATAGAAGTCCTAAAGTGGCTCATCGACCACACAGACACACATAAATGTTTAATCAAAGATGACAATGGTGGGTGTGTCGGAGTGTTCTTTTTGGTAGAAGTTCAGAAATACTACAAACTCAGAGAACCCAAGGAGCATCTAAATACAAATTTCATCTTGAATTTCTATGAATGCCATGACATCGACCAGGTGATGGCCTCATGGTGGAGGGAAGACAAGAAGTTCACCAACCAGAGCACCCGCTGGTATAGGACAACCAACTTAAGGGAGCCATATGTCTATCTGATGGCTCTCTTCTACTGATTGTACAGAGAGAAATATTGCTCCAGGTTTTCAAAGGCATGGATGCCTTTGGCATACATAGTTGCGATCGATGGGAGAATCTTCAACTAGGGAGAAATAATATCTAAGTAATTAAGCATTTGTGTGCAGCAGGCCTAGGCACCGAAGGAAAAGAGACACCATCTTTCTACATGGCTTCATACTTGCTCGATGTCATGTGTGCCAAAAACATATTCGTCGGCATGAATCTGAGTTGGCATGTTGCATAACTCCGAGTCCATGTCTACTTCAGCGTGCTATGGGAAAATAGGTATAAGAAGCCCTACTCTCTCATATGCGAGGAATTGATTTTGCAAATTTATTTTATTATTTTTAAGAAGGAATAACCAAGACTATCAGTCGCGACCAAGAAAATGATATCCAAGGTAGGCCATTGGTACTTGGACGAGCACGACACCTACATCAGGGTGTTCGGGGCCACCAGAGCACCACATCTCCAACCATCTCATGTCCCGGACCAACTTGTGGTAGGATAAATTTGTTACCAAACCATATTGCATGGCTACAATGCCACCTTGGTGAAGGATAATAAAAGGGCCTTCATACCCTATGGTTTCCATGTAGGGTTCTACTTGGTTAAGGACACTGCTCAAGCCAAACAAGAAGGACTGAGACAACTTGAGTTCAGATTCCTGACGGGCCAATTCTGAAATCACGATCCAAAGGTTCTGGTCTTGCAACATGCTTCACAAGTGTCACCATGCTGGTCATACACTCACGACAAGTTCGAAGACAAATTCTTCACAGAGAACACCTAGGACTGGGACAAGGTGGTACAAAGGATGTCCAACCCAAAAATGACCAGGTTCAAGGCCATGAGGCTAGATGAACAAGAAACGACAATAGAACAGTCAACTCAAGAAGCTCTCAGAGCCAGGGAAGAAGTCAAAGTGGTAGAGGCTATAAAGGTGCAGAACATAGGACAAACTATGACACCGGAGGCATAGGAAAGGGGAATAATCTTAATAGAACAGGTGCAGCGAGTAATAGATCAGCTGCAAAATGACTCAGACCTTGTATAAATGGAAAGGGTCATTGTTGAAAACCTAGTCGAGATTCGGGAAGGTCCAAGTGAGCCGGAGCTAATACAAATTGACGAAATCAATAGGTTAGATGACCTTGAATTTACAATGCCATAGGCCGAATCACTAAGGAACGTTTCAAATCAGCCCGATATAGAAAGAACATCATGGAGAGAAAGTGAACTGAACCCCCTCCATGACTTAATAACAATATATGATGACGAGTAGAGTTCGGAGGTTTCATTGGTGACTTCAATGCAGATCACTGAAGAAAAAGAACCCGAGAAGGCATCTTCCCTAGATCCCGATGCTCAAATTCAATTTCTTCCACAGAATGACCAGGAGGTCGAAAGTGTCTTAGACATTGAGCTTCCCGATGTACCAGGAACCCAAGTGGATAGCCTAAACGACGATCTAGGGTTGGGTGAACAAGAAGAAGAAGTTCCATAGTGGGAAATCGACATCTCAACATGCAATTATCAAGTAAGTATCGATCCTACCCTTGATGCTTCAATTTCAGCCGGTACTCTACCGCCTGATGAGAAACAACCAAAGGTTGGACCTTCGGAACACACAGAAGAGATTCAAGAACCCAATCTCGAACATATTTACACCGTCAGGATCCTGGGAAACATGCTCACTTGGGGAGAGAAGCAAATCCCTGAACCCGTGGATGAGGTCGTCGATATACAAGCCATCTCCTATGAGAAAAAGAGGAAATCCATCATGAAGAGAACCACTAAGAAAAGAAGGCTTACATTAGATAGTGCGATTATCATCACTATAGAGAAGAAACTGATCAACACCGAGCATGCCAAGACGTTTGAGCTTATCGATGCAGGGATGGTGATTACAAATGCCACCCTGAATAGAGAAAGGAAATATGAAGAGGAGTTGGCTACTACGCTAAATGAGTTGGAACATATGCTCCATTTGGAGAATTACTATCAGGACTCCACACAGGCCATGGTATTTTTGAGAAGTGAATTTACATATGCCTACAGCAAATTCACGAGTGAGCGGCACCTTTTCACTGCAAGGATAGCCGAATTCCAAGAAGACGCCCTGATGGCACTAGTGACATGAAAATAAGGGAAAAGGTGGTATGAGAAGTCCCACCAAGCTGTGGAAAGAATTGATTACATCAGCGCGGTTCAAAAGGTCTGAGACGCTAAAGAGAAGGTATTTGGGTGTTAAGTGACGCACCTTCCCCACTCCCCGAAGAACGACCGCTCTCACCAAGACCTTCTCTAATCCTTGGCCTGAATAGTGTTAATGCTCCTCTAATTCCCCGTCAGGAATTCTTCACCCACAACACTCTCCAATGATCTCCCTTGACAGTCGGAAGATCGAAATTTGCAATATCGTGAATTCTATGCTCGCGTGCCTTATGCCTCACGTGTCCCCGAACCCCGATATGGGTCAATCGTTGACTTTCTCCTTTCCTATTATCGGAGGTTTCCCTATCAGTATATCGCTATTCGCGATGTAGACACTCTGAATTTCCAAACTCCGAGCCCCTATGTGTCGACCCTTCGATACAATGCCACCTGTACTCCGCTAGACCCCAGGGTCCCACACTACCACGTCACCTTTGGGATATCGCAGATCGCAAATCTGACATGCAAGTGGTTTCTCTCGTCGAGAACATTGATTCTCCGAACCTCGATTAGGCGGGATTCCTTGACACGTGTCCCCATGATCAATGGTTGTGATCCTATCGGGATATCATGGATCGCGATATCATCACTCATGTTCCAATGGTTTGGTGCTTCAACTCGCGATATGCTGATATGCGACGGCACGTGCAAATCTAATGGTTCCTATGAACCCAGATCGACGGCACTACTTCCTCCTGAGCTTCAAACTTCTAAATGCTCGCACTGTAATCTACATGCACCTTTGCAAGATCTGACGGTCCGCGGGTTCTCGTGGAAACTCTCTAGGAGATTTAAACCATCCGTCCTTCCATTAATATTTCTTGCGAGATGAATCAAATGCTTCCTCCGTGAAGACTTGTTCAACCACTCGCCAACCTATGGATCTTCTCTCGGGCGTTCCACAACGCTCCTGCAATTCTCCTCCAGTGAATTGTAGGCCTATTCCTCCTGAGCTTGTCTTCACTTCACAAGTCTTTATGAGGACTTGATGCACGCACTCCTTGCGGCAACTCTTCAAACACGACTAAGTGTTGAAGCTTCCCTGACTCTGCGCGCTTGCCTGCAGCAGAAGTCCTAATACCCTTTTCTCAGAATCGCAACTCTGAATCTTCTTCCGGCCTGTGTACACCTTACACAGCTTCGACGTCAAATTTTCACTCCTGAGAGCTTAGAACAAAAGTTGTCTCTATCTCAACCTTGCAGTCACGCACTCCTTTGCAGACAAATTCAACTACACCCTATGCAGGAATCTCCTGGCTCAGAACAGAGAAACAATTGAAACTAATTTCTTACTCTCACAGATTTCAATTCAACTATGAAATCACATACATAGCATATCAAAGCAAATGTATGATAGAAAACAAACATTCATGAGCACATAACCAACATACACAGAGAAACAACACCAACCATGAACTTGGATCAAAGACTCTCTTCTATTAATTCAAAAACATCTGTACATGGGTGTTCTTCACAAATTCTCTGCTTGCTCTCTCCTCTTGCTCCTGAATGCTTATGAATGCTGCTAATATTATAATGATACAAAGGAGGGTGTCTATATCCATTTTCCCTCTCGAAATCTGAAACTGTCTAATTTAGACTTAACTATTCTATCTACCTTCATTAAATCTATTAAATGCCTTATCTACCAAAGGACGAGAGCTTAAAGGCTCAAGGTCCATTATAATATACAAAGGCACTTTCCATAAATGGTTCATTTACACATTGGCGCATCATCTTAAATGAAATTTCAAAAAGTTTCGGCTGGCCTTGTCCAGTTGTTCGTTGTCTTTCATGCTGGCTCGCTTGATGAGTGAGCGATGCTCCTGCATCATACTCCTCGGCTTGAAAATTTCATGGGATCCTGTCCATGAGCTCCTACATGGTTTGTCCATGCTTCTGTATCACTGCTTCATTCTCCCAGCTAGCATCTTCGACTGGGTGGTTCTTCCATTTCACCAGGTACTCGAAATACTGCTTTCGCCTGGTCTTCCTTCCCACTCGCTTGTCCAGTATGCACTCCATCTATGGATTCTCTGCAACTGGTAATTGCTTCTGCCATTGGATTACTGGTTCTTGAGTCCCAGTCTCTGCTTCTCCAGCCCTGTATGGGTATAAATCCGAAACATTAAACATCGAAGATATCCCGATGCCATCCGGCAACTCAATCTCATAAGCATTGTCTCCAAATTTCTTCAGGACTCTGCATGGCCCAATCTTCTTCATTTTGAGCTTGTTATATGTTCCCCTTGGGAACCTTTCCTTCCTTAAGTGTGCTAGAACCAAATCACCAACTTCAAACTCAAGTTGTCTCTTCCGTTGATCGGCTCTGCGCTTATACTTCTGATTTGAATCCATCAGCCGCTGCTTTCTCTTNGAACAAGTTTGTGATGTGATCATTGTATGCAAACTCTGCCTACGGCAATATGTTGTCCCAGCTGCTATGGTGCTCTGTCACCAAGCTTCTCAGCAAGACTCCAAGACTTCTGTTGACCACCTCGGTCTACCCATCCATCTGAGGATGGTAAGATGAACTAAATGCCAACTTAGTCCCTAGCTTCTTCCATAGCGTCCTCCAAAAATGACCTATGAATTTGGTGTCCCTGTCCGAGACTATGCTTCTCGGAAATCCATGGAGTCTGACAACCTCTTTGAAAAACAAGTTTGTGATGTGGGTTGCATCGTTGTTCTTCTGACATGGAATAAAATGTTCCATCTTTGAAAACCTATCCACCACCACAAAGATGGAATCAACCCCTCTCTGCGTCCTCGGGAAACCCAATACAAAATCCATGCTTATTTCTTCCCATGGCCTCTCGGGTATAGGCAATGGCTGATAAAAACCTGCGTTCTGCTTTCGGCCCTTCGAATGTTGACAAATCCTACATCTGTCAACAAATATTTTAACATATGCTCGCATCCCTGGCCAAAAATATGATTTGCTGAGTTTGGAAAATGTTTTGTCATAGCCAAAATGCCCTGCTAATCCTCCACTGTGCTTCTCTTTCAGCAAATTCTCCCTCATGGAGCAATTTGGAATGCATAACTGATTTCCCATGAACATCAATCCATTTTGGATCATGTAATCTATCCATGGGCTTCGATCCCTAAGAATTGGAATCTCAGCTACCTCGTATGCTTCAGCAAAATCTGCATCACCTACATACATGTCTTTGAGGTTTTCAAAACCCAAGGTTTTGACCCGGAACTCCTGCAACAGCAAACATTTCCTGCTCAAAGCATCAGCCACTTTGTTAGCAGTTCCTGAAATGTGTTTAATTACAAATGTAAAATTTTGCATATACTCTACCCATTTTTCATGCTTCTGGTTCAACTTATCCTGTTGACTTACAAACTACAATGCATGATTATCGCTATACAGAATGAATTCTCTTGGGATCAAGTAATGCCTCCACTTCTTTAATGCCTGTATGATGGCATAAAATTCTTTATCGTACGTGGAGTATTTCAGCTTTGCTTCATCTAGCTTCTCACTGAAATATGCAACTGGCCTGTCCTCCTGACTTAAGACCGCTCCTATAGCATATCCGCTAGCATCACATTTCACCTGAAACGTCTTCTGAAAATTTGGCAGCACCAACACTGGTTGCTCTGTGATCTTTCACTTCAACAAGTTGAAGCTTTTCTCAGCCTCTGCTGTCCAATGAAAAGTTTTATGTCGCTTCTTCACTGTGTCCATCATTGTTGTGCTAATCCCACTGAAATTTCTAATGAATTTTCGGTAGAAACTAGCCAAACCATGGAAACTCCTCACCTCAAAAATATTTCTGGGTGATGGCCAATTCTTGATCACTTCCACCTTCTCAGGATCCATCTTCAACTCATTTGCTGATATGACAAAACCCAAATAAATGAGCTCTTTCTTCATGAGGGAGCACTTCTTGATGTTGACCAACAACTTCTCTTGTTGTAGCTTCCTCATCACAATGGCCAAATGTTTCAAATGTTCAGCCTTCGTCTTACTGTAGATCAATATATCATCTAGATATACGACTACAAACTTTCCAATGAATTCCCTCAGGACTTCATTCATCAACCTCATGAATGTGCTCGGCGCGTTTGTCAAACCAAACAGAATGAACAACCATTCGTACAAACTTTCATTTGTCTTGAACGCTGTCTTCCATTCATCACCTTCCCTCATACGAATCTGGTGATATCCGCTCTTCAAATCAATTTTTGAAAAGTAATTTTCCCCGCTCAGGCAATCCATCAGATCATCCATTCTCGGTAGTGGAAATCTGTACCTGACGGTTATCTTATTTATCGCCCTAAAGTCTGTACACATCCTCTAGCCTCCATCCTTCTTCGGACTTAGCACTGTCGGAACAGCACACGGACTCAGACTTTCCCTGATCAGTCCTTTATCCAGCAAATCCTGGACCTGTTTCTTGACCTCCTCATTCTCCTGTGGCACCAACCTGTACGCAACCTTGTTCGATAAACTGCTCCCTGGTATGAGATCGATGTGATGACTCACACTTCTCATTGGTGGCAACGAACGAGGTAGTTCGTCCATGATGATGTCAGCGAACTCTCCCAACAGTTCCTGAACCTCATCCGGTAAGTCATCCACTCTTGTGCTAGTCAGGACAATTCTCGGTTTCCTGACCAAAAAGAATTGTGGATCTTCCTTCTTCTCCATCTCTGTGAGAAGCTCCTTCCCACTCATGAGAAGTATGGTACTGCTTACTTCCGGTTTCACTTCTTTATCCTTTATC
>JASDQU010735450.1:312981-326249 GCA_032191745.1 Picea mariana
CGAAAACAAAGGGAACTCTTCTCCGAGCTCTAATACCACAACTGACGCAACCTTCCTCACTCCCCAGAGAACGATCGCTCTCACCAGGACCTTCTCTAATCCTTGGCCCGAAGAGCATTAATTCTCCTCTAATTCCCCGTCAGGAATTCTTCACCCACAGCACTCTCCAATGATCTCCCTTGACAGTCGGAAGATCAGAATTTGCAATATCGCAAATTCTATGCTCACATGCCTTATGCCTCACGAGTCCCCGAACCCCGATATGGGTCAATCGTTGACTTTCTCCTTTCCTATTATCGGAGGTTTCCCTATCAGGATATCGCTATTCGTGATGTAGACACTCTGAATTTCCAAACACCAAGCCCCGATGTGTCGACCCTCCGATACAATGCCACCTGTACTCTACTAGACTCCAGGGTCCCACACTGCCACGTCACCTTTGGGATATCGCGGATCACGAATCTGACATGCAAGTGGTTTCTCTCATCGAGAACCTCGATTCTCCGAACCCCGATTAGGTGGGATTCCTTGACACGCATCCCCACGATCAACGGTTTTGATCCTATCGAGATATCGCGGATCATGATATCGACACTCCTGTTCCAATGGTTTGGTGCTTCAACTCGCGATATGTCGATATACAACGGCACGTGCAAATCTGATGGTTCCTATGAACCCAGATCGACGGCACTACTTCCTCCTGAGCTTCGAACTTCTAAATGCTCGCACTGTAATCTCCGTGAACCTTTGCAATATCTGACAGTCCACGGGTTCTCGTGGAAACTCTCCAGGAGATTTCAACCATCCGTCCTTCCGTTAATATTTCTTGCGAGATGAATCAAATGCTTCCTCCGTGAAGACTTGTTCAACCACTCGCCAACCTGTGGAGCTTCTCTCGGGCGTTCCACAACGCTCCTGCAATTCTCCTCTAGTGAACTGTAGGCCTATTCCTCCTGATCTTGTCTTCTCTTCACAAGTCTTTATGAGGACTTGATGCACCCACTCCTTGCGGCAACTCTTCGAACACGACTAAGTGTTGAAGCTTCCCTGACTCTGCGCGCTCGCCTACAGCAGCAGTCCTAATAACCTTTTCTCATAATCGCAACTTTGAATCTTCTTCTGGCCTGTGTACGCCTTACACGGCTTCGACGTCAAATTTTCACTCTTGAGAGCTTAGAACAAAAGTTGTCTCTATTTTAACCTTGCAGTCACGCACTCCTTTGCGGACAAATTCAACTGCACCCTATGCAGGAATCTCCTGGCTCGGAACAGAGAAACAATTGAAACTAATTTCTTACTCTCACAGATTTCAATTCAACTATGAAATCACATACATAGCATATCAAAGCAAATGTATGACAGAAAAAAAACATTCATGAGCACATAACCAACATACATAGAGAAACAACACCAGCCATGAACTTGGATCAAAGACTCTCTTCTATTAATTCAAAAACATTTGTACATGGGTGTTCTTCACAAATTCTCTGCTTGCTCTCTCCTCTTTCTCTTGAATGCTTCTGAATGCTGCTAATATTACAATGATACAAAGGAGGGTGTCTATATCCGTTTTCCCTCTCGAAATCTGAAACTGTCTAATCTAGACTTAACTATTCTATCTACCTGCATTAAATCTATTAAATGCCTTATCTACCAAAGGACGAGAGCTTAAAGGCTCAAGGTCCATTATAATATACAAAGGTGCTTTCCATTAAGGGACAGCAGCATCGATCACATAAGGAAGTTCATCGAATAGTGGGTGAGAATGGCCCAAGAACCTCATCAGGAAATCCAAGAGAATTGGTTCGAGTGTGAAAAGAGTTGGACCAAGATCAATCGGGTGATGAGAGACATCAGTCTTCTAGAATTCAACACACCCGATGACTTTTTTGACTTGCACGACATAGTCAAATTACATGTCAAACAAGACTCATCATGGGTTGTGGAGATAACAAAGGTGGCAAACATGGCACCAGGACAAGTGAAATAGTTCATTGAGCACCTGATCAAGGCTTGGAAAGTACTACAGCAATTAAGTGCTAAAGTAGTCAAATATCGAGCAGGGGCAGTGGAGATAAAGGAGATCCTTTCGTCCCCGATGGACCAACATAGGTTCTCATACGCCAACACGTGCGAGGAACTCTTCGTTAGATGGTCAAAGTATGAGAAGAGTCTTCTACTCAAGTGAGATCATTTGATGACTCTTAGAAGAATAAGAGATGAAAGCACCATGTGGCAATTTTTTGTTTTACTTAGCTTCACTTTTGATAGTTATTTTTAGTTAATAATATGTTATAAATAAGAGGATCGACCTGTTAGGAAAGGTCAATGGTTGTTGCAAAGACCCTCATTTTTGGATTTTTAAAGAACTATTTCAGATCTTCCTTAATTGAGAAACAATGTTTAGGACCAGACAAAAGTTTGTGTTTTTCATCAAAAGCATGTGTGATTCAATCTGAAGAAGAATTATTTCTGATTTTATCTCCTGAATGGATGATGCAACGAGTAAGAGACTATGAATCTATTGATAATTTATCTGATTCAATATTTTTATAGTTCTTGTCTTTAATGATGAAAAGTAAATTGTTGTGTTAATATGTAATTGATGATTATAGTTTAGGAAATTATTTTTCTTGTCATCACTTATTGCATGTATGTTTTCTCTTGATAATTGTATCTCAGTCAATAATTGGAACACCGGCAGGTTAATGTATTAGTACTAGGCTTGTTGTAGGTGTAAAAATCATTGTCTGCATGTTTGAGCAGAAGGGTTATCCCGAACTCAGCCTTCTTCAGTAGTTAATTCCTTCTCCTTTTGTTACCCAGCTGGTTTATACTAGCATTTATCTTGTATCAGTCTCACCTATAAGAGAAAATACCAAAAAAGAGAATGTTCAAACTGAAGGAGGAGATTTCGCAAGAAGACATCTTGTCAATCACTACGTAAATCCCATCGATCATTTGGCCGGATAACAAGATCTGGAGAACCATTCCACCATTAAACGTTGCAGATTCTAATTGGGCCTCGATGGAGAGTTTGGTTCCTACTATTGATTTAAAGGGACATGGGACCCCTCAACAGAATTGTGCTAGAAGGAGGGCCTGAAGAATGAATGGCTGGCAATATTTCCTACAAAATTTTTCACACATCCAGTAGATTCAAAACATCCCACATGCATGGCTAGTCATTCTCAAGACAACCCACACACACTAAGTACTCCTGAGATGAGTAACTCAATTCAGCAAGAGGAATAACATATGTTTCTTGAGATGTGTTACGCTCTTCCTCATGAGGAGTTGAACCAGTTCAGAAGAATCACAAGATATTGTGCCCGACAGATCAGAGCCCTGCCCTTAGCTTCGTTAATTCCTCGTAGAAAAAAAGCAAGAAGACCAGTGGTCGTTATCCCCGACCAGGTTTTTGTGCACACAGTAGAATACCTAATATATTTTTCCCTCACAAAAATCAAACATCCTCTTAATATAATCCCCAAAATGTCGACCAGTAGCTAATCTGAGCCCGACGATTTTTCAAATGAGGAAGGGTTCAAATCTAAACGCTCGGTTTTGGGATCGGACGACATGGAAGATAACAATGATTATAAAGAATAAAGGGGAAACCCGCCTCAAAATAATCAACCTTGGTTGGCCAGATATGCTCTGGCCATCCCTGAATGAGTACATAACCTTCCCCGAGATCCAAAAAAGTTACTCCCTAAATTTGACCCAGAAACCTCATGATTGTCTGAAGACCATATAAAAATATTCATATTAGCTATCAGAATGATGAATGTCCAACATGAAGACGTATTATGCAAGTGTTTCCCCTATTATTTTGAGAATTCGGCTTCCACATGGCATTTTAACTTACTCGTAGGATCCATAACTAGTTGGATGAAGTTTCAAAAGGATTTTCTAGATAAATTTGCAGAAGAAACCAGTACAGAAGATTTAATGGCCGAGTTGTTCGCCGCCACCATGATTTCAAAGGAGAAGGTTAAAGACTTCAATCAAAGATTCACCACTATCGTAAACAAATTCCAACCCCAAGCTAAACCCACTGAGGAGTTGCAAATAGAAGTATATGCTAATGCTCTCCCAGCTTCTATTTCCATGTTTGTGAAGAGGGATGCCAAAGCAACCTTAGATGATAATTTTGAAGAAGCCAAAACAACACAGTTCCAAATGAAGGGATGTAAAGAAGGCCAGGTCTCATTAGTTAAGAAGGAAGTTCAACCTCCTCCTAGAAGAGTACTCATGTTGACTATACCCCCAGGGAAACAAATAGAACAAGGTCCCAAAAAGGGAAGTGGGGACACAAAAGACATACAACGCATGGTCAAGAAGTTGTCAAACAAAATCATAGACATGAAAAGAAGTGCAAGGGAAGGAAACAAAGGCCAGAGGCCCTATAAACCTTTTTTCAAAACAAATCCATCGTTCAAAGTGATTGAACCTCCCCCAACCAAATTAAACATCGATCTGGGAAATGTAGCATCTGACTCTTTCTGTACTTATCACCAAGAGAAACACTCTGAAATAGACTTCCCACAATGGGTGCATGCCATGAATTTGATGGCCAACCAGTTTCTAGATGAATTTTACCTAACCAAACAATCAATCAGCTCAGTTATGAATATTGTTGATCATGAAGAAGTTGATTCACCAGAAGAAACAACCATGCTGATATGGGACCCTGACCTGCCAATGCCTTATGAATACCTATTTGAGGTTCAAGAACCACCTGCAAAAGTCTTGGTTGTGAAAACACGAAGTAGGGGTCAACCTGTCTCAAACAATCTTACTACTACCCAAACTTCGGGATGAAAACCAACTCCCGATCACCCAAAAGAACCATTTTTCCCCTGAATAAATCCTATAAACATCCATACACGAGAATCTCCCAAGCTAGACTACAACATAGTAGAAGACTTGAAAAAGTTGATGGCAAATATATCGGTCATGGACATGTGTAGAATCCCTCATCAAAAGGATTTTCTATTACAAGCATTGAAATCACTGGAAAATCCCAAAACAAACACTGACCAAGGAGGAAATCTAATTCCCACAGATCTAGGAAATAAACCAACTGTGAACGTCTTCTCTAAAGATAAGAAGGGAAAACCTTTTGTCCCACCATTCCTTTTAGTGTTTGAAGTCTTCAACAGAAACCTCCATAATTGTTTGGTTGACTCAGGAGCATCCTCCAATGTTATGTCATTGTCTATTTGCAAAAAATTAAACGCAATCCCTCTCAAAAGTGATAAACATGTAATACAACTAGACAGAACCCAGGTGAAGGTCATGGGAGAACTCAAAGTTGTAATGATTAGAATAGCGACACACCCTAAATTTCTGCAAGTAATTGATTTCATTGTAGTATATATCCCAAAATCTTATGGATTTTTATTGAGTCAATATTGGTTCGAGAAGTTAAATGGATACTTTCGTACAAACTGGTCTCACCTTTGTTTTCCATTAAAATGACACCCAAATATGATCAAGATCAATAGGGAAAGATATCTAAAACATATTGTCACTGAATTAGAAACCCTTAGTGAACCCTCATCTGAAGATTTCCCCATTCTAGGAAATTATTCCTGTGATTCTGATTTTGGTAATTTTCCCCCCCTCCCATCTGATGTCCCTCTTACTCAAAACTCCAAAATGATTTTTCAAGAAAATTTGTCGACGACAGCAGAGGAAACCCTCTTTTGTCAAGGACCTGCATTATAAATCACAGAACAAGTAGGAGTAAAGGAGGAAAGTGGTAGGAAAAGGGAAACGGACAACTTTTTCTCACCAATTTGGACCTTATACTTTGATGGATCTAAATCGCAAGAAGGTTCAGGGGAAGGGTTCATCCTCATTGAATCAAAAGGTAAACGACATTTCCTATCATGTATACTAGAATTTGAATGCACAAAAAACACCACCCAGTATGAAGCTCTAGTACAAGGTCTAAAGAAAGCTATAGACTTAAACGTTAAAGAACTGAAGGTTTTCGGAGATTCTGAAATAATCATTAGACAAGTAAGAAACACTATACATTGCAACTCTCCACACCTGAGGAATTACCAACAGGAAGTGCACAAGCCAATAGAGCATTTTGAAGCCTTCAACATTACAACAATCCCCATAACAAAGAACATTCTTGTTGATTCTCTGGCCATCGATGCCTCAAGGATATCACCTCTAGAAGATTATGAAGCCTCCCGATTCACTGTGGAGCTACTCTACAAACCATCGGTGCCCAATAATATTTCTAATTGGAAGGTATTTGAAGGAGATGAATAGATCATAAAATTTTTGACCAATTGGGATAATTTTAAAGACTTGGCTATTGATGATGAAGTATTCCAGGAGCAATCAGTAGAAATCGATCCTCAAACAAATCAACCGATTGACAAACCAAGGTCTCACACAATACCGAAGGGAATAGCCAATTTAGAAAACTTTTTTGACCTAAGGGAAATATTTAAAGGGTCAAAGAATGCAACGATGGGGAGTTCATGTCCCATGCACGAAACTTTAAATCTAGGAACCTAGGAAAACCCCAAAAATATAAATCTCAATAGGATGGTATATAAAGAGGAAAGGAAGTCCTATCTCAAACTTTTCAGACAATATAAATATGTTTTTGCTTGGTCTTATCGAGATATGAAAACTTATGATACTCGTATCATTCAACACACTATCCCATTAAATCCTGAAGTGAAACCCTTCCAATAGAATCTCTGGAAGTACCACCCATCCCTGGAGCCCCTCATGTGTTAGGAGTGAAAGAAACTACTAGGTTCCAAGATTATCTTCCATATTAAACACTTTGCATGGGTATAAAATTTGGTTCCTGTGAGGAAAAAGTCTAGGGAGATCCGCCTATGTGTAGATTTCAGGAACCTTGACAAAGCTTTAGAAAAGGACAACTACCCGATCCCACCAATGGAGCAACTCTTGCAGACCGTGTCTGGCTCAAATATTTTCTCCCTTCTTGATGGTTTTTCAGGTTACAACCAAGTTTTAGTTTCATAGGAAGACCATTTGAATACTACCTTCCGAACCAAGTGGGGAACCTTCACTTACAAACGCATGCCCTTTGGGTTAATTAATGCAGAGGAGACCTTCCAAAGGGCCATGGACCTAGCATTTCGAGGACTAATCAAAAAATGTGTAGTAGTCTATTTGGATGATGTGACTATGTATTCAAACAATAGAGAAGATCACATCCAACATTTGACCTAGATTTTCGAAAGGTGTAGGAAATACGGTATATCCTTAAACCCTAAGAAAATTATTTTTGGTGTCGAGGAAGGTAATTTGTTAGGCCACATTATATCTCAAGCAGACATTCACATAGATCCATAATAGATTAGGGATATAGCTCAACTTCCATTACCCCACAACAAAAAGGATATGCAATCTTTCTTCGGGAAAATTAATTTTGTGAGGAAATTCACCCCAGATTTCGCTGAAACCATCAAACCCTTACAAAAAATGATCCGTAAAGATGTTGAATTTAAATGGGATGATGAAAGGAAAGGTGCTTTCAACAATATTAAAGTTGTAGTATCCCAAGCCCCAGTGTTGCAAAGTCTCGATTTTAGCAAATATTTCTTCCTCTACACTTTTGCCTCCGACCAATCGTTAGTTGTAGTGTTGACTCAAAAAGATGATGACAATAATGAGGCCCTAGTCTCATTTATGAACACTAATCTCCAAGGGGTCGAATTAAATTATCCTGCTATAGAAAAGCAGGCTTATGTGGTTTACAAGGCAGTAAAACATTTCAGATCTTACATCCTAAAGAATCATACCAAAGTCATAGTGCCTCACCCTGCATTCTGATCCCTATTCACTCAACAGGAGATGGGGGAAAGAAGAGAAAAATGGATGGCAGTAGTCCAAGAATTTTATCTAGATATAAAACCTGCTAAACTAGTGAAGAGACAAGGGTTATGCAAACTGGTAGTTGAAGCGTAGGGCCAAGTAAGTGAAGACCCTATATGGGAGAATGAATTAGCATTGTGGTGTGGTGAAGCTTCATACGTCTCCCTAGGGAAAGAGTCTTGGTACGAAAATCTAAATTATCTCCTGCATCATGTGACTTTCCCAGAACCCTAGGGAAAGGAGAGCCCTAGGGTTAAAATCATCACAATATTGCCTCATAAATTCAGTGCTCTTCCATGTTAATTATGATGCAGTACTTTTAAGATGTCTCGAACATGAAGATGCAGAGAAAGTTCTGAAGGAGCTCCATGATGGTCCTACAGGTGGACATTTCGCAGGAAACACCACTGCTCATAAAATACTGAGAGTTGGCTATTATTGGCCTACTCCATTCAGGGATGCTCACACATACGCTAGAAACTGTAAAACTTGTCAAATAAGCACAGGGAGGGAGAAGAAAGAAGTTGTCCCACTCTAATTGGTGGTTGTTTCCAGGCCATTCAAGCAATGGGGGTTAGATATCATAGGAGAAATTACACCGAGTTCTTCAAAATATCATAGATACATACTAACTGCCACAGATTATTTCACGAAATGGGCAGAGGCCATCCCTTTGTCTCATGTAAATGAAAAGGTGGTGATCCAATTCATAGAACAACAGCTGATCACAAGGTTTGGTGTGCCTTTCGTCCTTGTTTTTCATAATGAAACTTACTTTCCTTCCACCTTATTAACATAGTTTTCTCTATACAAAGGAATCATAATTAGATACTCTGCAAACTACTATCCACAGGGGAACAGAGTGGCAGAATAAACTAATAAGAACCTAGTGAGGATATTAAAGAAAATAGTTGTAGAAAACCAAAGGGATTGGCATAGTTCACTTCATAATGATTTATGGGCTGATAGAGTTACACCCAAGGAAGATAAAGGGAATTCCCCATACTTTCTAGTATACGGACAAGAATCCATTCTCTTGAATAGGATATATCTTCCATCTCTTCAACTTGCTAGGGATTTGAGAGGACAACCTTCATCAGTCATACAACAAAGAATTGATACCCTACTCATGCTGGAAGAAGAAAGGGAGAAATCAAAATCAAAGTTCATAGCTCATCAGAATATAGTTAAAAGGTGGTTTGACAAGCATAAGGCTAAAGAGAAGAATTTTGAAGTGGGAGACTTGGTCCTAAAATGGGACAGAGAAAATGATTCAAAAGGAAAACATTTTAAGTTTCAGAATCTATGGCTTGGACCTTTCCAGGTGGCTAAGAAGATTGGGGTAGGCACATATCGGTTGAAGAATATAAGGGGGGGACCTGATGCCCTCCCGATGAATGGCCAAGCCCTAAAACAATATTCGTTAAAAAAAAACAAAAAACAAAAAAAAATAACAAAACATTTTTATATATTTTTGTGTGTGTATTTTCACGATGTTTTGTTTTAGCTAGGTCGATTGTGGAAAGAATTTTTGTTTTTGTTTCTTTCTATAGTACTTATGTGCTTTTTAATATTGTGTTTAGTAATATAATGGTTGACCTCAATTCATGCGATATGACGAACTCTGTTCCTGACTTGTTGATCACATACAACACAAGAATCGCTAGGGGACCTGCGGTTGTTTTAAGGGGTTCTCTATCTAACCTTCGTAGATGAACAACCTTGTAAAAGTGATGAAGTGTATTTCTAGTGGTCTGGTAAAACCTTAAGGGAAATATGGTAAGTTGGAAATGACTGCATGTACCTCAGAGACAGAGCTAGCAAAATTTCACCTTAACCATCTCATTTTGCAAATAACAGACATCCTCCTCTCCCACTCGCTCAAGGAATTATCCCAAAAAAAAATCAACTATATCAAATGAGTGCATAGTAGGAGAGGGTATATAGATAACTCCATCATGGCTATGGACACTCGATGGAAGTGGAGTAAGTTCTGTGACATCAGGGTGACTCCGTCAGGGCTATGGATGCTCGCTGGCAGCAGAGCAACACCATAGCAAGTGAATAAGGGTAACTAAAGGGCCTAATGTCAGAGAATACTTTACTTGTCTCTTTTCAAAGAGGGAGGGAGTTAGGATTACAGGAAATGAAGGTGGAATAAAGGTTGAAAACCCCACAGGCAGGCCCAAATGCACCAACCAGGGAATTTCAAATGAAAGGATAAAAGAGGCTCTGATAAAAACCAATTAAGTTCTTAATCATATTTTTCATCACCTAATCCCGAGGTAGGAAAATATATTCTTATTTCTCCCAATAAGTTGCCATTTGTTGAGCACTCAACACACCCTAAAAATCCTCTTTCATTTTTTTTCTTTTTTGTGTACCACTTGATATTTTGCACTATCTGATTCGACTTCATTTTGAGAAATGTTTTGTCTTTTCTTATTCTCATGAATCTCATCACCTATTAAAGTTTGTTTGAACTTATGAAACCCCATGAATTAAAAGGAATTAACACTTGAATAAAGAATCGACAGCCAAAACACTTCACCCAAGGCCGACGTGCTCAGATTCGGCATCGAAAGGAATTCAAAGAAGGAAAAGAACCACTCGGGAAACCTCAGTTGTCGAGCATCAATCTCCATTAGCATTGGAAAAAGTAAGTTTTTGTTTTGCATCAAGTCTTGCATAAGGATATCATCGATATATGATTCCCCTTCGGCAGTGGTAAAGGATGAGGGGAATAGACATTATCAAAGAGAGAAAAGATATCGTCGATAGTCGATGCCCGATGCACTTATCAGAATTTGGGAAAACCTAAAAGCATCACAACAAACATTCTGACCATGCTAAAGTTTGTTCTCGATTGTTGATCCCTGATGCGTTTTCGGCATGGGGATTTTTTCGAGGAAGCTAATCCAAAGAAAGCACTTGATAGTTTTATCGTCGACCACTGAACCTAGATACTTTTTCAGCATCAACAAGATAAGGTTTTTTTTAGAACAAATAACTTAAGGAAAGTCCCGAMTCCRATTAATACATGCTAATTAATTCAGTATCGGTCTTCAATGCCACATGTCTTTACTTGGTGGGAGGATCGTACGGTCTAGTTTTATCCTAAGTCATTCTTAGTTACCTAAGTCCGAGTCACACCTCTGAGTTAGCTTTTCCACGACATCATTATATGGTGAAATTGATCAGCGTCAGATCTTTTTGCAGAAAGACATCAACAAAAACGTTCATAGCACATCCTCGATCCCCAATCTGCCCACTAAGAGAGCAACACAATGGGACATTTTAGCATTAGATATGATCGGATTTTGAGCATTTAAGGAGATAATTAATAACAAATACTGCATTATTTACTACCTCATGCGCCAATCAATACAATCGTTTAAAATTACCAATAGACCACACCACCACCTGCGCCTCTGTCGTCAACCCACGATGGATTTAAGTTATAGAGATTTGGCGATAGATTTGTTAAAATTTCACTCATAACCCAAATTGAATGGTTGATGTGACACAATAATTTCTTCCCTGTTTAAATTCTCTTGAGCCATTGTAAACGAAATTGTTATGCGCATAAGAGAATTCTGGAGCATCCGAAGGAGCAAGACGAGCGACTCAAAGGTTGTATCGATACCATGATTATAAAACTAACCAGGTTTTAACAAGCTTCAGATGTATGTATCTGAGTTTGTAAATTTGTTGGTTGTAATTCATATGTTTTTATTCGATTTTTGTTTTACACAGTCTCTGAAATTTTATTTTAGTTGCAAGAACAATGCCGCCAAGAAATCCAACCACCATACAATCGTTGAGGGAACTGAAGCTGAAAGAACTAGAGGTAGGAGAAGGCTCTTCTTCGGGGACCGAAAAACAATTGGAATACACTCTCAGGTCAGAAACTGTCATTAAGACAACAATGAAGAAGTTTTTCATCCATCCTCTAGCCTTTGGAGATACAAAGGAAAGCACAGGGTCCAATATGTCACTCCCAAATTAGGGAGAACTCTTTAAAAAGATCATCCGGGAGGAATACCTAGAACATGTCCCACACATAAATCCATATGTAAGAGTGCTCGACAACGAGGTGCTCTCGAACATCCAACGGTCATACCTACATAATGTGGCAAGAAGAACCCTCATTTTTCCCTGCATAGAATTCTTGAAGTGGCTCATCGACCACACAGACACACAAAAATTTTTAATCAACAATGACAATGGTGGGTGTGTCAGAGTGTTCCTTCCGGTAGAAGTTCAGAAATACTACAAACTCGGAGAAACTGAGGAGCATCTAAATACATATTTCATCGTGAAGTTCTACGAATGCCGTGACACCAGGCGTGTGATGGCCTCATGGTGGAGGGAATACAAGAATTTCACCAAAAAAAGCACCGAATGGTACAGGGAAACCAACTTAAGGGAGCCATACGTCTATTTGATGGATCTCATCTGCCGATTGTGCAGAGAGAAAGATTGCTCCAAGTTTTTGGAGGCATGGATGCCTTTGGAATACACAGTTGTGATCGGTGGGAGAAGCTTCAGCTGGGGAGAAATAATATCCAAGCAACTGAGCATTTTTGTGCAGGAGGCCCAGGCGTCAAAGGAAGCAGAGACGCCAAATTTCTACATGGCTTCATACTTGCTCAATGTCATGTGCACCAGAAACATCTTCGTCGGCATGAATCTGAGATGGCATGATGCAGAAATCTCGGTCCACATCTACTTCAATGTGCTATGGGAAAACAGGTATAAGAAGTCCTACTCTCTCATATGCGATGAATTCATCGCGCGAATTTATTTTATTATTTTTAAGAATGAATGCTCAAGACTATCCGTTGCGGCCAAGAAAATTATATCCAAGGTAGGCCATTTATACTTGGACGAGCACGACACCTACATCGGGGTGTTTGGGGCCACCGAAGCACCACATCTCCTACCAGCTCATGTCCCAGACCGACTTTTGGTAGGACAAATATGTTACCAAACCATTTTGTAGGGCTACAATGCCACTGTGGTCAAGGACACAAAACGAGCCTTCATACCCTATGGTTTCCATGTAAGGTTCTACTTGGTTAAGGACATCGCTCAAGCCAAACAAGAAGGGCTGAGCCAACTTGAGTTCAGATTCCCAATGGGATGATTACGCAATCACGATCCAAAGGGACTGGTATTGCAACATGCTTCATAAGTGTTGTCATGTTTGTTAGAAAAACAGGACCGCGGAGCAATAAAATAAAACAAATGCAGAAACAAAACACAGAAGACACACAATACAAGAGAGACACAGATTTACGTGGTTCACCCAGTGTGGGCTACGTCCACCAGAGAAATTGCCAGGTCCTTCCTTTATTATTATCCAGCAAAATGAAGGG
>JASDQU010735450.1:326269-350622 GCA_032191745.1 Picea mariana
GAGCAATAAAATAAAACAAATGCAGAAACAAAACACAGAAGACACACAATACAAGAGAGACACAGATTTACGTGGTTCACCCAGTGTGGGCTACGTCCACCAGAGAAATTGCCAGGTCCTTCCTTTATTATTATCCAGCAAAATGAAGGGATACAACCTACAGCAAAACCCGTTGTAACTTCCTCTTCTTTCTCTCACAGTCTCCTCTCTCAGAATACAATACTCACTATCAACCATAGCCGCAATACATTTCCCTCATAAAAGAGGGTTGCCTTCTAGGGCAAAAAACCCTAACATAATCTCTACCGTTAGAACTGCGACCTTATAATGAACGGTCCAGATTTACAATGAAATTACAATATACTTTTATAAGGCAATTTTTCCTTCGGGGGCTTCGCCCCCGAACCCCCGCTTGCCCCCAGTTGGGGGGATAGGCCCCCCGGACCCTGCAGAGGGGGTACCCCCCCTCTGCACTCCCCTGTGTGGAAGAGTGTACATACTTCTGAGGTGTAAATACTTCATGGGGTATAAACATGGCTGAAAGTAAAAGACCTATAAATCAGGAAGATAATCAGGCTCCACAACCAACAATGTTGGCCATATGCTCATGACAAGTTCGAAGACGAAGTCTTCACAAAGAATTCCCAGGACTGTGACGAGGTGGTACAAAGGATGGTCAACCCGAAAATGACCAGGTTCAGGCCCATGAGCCTAGATGAAAATGCGATGACAATATAACAATAGGCTCAGGAAGCTCTCAGATATAGGGAAGAAGTCAGAGCAGAAGAGGCCACAAAGGTACAGAACATAGGACTGATTATGACACCAGAGGCACGAGAAAGGGGAATGATCCTAATAGAACAGGTGCATCGAGTAATCGATCAGCTGCAGAATGACCTACACCTCRTAGAAATGGCAAGGGTCACTGTCGACAACCCAGTTGAGAGCCGGGAAGGTCCAAGTGACCCGAAGCTAATAAAAATTGACGAAATCACTAGGTTAGATGACCCTGAAGTTACAACACCACAAGATGGATCACCAGGGAACATTTCATCTCAACCCGAGATAGCATCAGGGAGAKAAAGTGCACCAAACCCCCTCCATGACTTAATAATAATCTATGATGATGAGGAGAGTTCGGAGGTTTCATTGGTGACTCTAGTGCAAATCATTGASGAAAAAGAACCCGAGAAGGCATCTTCCCCAGCTCCTGATGCTCAAATTCAAAGTCTTCCATAGAATGACCAGGAGGTCAAAAGTGTCTTAGACATTGAGTTTCCCGATGTACCAGGAACCRAAGTGGATAGACCGAAGGACAAGCTAGGGTCAAGATAATAAGAGGAAGAAGTTCCACAGTAGGAAATCGACATCTCAATAGTTGATTATCAAGTAAGTACCGAACCTACACCTAATGCTTCAATTTCATCCGGTATTCTACCTCTCAATGAGCAACAACTAGAGGTTGGACCTTCAGAACACACAGAATAGGTTCAGGACCAGTCTCGAACAAATTTACACCATCAAGAGCTTGGGAAACACGCTCATTTAGGGAGAGTAGCAAATCCCTGAACCCGTGGATGAGATTGCTAATATACAAGCCATCGCCTACGACCGAAAGAGGAAATACATCATGAATAGAACCACTAATAAAAGAAGGCTTACATTGGATAGTGTGATTATCATCACTATAGAGGAGAAATTGATCAGCACCGAGCATGCCAAGACGTCCGAGCTTATCGGTGCAAGGATGGAAATCACAAATGCCTACAACAAATTCACGAGTGAGCGAAAAATTTTCACTGCAGGGATAGCCAAATTCCAAGAAGACACCCTAATGGTGCTAGCAATGTGAAAATATGTGGAAAGGTGGTACAAGAAGTCCCACCAAGTTGTGGAAAGAATTGATTACATCAGTGCGGTTCAAAAGGGTCAAGATGCCGAAGAGCATGATATTCAGGTGTTAAGGGACAGCAACATCAATTGCATAAAGAATTCCATCGAATAATGGGCGAGAATGGCCCAAGAACCTCATCGATAAATCCAAGAGAAGTGGTTGAGTGCGAAAAGAGCTAGACCAAGATCAACCGAGCGATGAGAGACATTGATCTTCTAGAATTTGGCACACCTGATGACTTTGTCGACTTGCACGACATAGTCAAATTACATGCCGAACAAGACTCATCATGGGCTGTGGAGATAAAAAAGGTGGCAAACATTGCACCAGGACAAGTGTAGCATTTCATGGAGCACATGATCAAGTCTTGGACAGTGCTACAACAATTGAGTGCTAAAGTAGTCAAATATTGGGCAGGGGCAGTGGAGATAAAGGAGATCCTTTCGGCTCCAATGGACCAACACAGGTTCTCGTATGCCAACACGTGCGAGGACCTCTTTGTCAAATTGTCGGAGTATGAGAAGATTCATACACTCAAGTGAGATCATTTGATGACTCTTATAATACTGAGAGATGAAAGTGCCATGTGGTGATTTTTTGTTTTACTTAGTAGCACTTTTGATAGTTATTTTTAGTTAATAATATGTTATAAATAAGAGGATCGACCTATTAGTAAAGGTCTATGGTTGTTGCAAAGACCCTCATTTTTGGATTTGTAAAGAACTATTTCAGAGTTGCCTTAATTGAGAAAGCATGTGTAGGACCAGAGACAAGTTTGTGTTTTTTCATCAAAAGCGTGTGTGATTGGATCTGAAGAAGAATTATTTCTAATTTTATCTAATGAATGGATGTTGTAACGAGTAAGAGCCTATGAATCTGTTGATAAGTTATCTTATTCAATATTATTATAGTTCTTGTTTTTAATACTGAAAATTAAATCATTGTGTTAATATGTGATTGATGACTAGAGTTAATGAAATTATTTGTCTTGCCATCGTTTATTGCATGTATGTTTTATCCTGATAATCATATCTCAGTCAATAATTGGAACACTGGCAGGTTAATGTATTAGTACTAGGCTTGTTATAGGTGTAACAATCATTGTCTGCATGCTTGAGCAAAAGGGTTATCCTGAACTCAGCCTTCTTCAGTAGTTAATTCCTTCCCCTTTTCTTACCCAGTGGGTTTATACTAGCATTTATCTTGTATCGGTCTCACCTATAAGAGAAAAAAAAAAAAAGAGAACGTTGGAACTAAAGGAGGATCTTTCACAAGAAGACGTCCTATCAATCACTACCTAAAGCCCATCGATCATTTGGTCGGATCGCAAGATCTGGAGAACCATTCCACCACTAAACACTGTAGAGTCTAATTGGGCCTCAGTGGAGGGTTTGGTTCATATTTTTGACTTAAAGGGATATAGGACCTCTCAACAGAATTGGCGCTAGAAGGAGGTCCTGAAGAATGAATGGCTGACAATATTTCCTACAGAATTTTTCACACAGACAGCAGATTCAAAACATCCCACGTGCATGGCTAGTCATTCTCAAGAAATCCCACACACACTAAGTACTCCTGAGACGATTAAATCACCCCAGCAAGAGGAAGAACATATATTTCTCAAGATGCCTTACGCTCTTCCTCGTGAGGAGTTGAATCAATTCAGAAAAATCACAAGAGCTTATGCTCGACAGATCGAAGCGTTTCCATTAGCTCCATTCCTCCTCATAGAAAACAAGTAAGCAGACCAGTGGTCAATACCCCTGACTAGGTTTTTGTGCACCCAGTAGAATATATGATATATTTCACCCTCACCGAAATCAAATGCTGGCCAATAACTACTCTGAGCCTGACGATGTTTCAGACAAGGAAGGGTTCAACTCTAAACGCTCAGTTTCGGTATCGGATGACATGGAAGATAACAATGATAATAATGAAGAAAGAGGAAACCCACCTTAGAATAATCAACCTTGGTTGGCCAGAGATGATCTAGCCCTCCCTGGATGAGTACATAACCTTCCCCGACATCCAAAAAAGTTACTCCCTAAATTTGACCCGGAAACCTTGGGATTTCCTAAACACCATATCAAAAAATTCATACTAGCTATCAGACTGATGAATGTCTAACATGAAGACATAGTATGCAGGATTTTCCCCTATATTTTTGATAATTCGGCCTCCACATGGCATTTTAACTTACCTGTAGGATCCATAACTAGTTGGACAAAGTTTCAAAAGGATTTTCTAGATAAATTTGCAGAAGAAACCACTACAGGAGATTTAATGGCCGAGTTGTTCACCACTACAATGACTTCAAAGGAGAAGGTTAAAGACTTCAATCAAAGATTCACCACTATCTCAAACAAATTCCAACCTGAAGCTAAACCCACTCAAGAGTTGCAAATCGAAGTATATGTTAATTCTCTTCCAGCTTCTATTTCCATGTTTGTGAAAAGACCTGCCAAAGAAACCTTAGCTGAGAATTTTGAAGAATCCAAAATGATAGAGTTCCAAATGAAGGGATGTAAAGAAGCCCAGGTCTCATTAGTTGAGAAGGAAGTTCAACCTCCTCCCAGAAGAGGACTCATGTTGACTAGACCCCCATGGAAATAAACAAACAATGTCCCTAAAAGGGAAGTGGAGACATAGAATACCTACAACGCATGGTCAAGAAGTTGTCAAACGAAATCATAGACATGAAAAGAAGTGCAAGGGAAGGAAACCAAGGCCAAAGGTTCTATAAACCTTTTTTCAAAAGAAATCAACCGTTCAAAGCGATTGAACCTCCCCTAGCCAACTTAAGCATCGATCTAGGAAATGTAGCATCTGACTCTTTCTGTACTTATCAGTAAGAGAAACACTCTGAAAGAGGTTTCCCACAATGGGTGCATGCCATGAATTTGATGGCCAATTGGTTTTTAGATGAAGTTTCCCTAACCGAATAATCAAGCAGCTCAGTTATGAATATTGTTGATCAGGAAGAAGTTGATCCACCAGAAGAAATAGCCATGTTGATATGGGACCCTGACCTTCCAATGCCTTCTGAAGACCTATTTGAAGTTTAGGAACCACCCACAAAAGTCTTGGCTGTGAAAACACGAAGCAGGGGTCAACCTGACTCAAATGATCTTACTACTACCCAAACTTTGGGAGGAAAACTAGCTCCCGATCACTCGAAATAACCTTTTGTCCCCCGAAGAAATCCTATAAACATCCATATACGAGAAACGCCCAAGATAAACTACAACATAGTAGAAGACATGAAAAATTTGAAGGAAAATATATCGTTCATGGACATGTGTAGAATCCCTCAGCAAAAGGACTTTCTGTTACAAGCATTGAAATCAGTGGAAAATACCTGATTCTCATCAATACAAAGGAGAAATTGATTAGCACCGAGCATGCCAACACATTTGAGCTTATCGTTGTAGGGATGGTGATCACAGATGCCACACTGGATAGAGAAAGGAAAGATGAATAAGAGTTGGTCGTTGTGCTAAAGGATTTGGAACATCTATGTCATTCGGTGAAATACTATCAAGACTCCACACATGCCACAGTATTTTTGAGAAGTGAATTTACAGATGCCTAAGCAAATTCACAAGTGAGTGGCACATTTTCACTGCCGAGATAGTCGACTTCCAAGAAGACACCCTGATGGCACTAGCGACATGCAAATACGTGGAAAGGTGGCTCAAGAAGTCCCACCAAGTTTTGGAAAGAATTGATTACATCAACGTGGTTCCAAAGGGTTGAGACGTCAAAGAGAATGGTATTCGGGTGTTAAGGGACAGTGGCATCGATCGCATAAATAATTTCATCGAATACTGGGTGTGAATGGCCCAAGAAACTCATGGGGAAATCCAAGAGAAGTGGGTTGAGTGTGAAAAGAGTTGGACCAAGATCAATCAGGCAATGAGAGACATTAGTCTTCCAAAATTCGGCACACCCGATGAATTTTTTGACTTGTGGAGATAAAAAAGGTGGTGAACATCGAGCCATGACAAGTGCAGCAATTCATGGAGTACCCGATCAAGGCTCGGAAATTACTACAGCAGTTACATGCTAAAGTAGTCAAATATCGGGCAGGGGCAGTGGAGATAAAAGAGATCATTTCGGCCCTGATGGACCAACACAAGTTCCCGTATGCCAACACATGTGAGAAAATCTTCGTCAAATGGTTGGAGTATGAGAAGAGTCATCCACTCAAGTGAGATCATTTGATGACTCTTGGAAGACAGAGAGATGAAAGCGCCATGTGGCGATTTTTTGTTTTACTTAGCTGCACTTTTGATATTTATTTTTAGTTAATAATATGTTATAAATAAGAGGATCGACTTGTTATCAAAGGTCGATGATTGTTGCAAAGAACTATTTTGGAGCTACCTTAATTGATAAATCTTGTCTAGGACCAGAGACAAGTTTGTGTTTTTCATCAAAAGCGTGTGTGATTGGATCTAAAGAAGAATTATTTCTGATTTTATATCATTAATGAATGTTGTAATGAGTAAGAGCCTCTGAATCTATTGATAAGTTATCTGATTCAATATTTTTATAGTTCTTGTCTTTAATGATGAAAATTAAATCGTTGTGTTAATATGTGATTGATGATTAAAGTTAAGGAAATTATTTTTCTTTCCATCATTTATTGCATGTATGTTTTCTCCTAATAATAGTATCTCAATCAATAATTGGAACATCGTCAGGTTAATTTATTAGTACTAATCTTGTTGTAGATGTAAGAATCACTGTCTGCATGCTTGAGCAGAAGGGTTATCTTGAAATCAGCCTTCTTCAGTAGTTAATTCCTTCCCCTTTTGTTACCCAGCTGGTTTGTACTAGCATTTATCTTGTATCAGTCCCACCTATAAGAGAAAATACAAAAAACAGAACGTTCAAACTGAAGGAGGAGCTTTCACAAGAAGATGTCATGTCAATCACTACGTAAATCCCATCGATCATTTGGCCAGATCAAAAGATTCTGAGAACCATTCCACCATTAAACGCTGCAGAGTCTAATTGGGCCTCGGTGGTGGGTTTGGTTCCTACTATTGATTTAAAGGGATATAGGACCCCTCAACAGGTTCATGTGTCGAAACCTGTAAGTTCAGGTACTAATCAACAAATGGGTTGAAGTCAGCAAGTGGTGGAGCTAGCTCTTGGAGCCGAGAAGCGGCATCATAATCAAACATGTGCGAATTGTAAAGGTCTTTTCCCAAAAGGTCAAGTCCTGTCAGAAAGAGGGAATTTATGTGCCAGAGGTAGAGGCAAGTTGTTAGAGTAAGGGTCATGTCGATGGATATAAGGACCATCATCACCTCATTATGGATTCATAAAGGTTAAGAAATCATGGCGCTCATATCACGTATACTCTGCAACTCTTATCATATGTACTTTGCACACTCCAAAGTGTACCCATCGCATGAGTATGCTGTGAAAATCTTCAACCTGCTTCAAAAAATCTCATCATCATGAATTCATCATCCTGTCATGATTCCATCCCTCTCCCATTCAATTGTAAATTCCAATCACCCTGCCTACTTCTCTTTTACCATCCAATTTTATGTGTTTTCTGTGGTCTTTCCTGCAAGTCCTGGGTCTTTTCGCTGCGGGAAAGTTGATTTCCATCAGATATGTTGCGAACCTAGTCAGTCGAGATTGTCGTATTTCCTCTTTCTTCAATCATGGTTCAGAGCCTGTTGGATTTTTCCATAAGATAGTCCTAGAAACACTAAAATCCTAGAATTATTTTATCTTGTCCGCGTAGTAAAATCCTAGAATTATTTTTTCTTATCACGCAAAACTTCCACCACTTCCCCTCCGACAGATATCTACGAGGAATATCAATCTCCATTTTCCACATGAAGAGGGTTTCATCTTTCATTACCGTGCGCGCGGAACAAATACACGTTTGCATCATGAAAAAATCCCAATACATAAGGAAGAAGGTGTGAGGTGGAAAATTTGTGAGGCCCGAGCCTCAAGACTTGGTGTTAATCAACAAAGATCCAAATGTCAGAGTATCTTTCGAACATGTTGGATGTATGCACTATTGCAAGAAAATAAAAGGTTACAACATGAAACTGGTTGACCAGTTCACTCTTAGATTTAATGGGTTCCATGCGGTCATTGCAGGAATCACATTCTGGGTGACGAAGAAAAATTTGTCAGCTGCGACGAAGATCCCTCTTTGCAGTGAAAGGTGGTCTAAGGGCATGCCTTTAGACATACTATTCTATGAATAATTCATCAAACCAAACTTTCTGAATGGGAAAATCGGAGCGGGTGTTCCAATTCGGTATCTACGGGAGCCTTTTCATAAACTCTTGAAAGTGATTAGAAAGTACTTCACATGTGAAAATAGGTCTGACAGATATACCCACATCACATCAGGTTGTTTATGCATTTCATAGGGAAGAGGCCCTTGAACTTACCTTTCTTATTTCACCAAAGTCTAGGAGGAATGGCAGACAATGTCCAGGCCGAACTGAACCAGCCGGAGAAGAACTTTTCCCATATCTCATTAATAACGTTGTTGGTAGTCGAGGAATTGAGACGGTTGGGAAAGGACTGGGAATCATTTTTGTCTTCAGTCGACATCCCTAGGGACCCCAAAGGAGATCCACCTCTACCCATGGGGGAAATAGCATGTTGTAGTGCGGAGTCAGGAATAGAGGGGGTTGCAGGAAAAGGAAAGATGGTAGAAGGTTCATCACCCCAACAGCCAGTACCCCAAAAAAGAGGCATGCCAAGGCTGATCAACAATCCTGAGGAGACCCAAGCTCCAAACAAACTGTGCTCCCAATCTATTGCTGAGAAGTTACTCATGCTCATTGTTCAGCTAGAACCTATAGAGGGTTCATTCCAGGAAATCTATGAAAGACAGAGAAGATCGGACATTGAAATCATGGAGGTTCGAGAGCCATCGCAATAGCTAAATCAAGTGTATCTCATTATTGTCGAGTTGTACAAAGATAATAGAGAATTTAGAAAGCAGTTAACGGAAAGAGATGTTGAAACAACAGCATCGCAGAACCGAGAAGGGAATGTGAATTGGCTCAAGAAAGAGCTTAGATAAGCGTAAGACATGATCATTCAGTTGTGTGAGGAATAGAGGATGTCGAAGGAGAGAATCGTGGAGCACTTCAAGGAATGTGGACCGGCCATGGAAAATGTTTGTGTCTCTCTTGTGAGTGCTCAAACAAAGCTTAAAGGGAACTCGGTCTTGCAAAGATAGGTGAAGAATTTGAAAAGGAGAAACTGGTCCCTTAGGAAAACACATATAGTATCAAGACTACAGATGAGGCCAGAAACATAATTGACCTGACCCCATTTTTGTCTTTTTGAATGTGGCACAAAATTCCTCTCTCCTCATGTCATGTCTCCTGTCGGGAAGCAAGGAATATGACAAGTATCTGCGTAGTGAATATACGTCACCCAGATGTTGTAAACCCACTTGTCGTGAAGGACAAGTGTAGGAGGAACGCACAACAGTTTTGAAGGACATGCATGGCCCTTGACCGTCATCGCCATCTGGAAAGCATGATTGATATCCCACAGTCATCTGCCATACCAACTCACCACATGCATACTACGTCCAGTGATCGCACGGTAGCAATCAAATCCCTTTACACTAGGTGGCAGAATTTTGACAAAGTGCTTGATATTTCAAGTGACCATTCAAAGGAGAAACGTCGACGCATCACCTCTTAATGATTGAATCTTGTTGATGATCGAATGATCATGATAAAGACATCGATTATGACATGATTGGGTTTAGTTGGGTTCCTATTCTTAGTAAGTCATATTCGAAAGATCATCTGGCAAGGAATAACCAGAACCAAAATTCTAGGAGTAGTAGTTTGGAGCATGGAAGCCCAAGGGTTGCAACTCTTTCTATATATTGCATATTTTCAATGTAAGCCAGGCTGGTTGGCAAAGTAGTGTAGACAATAGACTTTTGAATGTAACTTTCGAACCTGGTTGAAATATAATGCAAAGGTCATAAGGATTTGACGAAAATATTTTAGTGGTGGTGGTTTGATGTATTGTGATCTCTCCTATGTATGTACATCATGTTTTCTGTATATCCATGTCTTTACTGTGTTTAAATTGGAACATTTAATAAGTCTAGAATTCATCGCGCAGTGATTTAGACTTCACCATTTAAACTCATGTGTTTTCTTCTAAGTAATGTATAATTCATCTTCAATGGTGCTTTGAGTTGCTTTATGTAATTTTTCTCTCGCCACACACAATGACATTTGAACTGAAATACCATTTGTTGCTTAGCATTTATTCTCTCAAATTTTTAGTTACCAAGTCATTTATTTCTCTCACTTTCTAGAATTTGACTCCATGGTCCAAGGTTCTGTATTTCCTTGCCAGTGGAACCAGAAACATTTCACAAATGTAACAAACCTTGCCGACAATTCAAAGCCATTATTTGTTAGACACTAAGTCTCAGAGAGAGCCCTCTTTAGGTCGAAAAGGCTAGTTTATGGTCTTAAAGTTGGTCTATAGGTTACCTCTGTCATTTGTTTTCAGCCAAACAAATTTACAAAGTGCTAACATCATCAATAGCCTCGGATAACATAACATCTCAACCATGAGTAGAGGAACAAGGAACAAAAATCATGGAAGAATACATGAACTCTCAATTAATTAATGTTTTAGTTCTATAATTTCATATATGTTGTTTTAATAGTTTATTTCAAGGTTACTATGAGGTCACTCAATCGTTGCATATTGAATGGTGCTAGGTACCAATGTAAAAAGAAGGTTGCAATCAGCAATCCAAATAGGCAGAGTGTGAGAGAAGAAAACCATCAAGACATAGCCTCCATGCATTAAGGAATTCCCTCCAGTATGCAGCAGTACCCTTGAAAATGCAATCTAAAGCCAAGGACAATGGATCAACAACAAAAACAGTTGTCGCAACAGTATGGGAGTAGCGAAACGAAATGAAAATCAAATGGTTGAAGAGGAATTCTAAACCCCACGATCATCAACTATCAAAATCTGAGAATGAAGTCTATTCCCATGTCCAAACCAGTCTCCATGGTGGGTGAAGTGCACTATGGCCAAAATCTATGATGGCCCACTAGCACTAAAAGACAAATTCAAATTGTAACTACATATTATACATTAAATCATAAGCATTCATGTTGTCCTTATTCTCTCATCATTATGAAAGGGATAAGGACAAAAAAATTTAAATGAAAGGTCATGGGGGAAGGCGGAAGAACAAGAATCACATTGAACTTAAATAAATATGAGGATTGTATCCAAGAAAAGGGATTTTTGGATCTTCGAGCATTACAATTTTTCTGAACTATTTTGGGAATACGGTGTTAACTAAAATTGAGAAGCCTTCCTTGGAGCTTTCATGTACTATTACTTTTAATGAGGAGAAGTTGGTTTGGTCAAGCTACTTTCCAGAAGAACTTGGATTCTCATGTTGCACGTATTGTAGACTATTCCTTTGTGTTTTTCTTAGCACTTAAGTTGTGTAAGGATACACTTCATATTGTATACTATTCTTATGTATGGTGGTTGAATTATTATTTATGTTCCTCAGGGAATGTTTTTCTAAATCCGTGGGCATGGAACCATAAATGATTGTTTAAATGATAAACTATTTTGTGCTTGCATTTATTTGTTTATATTCTTGTCTTTTCTCTATGTGAACTAGTTCTCGGGCCCTTGAAAAGAGCATGGTTGGTTCTTTATTTATTTTCTGGTTACCTTAGTTTTTTTGGGATGCATGCATCCTAGATTAGTTGCATTTCATCCTTTAACTTAGGAAACCTTCATCGATGGATCGGGTCACAACCAGAAATGGTTGTTAGGCTAGAATCGGGATGGGTTCCCTATTCCAAATGGTGAAAGGTATGATTGGGACTTCTTACTAGGGGTAACCCCTGCTATTGACAAAGGGAAATTTCACTCACATCAACAGTGTCTCATATTTTAATTTTTTAAATACACAAATTATCTTCTTTCTTTTTTTATTTTCATTTTTTTAAATGTGTTTTATTTTCAGTACTTTACTTTCCCCATGCTTAAATTGAGAGTACTATATTAATGTAGTTGTGGACACCATTCAGTATGGCATGGTCCCTTCACACCATCAACCCTGTCTCCTACCTTTTATATAGCCTCAAATCTTACTTGTATTGATCCTCAAGGAAGCTGAATTGATACCCAATTATTGTTGTGAGGATCCAATTCATATCACACCTTCCATTAGGAGGATTTTGGTCCCCAAAATATTCAAACAATAGGTGAGTGATATGTAAATGATAGGCCTATGGCCCGTCTATTTCGTCAATATGGATACTTTTGTGAAATTAAATTTTTTTCTCTATTTATGGGCTCAGAAACCATTTCAATGCATGACCAAATATAATTTGTAGTATAGTATGCAACCCATGTATTGTTGGACAACTAAGATGGGGGGGTGAATCATTTATCCCTATGCTTCAACAATTATGCCCATTTTAAACTCTTTATAGAACACTTAATGGCGATCACAATGATGCAGCTTCATAAGCAATAGAATATTAACCATCAATCACACACATGAAATATACAGAGATAGATATTTCATGAGGAAACCCATAAAGGGAAAAACCTCTTCTTCTTGATATCATAAGTAATATTTATTTTATTTACATTATCATTCTTATGAGCTTCAACTCCTCTTGAGGCTACAACCTTTGTTTTACAAGAATCAACTTGCTGAGAGCACCAACTCTCTTGTTTCTCTAGCACCCACTAGAAGGAAGCACCAACTAGATGGAAGCACCAACTTCCAGTCACATAGGCACCAACCTATATAACAGAGAACAATGGTTCTCCCTTGAACCACCCTGCCACCTTGGTTTTTCTGGCTGCAACCAGATGGAAGCTACAACTCCCTGTGTTCAAGCATCCACTTGAAACTCTGAGAACACTAGTCCTCCCTAGCACCTCCCTACCACCCTGAAATATAAATATTTGTCTTTTACAACTTTATCACAGTGATACAGCATTTATCTATGGCTTACCAGTCTCATCATTGTTCTACTACACTGCTATGCTCTTCCTGCATCAGTGTCTCTCTCCTCGTGTCTATTGCACTTTTTGTTCTTCTCTCAGATATGTGTTTTTGTTCCTTTCTTCTTCTGCGCTTCATCTCCTGCACACTGCATGATTCTACCCACATAAATCACACTCAATAGAAACACTAATCTCTTCTATGTTCTGCATTTTATATTCTCTGTGGACCAACGGCATGATATGCGCAATGCCTCTACATGCTCTTCACTGCGTCATTGTTATGCCCTGCAGGTTGTTCACTGCAGCTCATCCTCAGTCCTGCATAGCTCGACATCAGAAAAATCACTTTAATTCTTTGTTCTGCATTCCTTTCTCATGTCGAGTCATCTCCTGATCATCATGGCAACTCTTCGTTATCCCTGGCAGTTATCTCTGTGCTTTCATAATCACTGGGCATTATGCAAAGATTCCTTAGCTTCTCTGGCAGTCGAGAGTATTCGTCTTCTCTGTTAATTACAGTTATTCATCTTTGGATTCTAATCCCTTTCCTTCACATGACCATCAGCGGTGATCAAACGCTTATTCAAAAGGCGTTTCCCGATTTCTGTCTAATGAGCACTAGCTCCATTTCTCGATATGACCTTGCACTATGAGCTTCATGTGACCATGCGATTGTGGGTGTGTCCATAGGATATTTGATGGAAACCTTCTTTTCACCCTGTAATTCACCACGAGCCTCCACTCATCATGTCTCCAAAACCGTGGTTTTGATTGCGGCATGCTTACGAAAAATTAAGGCCCGAGCATGTTCAAGCCCCGCAATGGAGCATGACCATCGATCTCACGATCTTGATGGTGATATTGAAAGGATGGTTCAGATCTATCCTCTCAAGTCTGGGGACCAGATCTCTCCTTCCTCCATCAACGGCTGAGGTTTCCTTCTTGATCTGGGCTCCAGGAGTTTCAACTCTCAAACCCTGTTGTTGTTGACTGGATATCTTTTGGAATGGAAGATCTGCTGACATCTATCTCCTTCAATCAATGGCTTTGCCTTATTTCCTTTTTCCACGCACAATCCTTGGTCTCAATTATCAAATGACATGTGTACTTGTTGACGTGTTCTACCACATTTCCTTAAGGATGAGATTTGTTGACGAAATTTGTTGACATAGATATCCCTGATCTAATGGTCATTGTCTGATCTCCAGATCTGATGGTTGATGGAACTTCGCATTCCATGGATTTCAAATCTCAAAATTTTAGGAGCGTAACCTCCTCTCATATTTATATCTGGAGTAAATGTTGTTCGTTCGATCAAGATCTTGGATCGACAGATCGATCTTTCTACGATGTAGCTCTGCTAACTTATCATGTCCTTCCACTCAAAATTGATCCGACGGCTGTGATAAAATTGTGACTTCGCATGTCGGGTGTTTGAACGTGAGCCAACCCTAAATATTCCAACTTTTGATATCAAAAATACTCTTAGATCAACAGCCCACAACCCTCTGGGATCCAACGGTCCAGACCTTATCAGGACTTCGCATTTCGCGAAGTTGGAGGACTAAACACCTCCCTTCTCTCAACTCCTAATTTTCCAAACTTGCTTCAAATCAACAACCCACAACCCTCTATGATCCAATGGTATGGATCTTATCAGGACTTCACATTTTGTGAAGTTGGAGGACTACTAACCTTTGAATTTTCCATTTTGCAAGTCAGCAAAATGTTGATCTCTCGCCACGTGTCCTCTGGATCCAACGATTTAGATCTCATCATGATTTTTCATTTCGCAACTATGGAGGTTGGCTCACCTATATTCCCCCGATGCTCAAATTCTCGATACCCATAGGTGCCAACTCAATGGTTCGATCTTCCCTGAGACCGACGACTCTTATCTCTCCTAAGCTTCCAAGTGTTGGATATCTTCTCGGCCTTATCCTCCTCGCAGTTTTTCTGAATCTAGCGATGCACGGCTATCAGTGTTTCTCCCTCCAAGGATTTATGCGGTCCGTCTAAGTTTTTTAGTACGCTATCTCTCTTGATATTTGGCAATGAGTTAACCTTGGCCCTAGTGCACACAGTTTGCTTCTTCACCTAAGCTTACCTTTGATCCTTCTATGAGCCTTGATGTATGGGATCTTGTATGTGCATCTTAGAATTCTATCTCTCTTGAGATTTGATCTCTGCATACTGTTTGATTCTTCACCTGAGCTTACGTTGTTCTTTTTTTTCCATCGATGCACACTCTAATCTTACCATCAATGAAAAACACACTCTTCCTGTAAACATGCCAACAATATCCCCCTTTGGCATTGATGGAAACCCTAAAGGACTGCACTGTTCTACTTAGATGCATTTTTCTACTTAGATCTCCAACTGTAGCATCTAGAACACACTTTTTCTCCCCCCTTTGACATCAATGTCAAAGAAAACATGCTCCCCCTGAGTTGTTGTAGTAATTGTAGGAGGTATAAAATATTCAACCAATACATACTACTCCTGAAAGGATGGACCTTCTTAGGTTGATAATGGGGTCACTCCCAACTTCTGGCGTAGTTACTCAAATTGAGATTTTGCAAGTGGTTTAGTGAATATATCAGCAATTTGATCTTTGGATTGAATATAATGCAAAGAAACAATAGTGTTGGTCACTTGTTCCCTCAAGAAGTGATACTTGATGGGTATATGCTTGCTCTTGGAGTGAAATACAGGGTTCTTTGACAAACTGATTGCACTGGTATTATCACAATGAATTGGGATCGATGCAATATATTTTACCTCCAAGTCTGCAAGTGTCTGAATCATCCACAACACTTGGGTACATCATGTGGCAGCTACAATGTAACCTTTCTTCTTGCTCAACCATGATACAAGGGAATCTCCTAAGAATAATGCACCTCCACTCGTTCTTTTCCTTTCATCCACGCAGTTAGCCCAATCAGCATCTGAATAGACGAATAGTTGAAAATTCTGATTTCTAGGATACCATAGGCCATAGTCCATTGTTCCTTTCAAGTATCTGAATATTCTTTTGGCAGCTAATAGATGACTCTGTTTAGGTGCAGCCTGGTACCTTCCTACCATGCCAACAGCATGCATTATGTCTGGACGGGATGTTGTGATGTACAATAGGCTACATATCATAGACCTATATGAACTCTGATCAACATCAGGTGAATCATCATCCTTTCTTAACTTACATCCAGTAACCATATGTGTGCTCATAAGTTTAGAATCTTCCATTTGAAACCTTTTCAACATTTCTCTTAGATATTTCTCTTAGGATGGTAACCTCCTCTCATCATTATATCCAAAGTAAATTTTGTTCATTCAATCAGGATCTTGGATCGATGGCTCGATCTTTCTGTGATGCAGCTTTGCTATCTTATCATGTCCTTCCACTCAAAATTGATCCAACGTCTATGATCAAATCATGACTTCACGTGTCAGGTGTTTTAATGTGAGCCAACCCTAACTCTTCCAACTTCCAATCCTCAAAATACTCTTAGATCAACAACCCATAGCCCTATGTGATCCAACGGTCTAGATATTATTGGGACTTCACGTTTCGCGAAGTTGGAGGACTACTCACCTCCCTTCTCCTGACTCTTGATTTTTTGAAACTTGCTCCAAATCAATGACCCATAGCCCTCTATGATCCAATGGCCTGGATCTTATCTGGACTTCGCATTTCAGGAAGTTGGAAGACTACTCACTTTTGACTTTTCCAGTTCATGAGTTAGCGAAATGTTGATCTCTCGCCATGTGTCCTCTGGTTCCAATGGCTCAGATCTCATAGCAATTTCGCATTTCACAATAGTGGAGGTTGGCTCACCTCTATTCTCCCGATGCCTGATTTCCCGATATCCACAGGTGCCAACTCAACGGTTCGATCTTCCCTGAGACCGAAGGCTCCTATCTCTCCTGAGATTCTGAGTGTTAGATAGATTCTCAGCCTTATTCTCCTCCCAGTTTTTCTAAATCTAGCAATGCACAGCTCTTGACGTTTCTCCCTCCAAGGATTTTTTTGGTCCGTCTAAGTTCCTGAGTATGATATCTCTCCTGAGCTTTGATCTCTGCATATTATTTTCTTCTTCACCTGAGCTTACATTGTTCCTGTTTTTCCATCGATGCACACTCTAATATTGCCATCAATGACAAGCACACTCTACCTGTAAACATGCCAACATGTATATGATAAGGAGGTTGTGCAAATTTATTTTCCCAACAAATGTTTTGTATAAGGAAAGAATGGTGTATTTCTCAGAAAAAATATGATGAGAATAAACCATAAAACACCAAAGCAGTATTGGAGGGGGAATTAATGTTTAATATGTCCAAAATATTTCCCAACCAATGCGGGTCGACTTCCTACTGTCATGAAATCCCTCACATGCATACAAGGTAAAATGAAATTATTAATGGAAACAAATGCCGAGATCACTCCTTAGAGAAGGTGCCTCCCCATTCTAAACCATTATCTCTTCAAAGAGGTTAAGAGGAGGGAAAATTCCAAACACATGTCGATTCCTAATCAAACATTGTGTATAAACCATCTCGTCCAATAAGATATGCAACCTGACACCTAACATTCCAATTGCACTCACCATTAGAATCGATGAATCCAAGTCGCTTAAGAAGGGTTGAGTAGATCCATTTTAAATATGTAGYAGAAATTTCACTGTGGGACACTCTGCAATTCACCCACTAGATTTTAAATTGACAGCRTTTTAATTAAGAGGAAACTGGAAATCTTGATTCAACTATCAATCCCCGTAACTCTAAAATTGTTGTAGAGGATTATGTTTCCCACAAACAAGGATGAGACAGATACATGGATTTAACATTGTGGTGAGTTGGAAAGCATTGGTAATGTTTTCATKTATAACCAAAATAATGCATTCATAGAATTACAGGAACATATTTGCAATAGTGATTAAATGCACCCAAAATAACAGATGGGTGAATTCATGAAGGTGTGTAACACTTTCATGAGAATCGGGTCTCCAAAATTTCGAAAGACATTTTTTCAGCTAAACTAATATTTTTTTCAGCTGAAAGTCCTATTTTTTCAATTGAAACATGTTTTGGCCGAACATTTGAACTTCAAATCGAATGATACCATTATGATGCCCTCGATTTTCGTGTACAATTTTAGTCGAATGGATGTTTTTCATCTGGTAACATCTTTTCGGCCAAAATATCTTTTGGCCAACAAATGGTTTATATATTACCCGCACATCACGCCTACTATAGTTTTTGTGAATTGTTAGTTAGTTCATATTGTATGGTGTTGGTGATATTGTTTCGTGTTTGGTGTTGCAAGTCATTGTTGCAGGCGGGCGGACGGGTGGTCTTGTGGACGTTGGAGCAATAGGCGGGCAGATGTTGGAGTTGTGAGCGTTCAATCCAAGTACATTTAGATTATGAAAATTTAATTTCTAGTTAAAAATTAGAATTTAGAATTTATTTTTAGATTGTTTACAGGGCCTTATTCGGCCCTGTCCATGTATAGTGATAGGCCTAAATTCGGGCATGTACCTATACATGGACAGGGCCAAAAATGGCCCTATCCCTAAGATTAGTAAAGGCTATGTGTTACATTATGACCATTATAGAATTTAGAATTTAAATTATGTTTAAATTTTAATTTTTTAGGAAATTTAAATTTTTAGTTAAAATTAGAATTTAGAAATTTTGTTTAGAATGTTGCAGGGCCTTATTCAGCCCTGTCCATGTACAATAACATGCCCGAATTTGGGCCTATACCTATACATGGACAGGGTCGAATATGGCCATGTCCTTTATCTTAGTAAAGGTTATGTGCTACACTATGACCATTACAGAATTTATAATTTAAATTATGTTTAAATTTTAAATTTTTAGGAAATTTAAATTTTTAGTTAAAAATTAGAATTTAGAAATTTTGTTTAGAATGTTGACAGGACCTTATTCGACCCTGTCCATGTAGAGTGACAGGGTTGAATATATCCATGTCCCTTAGCTTAGTAAAGGCTATGTGTTACACTATGACCATTATAGAATTTAKAATTTAAATTATGTTTAAATTTTAAATTTTTAGGAAATTTAAATTTTTAGTTAAAAATTAGAATTTAGAAATTTTGTTTAGAATGTTGACAGGGCCTTATTCGGCCCTGTCCATGTACAAGGACATGCCCGAATTCGGACMTGTTYCTGTACATGGGCAGGGATGAATATGGCCATGTCCATGTATAGGGACGGGCTCGAATTCGGGCCTGTCAATGTACATGGACAGGCCATATTTGGCCTTGTCCATGTAGTACCTCAAGCAGCAGGATAAGTAGATCTAGAACCAGCAACAAAGKYTCAGTTCCATAGKAAATCCATACAACCGCTAAGCAAATAGACAAAAAKCTAAGTTYTTAAACCTCTAAACCTTCTTACCTTACAAGGGCTACTAACTTAACCAATGTAGGGTAGAGCAGGGGAAGATATGACACTAGTGTACACCTGTCATACGAGTTCCAAAAAATAGACAAAGGCCTGAAGAGACTTTAGCTTTAGGGCAAGACACATACTAGCTATTCTAACTATAAATAGTTAGACCAAGGGCTAAGCATGACTGCCACAAGGCCACCACTACCTTGAATAGTGCCCAAACTGAACAAAATTAGACTCTGACAAGAACTGGAAAGAAACATGACCATAAAGGACCTAGTACATATCACAATACTTAACAGACCTAACGAAAAGCTTGAAACACAAAAATATGTCTATAGTAGTTGTTGCAATAGGAGAAAAATAAGTACAAATTTGACAAAAACTCCACTTCTCTACTAATAGTATTGCTAATTTAAGTTTTTAGGAAATTAAAATTTTTAGTTAAAAATTAGAATTTAGAATTTTTGTTTAGAATGTTGACAGGGCCTTATTCATCCCTATACATGGACAGGGCCAAATACAGCCATGTACCTTAGATTAGTAAAGGATATGTGTTACACTATGACCATTATAGAATTTAGAATTTAAATTATGTTTAAATTTTAAATTTTTAGGAAATTTATATTTTTAGTTAAAAATTACAATCATGGAAACAATAGGGATAAAGTAAGTGTACAGAGCCATGAATCAAACTTGTTGTAATCATACCAGCTAACTTTATAGGGTTGAACATGATGAATTAATGAGCTAATATGATATGAGACCACAACAATCCATGTGAACAAACTGAATTACACTACATTCTTTGCTTAGAAGTAATTCCATCAAATTCAGTACATAATGACACTGATGTTGCACTCCTATTGATTAGGGTCCTACTCCTAGTATAGGATATGAATAATACCTATACTAGTTGTGCTCATATGTTACATGTATGTGTGTCTTATACCTTTTCATATTTATGGGATTGGTTCTAACTCAGTACTAATACAAATACAACAACATCCTTTACATTCAACTTATGATACTCTACTCTATGCATCTATGATCTCAACATAATATAGGGTTATGACTCATACAAGAAGATTTGTTCATGTTCTATGATGTGTAACAAGGATAAGTATAAGCATAATATAGATAGTATTGAATCCATAGTAATAACTAAGAGTAATACATATCTAAATTGATGTGTGTTTGATATGTTGTTATCCTTATTTGAGCTTATTGTATCTCCATATTAAGATTACATGACTAACATGAGCTATGAACATAATCATAATCCAGTAATGTTTGAATATGATGAATACAGTCGTATAAGCAACTTCATAGATAACGAATTAGTGTTGTATTGAAAATCATTGCTTGTGTTTCAACATAACATAGCTTAGTTAGTTCTGTAATCAAGCACTATAACCTATCTATAAGAAAACCATAATCACAAGCTATGGCATATTGCATCCATTCATGTTATCTTATCATAGCATATTCAAGCTTGGTTAACTCTGTACCAGTGTAATCCAATATTCATTGCACTACTGATATGATAGATTCATTGTTTCTAGATTTATGTACTATTGATTAGGATGAATTCGAGATTTTCCCTGTACATGGATTGGTTGTATTCGGCCATGTCCATGTACAGGGACAGGCCTGAATTCGGGTCTATCACTCTACATGGATAGGTCTGTATTCGACCCTGTCCATGTACAGGGATAATTGAATCTAGAAACTCATGAATGATATTGTGCCTATATGTCCCATATAGTATTATTACTCTTCCGCATATTGGAAAAACTATATAAAATTTAGATTCACATCTCCTTGACCCAACAAAGTAGATCAACTATTTTTCCTCCACTCTTTTTCTTCCCTTGCCAAGTCACATTCCACGGAACTGTGACTTGGTCATGGGGGGCCAGCCCTGCGGCTAAGCCATGGGCATGCCAATGGCTTGACCATAGGGTTGGGTCCCCGCGGCCAAGTCACAGTCCAAGTCATAGTCATACTTATCCCTTCCACTACCTTATCATCCAACATCAAATTATAATGTTAGCAGGACGTCATTTTCAACCAAAACTACTTAAATCCAAGTACTAAATTGTTTTAGCTGAACACTAATTTCAAAATTGTTTAACAATTAAAATATTAAAAACCCGGGTGTTTGTTGAAGTTTTCCATGTCCTCCTTCTTTTCCATATAGCCATATAATATGTGTTTTTCACTAGTAGGTTGAGTCAGCGTTCTACGTCGATCCAAGTCAGCCTAACCTCTTCCTTATTTTAAGAAATCTTTCTATAAATGGTCTACCTCCAAGTAGCCAACTGCGGAATTCTCAAAAATCAGCAAGCTTATGCCACGGTGATCCTTTGGACCATGGGTTTGTCTTTCCTTGATGAGTTTATATGATTTGAAAGTTTCCAACATTTCTTTGGTTCCCATGCCAGGATCTATTTTAATTTTTGTTTGAATTTGGATTGGTACAGAATCCCAGCTTTAATTAGTCGAAATTTACCTTTAGATTTTGTTTAAACATTCAGATTTTAAAAATAAAAACTTATCTTGCCTAGAAAAAATAAGAGTTTTATTTCCCTTATGCCTTGTCTGCGAGTAACTAAAAGAGATGTGAGGATATTTATAAAACTCATAATAAAATAAAAATAAACTTGCATAGTTCATTCTTAACCCTCTATCTTTCGACATCTAAAACATTATGTGAATATTTATTGAATCCAATATTAAAATGAATTTACTATGATGTGTAATAGTTCAAAAGATTGCATTCTGATTATAAAAGTATCATAAAATTTTGTGCATAAATGTGTTATATAGTTTGGTACAGGTAGAAGAAATCTTTATGTTTATTTTAAATTTGTTAATATTTGTACATTTATATTTATATTTATTTTAAATTTGTTGATTAGTATTTAGATTTAGAATTGGTATGTGCGCATTTGTTCTGGTCCAGTTTACATTTAAAAACAATATTTTATTGAATGATAATAGTTATGGTCTATTGTTCGACCACATAAGTTATTAAGTGATTTAATTCAAATAACTTTATGTGTAGAAATATATTTTGTTCTTTTGGTTATATTCAAATATTATCCAACGAACATCATCTTAATCTTTTTAATAAATTGTATTTATTGTAAATATAATACAAATAAATATGTACTTCTATTTCTTTTTCTTTAAATATAAATTTGTTCTTCTATTTCTTAAAACATAAATATGTTCTTATATTTACAAATAAATCTGTAAATAATATATAGATATAGATATAGATATATACAATGGAAAATTTTTAAAACATATATTTAAAAAATTAATAATAAATTTAAAAATAAAATAGGAAGACAATTTAAAAATTACATGTTTATATGTTCAAATTATACGTGCACAAACAATAAATTTATAAACAATATGGAATTACTTGAAAATGGGAATTTGATATAGACATTAATAAATAATTTATAAACAATATGGATTTAGTTGATTTGATATAGACATTTGACAATCAAATATTAAGAATAGAGTAAGTATTCAAGTGATTAGTATGTGCCTAAGCAGTCGGCCAGGAGCCGAATCTACTGTCTTTCACTTCGTTGTTAAAGACTTGGATTCAAATGCCCTGCTTTTTTGTGCATAGATAATCTCTTATTAAAATTGGTTGTGACTTGGTCGCAGGGGGGCAGCCCTATGGCCAATTCATGGGCACTCCCACAGCTTGGCCACATGGTTGTCTCTCCGCAGCCAAGTCTTGGTCATTTCAAACGTTTTGTATTTTATAAAAATTTCATAAAAATTTTAAATTGTCCAACTTTTAATTTCAAATGTTTTGTATTTTATAAAAATTTCAAATCTTTAGGAATTCAATTTATAAATCCATTTTTACATATGCAATATTTGAGTATCATATGTTATAAATATTATTTTACACATTGTTGATTCTGGAAATCCTTGTTGTAATAACCACTTTATCTTGCGTCAACTATTTCTCCACTTTGATTAATGCCTATTTCAATTTATTCATAGTGTCATGAGTCTTGGTCACATCTCTGTGTAAGACATGAGTGACATACTTGTGTATATTTGGTTTTACCTTTAAATTCATCTGAACAACATTTAATGTAATATATGCTTGGATTTTTAGTCAGCAACTCACTAAATTTCACTTTTTTCAGTCTTTAGAACAACCAAATTTAGCACTCACTTTTGATATGTCTTCTCTTCCAAACTAGACTCTTGCCATAGTAAACTGCTCAAAAAGGAACCTGTCTCCCACTTTGGTGTTGTTTTGAAATTGTAGTGACCCTTTGACTAAAGGACTAGTTATAATTGTTGGCCCTCGACCAAGTTTTGGAGAACCTTGGTCATGTTTGACCATTTTTGGGACTTCGAAAGGCTGGTCGAAGACGAAGCACCTAGGCGAAGCGGAGATCATGGGATCTCACCCCCTTTTTGCAGGATTTTTGGGTTTAGGGTTTATGTAACGAGTATGGGATGCCATCCCATGGGTTTACCCATGTTTAGGCCTCTTTTGTAATGTATAAATAAGCAGATAAGACTTAGATCGAGGTCTGTCTAGTGGTGCTAAGTGATAAGAGTTCGATCAGATCTAAGTTAGCTTTGTGCAAGATATGTAAAGGTTGCTAAGTGTGATTAGTTTTGAAGGCTTCGTGCATACTATGTGTTGAGAACTTGCAGAGTTAAGTGCAAGTGATTGTAAGAAAGCTTTGTGTTGTGCAAAACTTGGGGAAGGAGGATCTGGCAAAGTGCGCGCAGATATCCTATCTTATGTGGAGTTGGTTTTGAGGCTCTATGCATGTAGGAAGATTGAAAGAAGATAATAAAGAAGATGAATATTGTTAGGACCACGCTATGCACCTTTTTGCCTACACCTTTTGTCATTATTATACCCTTCATCACTAGTATTTAGACTCACATTATCACCTCACCTGATCATTCCAAGGTATACAACGTCCTTTCT
>JASDQU010735451.1:17801-48261 GCA_032191745.1 Picea mariana
GAGGGATGAAGGAGGGTTTGCGGTTTTGAGAAGATACAACCTGTTGTGCTTCTTTATCTCTTTTGGTAACCTCCACCCAACTCTCAGGCCAAGCCATGAGGACATGAGCCCAAATTTCATCCTTGAGGCCACTAATAAAACACTCTCAAAAAAAGCCATCAGACATGCCCTCTGTTCTAAAAACCAGGTGCTCAAAGGAAACTATAAAGTCTTCCACTGTTCCTAATTGTTTTAGCTTTGTCAAACGGCCCAAATTGTTGGTGTCAGTTTCAAAGCATTCATAAAGCTCTGCCACAAATTGTGTCCAAGAAATATACCCTTGATGCAAATTTTTTCTCCATTGCCACCATTGCNTTGGGTTACCCAACCAGTGGGGTCTGAGCCATCAAATTTGGTCACATCCACCTGTGGAAGGTGTAGGTCATGTTGAAAGTGATGGTTCTGTAAGGTATGGGAATGAGAGGAATGGTCACCTTTAGTATGTGGGGGTGAGGAAGAGGAAGGGTTATCTGTAGGGATATGCAGTTTGGTGCAGAGTGCCGAAAAGACTGATTTAAGCTGGGTGGTGAGGTCTTGCTTGATTTTTCCCATTGAGGATTGTATGGTTGTATTGGTGGTGACAACATTGGCATTGAGTTGTTTCACTTCTTGTTGGGTCTCAATGAGACCAGATTGCAAGGTGTTGAAGCGATCTTCCAAGTCTTGGCTACGAGTATGGGCCATGAGGACGGGGGAACTAAAAAGGGGTGGGTGGGGTAAAAACGTTTTTCCTAAAAAATGATATGGATGAATGTGATAAGGGCAAAGAGATGAATCCAATGGAATAGGTATGAAATAATGGTGAAACAATTTCCATATTTTTTTTTATAGATTTATACTCCGGTCTGAAGAATATTACAGAGAGTAAATGCCCAAATGCTTAACCAGAAAGAAATGTGTATTTACTTGGCAACTCGAACATAGTTGCCCGGCAATAGATCTTGTCTGTTTTAATTTGTTTATGTTTCTGTCCCCAAGGGTTAGGTATTCAAGGGTTCTACAGACAAGGGTTTTCCTTGTGATATAGCTCTCTAATATACGTGTGGGGTCCAACAGTAGTACTCAACCCAATATCTCAGGGCACTAACTAAGGAGGATAGACTGTACCCTTATCTGTACTACCCAACTACCCAGGTACTAGAGAGTATCTTCCCGAGTGTTGTTCTGGGTGACACTATAGCAGTAAGCTAGCTGATCGGTTTATCTAAAGAGGGATTCAGGTAATCTAGGCTGATCCGTACACATGTGTTGTCTGATGCGCTACCACTCGAAGGGGTACCAACGGGGGTTACAAGGGTGGCCAACAGATGTGTGCTTAAGTACCACTTGTATTTCCTGCATGTATGAATCCCTCAACTGTGGGTTTATGCGCGTAATGACAGATCTCTGTGACTTAAAGACACCAGAATACGTCTCTACCCTGAAAAAAAAATTAACCCACACTTTCTTCCTAGGAAAGTGCTCTGATACCACTTGTAATATACCAGATATAAAATGTATGCAAAACAGAAATAAAATGCTAGTAATGGCAGAATAACAACAATATAACCAGAACATTCACCACAATAACACTGAAATGATATAAGAATAACAACAGAAATAACAGTTTGAATCTGAAATCAATGTTCACGAGCCTCTTCGAGGGGGTAACCTCCAGTTGAACAGAGCTCTATTACAATAATATCCAAGCTAGGGTTCTCGTACCCTTGATTCCTATTTATACTAAAAAGAAGCATCTAGAGGAATATCCTTCTAGAAGCGAAAGATTCTATTAGGTCTTCTTACATCCACCTTATTCTATTTTATTGAAAGGCCTTATTAATATTGACCTTTATTACATCCGAATATATTTTTCTACCTATGTGTGGGTTAGGACTCTAACACTCATCATATACCTCTATCACAGGGATATCTTTTTTCTGAGTCAAGATCTCAGATTTCTCTGAGTTTTCTGGGGCTTCTTGTTTGCTAGAGATTCTGACTTATGGATTCTGGGTCTCTGCTTGTTGTGTAGCAGGGGACATTGGGTTTTCCCCTTGTAATAATTTCAGAAGACTACTTCTTTGATGTTTTTGGAAGTTGTAAAAATCAATCATTTTATCAGGTAATAGAGTTCGAACTCGGCTCATAAATTCTTTGTAAGATCTCACCCCTCAGAACATTTCATCCTGAGGGGATTCTTCATGTTCATACTTTTTGAGATTACAACTGGCCATATGGTTACCCATGACCTTCTGCGGGTCATGTTTCTTAAATTCAATGTTAACTAGTTTTATTTCTTCTAAGGTCGTAGAATCCACTATGGAGTGGTCAAAATCCAATAAAGAAAATGCAACAATCTCTAAGGGAAAATATGGCCATACCTTTTTTTGTACTGCTTTGAGCTCTTTGCTAATTCCCTCGGGTATAGTTTTTCGTGCAACCAAGCGGCACACTAGTCGGTCTGGTAAAAATTGCGGTAAAGCATATGGGGAACTGAGAAACTAAAAACTCTGATATAAGAGAAGTTTTCCTCAATGTACCAGTCTGCCACTTTATCCAGGTTAGCCACAACTGTGTCTGAAATTCTAGGATGTGAGTGACCAAAAATAGCAATGTGCATCGACACCACTACCCAATTACAGATTTCATAAAAGAAATCCTTCACCTTGTCTTCCTAGAGTTTTGAATGATAAATATGAATTGGTTCTGCACTATCTAGAGTCCAGCTCTGGCCCATCAGCAGGAAAGACGTCATGAAACAGATGGCGTCCATGATATAAGTTGACATGTAAAATGAAGTTGATTGCCCCTTGGCTTTCTTTGCCTGGTATTCTGTAATTTCACTAGTTAGATTGTCCGAAAATATCTTGGCCTACTCGAAAGAATAACCTTCTGCCACTGTGTGTATAGTGGGTACCCATGGTAGAAAGAAATGAGTTTTGTTCTCTTTTCCATAAAGTCTGCACATCATCATGGCTATATACATGAACTATGGTTCTAGCAATGAGGTTGAGTATATGCCATGAGAATCGGCTCTGAAATTTTTAGGGCGTGAACACCAATCCTTAATCAAGTTGGAAAGATTATTTCCATATTGATCACACTCCTTCTTGATAAAATTCTCTATAAAACTGGCATTTTAAATGAAGTTTGATGTTGAAGATAATTTATACATCACCTGTATGTGTTCCAGCCAAAATGATCCAACAACTACCTTTTGAGAAATGAAAATAGTTCTAGTTGGGATATCCACATGATCCAATGCCCATTTAATCATGTCATTGTAGGGTAAAAGACTTGGCCTTGTTGCTACCTTATCCATCTCTGCCTGAGCAATAATCTTGTATTTGGTAGATAAGTATTCCTTTTCGTTGTCGCTTGAATCATCAGGGTAGTTTACCAACTCGTACTATAGGATGTTGAATACATTTGTCCAGGTTTTAACTGTGTTTATACTTCTGGGTGAGGTGTTGGAGATAACCTATAAACTCTGGCTCGAACTCTCACTAGTTTCTTTAGTTGCTTTTCGTGGTGGCATGGTAGAAGTTCTTAAAAACCTGTTATTTTTCACAGAACATGCACAGGACTGAGTATCTTGTTAAGTAAGATCTACCAAAACGTGAATGTAATTTAAAATGAAAAAGTCTTTCTTGCCTTAGATGCCTCAACATGCATATACCTTCACTGAAAATACATTTAATTCTTTTAATAAAAATATTTGGGCATTAACACAGGATCTTATTTGAAATCATTTCCCTGGGCTGGTCATTTAATAACATTAATGGTCAATTTTCGTGATCGGAAAAGAAAATTGAAATCACCCATATCGCAATCAAGATAAACTTAATGGTAAAATAAAACTATTTTATTTGTTAATAAATCGAGTTTATACGTTAATTAATTATGTTTACCTTAATCCATTTCAGGGTTTCGGGTCATAGGTTAACCTATTTCAATTCAAGCTAAGATTACTGAATCACGAAATCACGATTGATTAATTAATATTAATCATGTTTAACATTTTAATTAATCGTGATTAATTACGGGTTTCATGACTTCAGGTATCAGGATTTCAGGTTGTCATTCGAGACATGATTCCCTAGATGCGAAGTTGCGAAAAGATTTATTTATCGTTAATCACTATTAATTGTTTAATTAACCCTGTTTAATTTAAGCTGGTTTCACAATTTCGTATTTTGGGACTTTGGTGATCGCTCGAGGCATGGATCCTCGAATCACAAAGTCACGATGTGATTAATTTTTATTAATCATTTTTAATTCTTTAATTAACATGGCTTAAAACTTATCACAGTTTCTCAATTTTGCATGTCAACACATTGAGATTCATTACATGTTGGACTGTTAGGTTTGCGAAACCCCGAGACCTGACATTTTGAAGATTGTCTTTAGTGATTTGACCTTTCAACTAATGGGCGAATCCAAAACATTTAAGCATTTAGGATCATTGTATTAAACGGAAGACCCCATCAATGGTGATATCCAAGTGCATGTTTGTCTTTATTTAAACAATAATTAAACTTATTTAAGTCTAAAGTTTAGAAAAAAAAATGTTTCAACATAAGCTCCGTCTAGGGATCTCATCTCCCTGTGGGATGAGAAGAACAGTAGACCAAGTTCCTTTATTGGGTAAATGGAGTCGTTATTTCATTTTTTTGAAACACATTATGAAAGAGGGCACAAAAAAAAATCTAAGATTTAATACTTATCTCTGAAAACTTTCAAAACTTAATCATTTACTGGTCTCGAGTTTAGGCTTATCAATGGATTCCTTTTCTTAAAACTGACTTCAGATTTTCTTAATATAATCAAAATAACCTTAATTGTTTTAGCAGGCTCTGTTCGATTTTGTTCGCATCAAGGTAAAGTAATTTTAGTGTTTTTAGTCAGAGAGTCCCGTGTTAGCTTAGAATGTAGATCTACTTGAAAAGAGAACTAGTTACTCGAGTACATTCTAATTCATGTATAACAGCGTTGCAGATATCATAGACATTGCTTCACTACTAGCGAGCCTATTCAGTACCCCGGTGAAGTTATCTAAGTTCCCATATTGAATTTCCTTTCACCACTTCAATTGGTAATTTTGCATTTAAATGCTGAGATGAGGGCAATCATTTAATGAATTTCCTTTCATCATATCTTTTGGACCAGATGGGGGCAATCATTTTATGAATTTCCTTTCACCATATACCTTATATTTTTAAAACATGAAGTGGGGGAAATCAGTTTGTATACAATATACCAAGGATGATATCTGTTTATAATTTAGCAACGGAGGTCTGTCAACTCACATTGATTACTTTGGCCTATTCCTCCTCTGACCTTCAAAACCTCTTCGCCTACAGGGAAGATATCAGGGGGAGTTTTTTTTTTTCCAGGGACTTTCCTTGAGCAAAACTAATCAGTTTAAACCTGTTAGAAGGGCTAAGAGAGTCAGGATTAGCCTAGACATACTTTTCGTTCAGTTAAAGTTAGAGGAATCATAAGAATTGTTTACCTATTCTTGTTTTTGAAAATTCGTTTATGAGTTTTCAAAGTTAAGGTGAGACCCTTTTTCCTCTGTGAAGACCATGGGATGATATCAAGAATCACATAAAAATAAAACTTTGAAAACGAGCGAGGGAAAAGAGTGAAGGTTTTAGATGTTCTGTTGCAAGCACAATTGCTTTTATACAAAATTTTCACTCAATTATTGAAACTTTTTCTTTAAGGTCTTCATATTGCTTACTTTTTATTACAAGTTTATTTTTATTTTTTTATTTTATCCAGAGGAAACTCTCGATAACTTAAAACGTAATTTTCATTTCTCTACATATAGATTAGGTGACAATATTTCTACATATGAGACCTCTGTCATACTAAATGATATTTCTTTGGAAATTTAAACAGGGCAAAAGCTCATACCTTAGATTTACTCTTATATTTTCACCCAACTAAACTATCTATTTGTGACATGTTTCAAGCGAGAGCTAATGTTCTGATATATTAAGGTCGGTTTCTAATGTCTCTGATTTCCCGACTATCAACGAGTATCCTGCATGACAATAACATGAAGAATGTCAGGAATTTTCATGTAGGAGAACCCTATGTGTCACTTATCTTTATATATATATTTTTTGTTTTTATGAAATCAACTAACCTGGTTTTATTTACAGTGAAAGTAAAAACTTACCGAAAAAAGTGAAAAACTGTGAATCAAAACAAAGAAAACAAACTAGTATGTATAGTGAGAGTTTAGAAACTGATTATTGCATAAAATGATTCATGTAACACCTGTTGATAGGGGCGTTGAGGATTTTACCATCAAGATTTTCAAACAAAAAGGAATTATTCCCTTCAGAAGCTTTGAATTTGAAAGGTCCACACCATATATGGTCAAATTTATTGTGCTTTCCTGGGTCTTCCTTTCTAGCATCCCACTTTAAAACCAAGTCACCAAGGAGGAATTCCGTGTCTTTATCTTTTTGGTCAAATAGGGATTTCATGTTATCCTAATACTTATGGAGTTTTTCATCTACTTCAGCCCTATTCTGTTGGACTTCAATCAGTTGATTTATTCTTCTGGTGACATGATTTGGCTCTTCCTTTTCGTCTTGCTAGAGTTTCATTACAGGAAGAGCTAGGTTTATGGGTAGTACGACGTCAGTCCCATACACCATTTGAAAAGGGGACGTCCCGATCGATTTCTTGGTACCTATCCGATTCTCCCACAAAGCATATTTCAAATGCACATGCCAAGCTTTCTTATTTTTGTTCAACACTTTCTTAATTATGGTGATCAATCTCTTATTTGATGATTCATCTAATCCATTGCCTTGAGAATAATACATTGTGGAATGGCCCAGTATAATATTGTATTTTTGGCAAAAACTAACCATCACCATAGATTTAAATGCCTGGGCATTATCTGTAACTATCTTCTGAGGACAGCCAAATTTGGATAAAATGTTTTCCTCCAAGAAGTTTATCGCCACTGAATCTATAACATTTCTGATTGGAATGGATTCTACCCATTTGGGGAAATAATCCATAGCGGTTAGGATCCAATTGTGTTGTGCACTAGAGTGGGGATTGATTTCACCGATAAAATCTATCCCCCATTGTTGGAACAAGGCTTCTGTTTTAACTGGAACCAAAGGTAATGCAGGAAGCTTCTGCTTGCCTGAAAATAGGTGGCATGGATTACAGGATCTAAATTTAGCACTCACATCAATGAATAATTTAGGCCAATAATATCATGCTCTCAGGATTTTATAGGCCATTTCTCTCCATGCGTGATGTCCTCCACACAGTCCCTCATGAAATTCATTTATAAATCTCTCTGTTTCATATTCTACCAAACAACTTAGTAAAGATCCTAGAGGATCCTCTCAATATAATTGGCTATCCACGATACAATTTTTTACAATGTGCAACTTTAAAGTTCTAGCTTTAGAAGGAGTCATATTGCCTAGGAACTGTAGAGTTAGAAGGTAAGAGACTATATCTTTATACCAAGATGAAGAAGAGAACTTCTCCTCGATTTGAGTTGTGGGTATTTGATCGTCGAATTCATATATGTCCAGAAATCCTTCGCACTCTTGCAGGTTGTTTATTCCAAGCTCTCTGAATTTAGATTCGGCTAGTAGCTTAGCCAAAACTTGTCCTTTGATGAGATTTGTTGGTTTCACCTCTAGATCAAATTATTGAATTTTAGCAAGTCATCGACCCCTCCTTCCGTCACTATCGGGTTGAACCAATATATCTTTAACATAACTGGTGGGTACATATGCAATTATTTTAGAATGTAGTACATAGGTCCTAAAATATTTTAGGACCTTCACCATTGCATAGGCCTGCTTTTCCATTATATCGTATCTTAGCTCTATGTATCTAAGGCTTTTACTAAAAAATGATATTGGTTGTTCAAACCCTTCTTCATTCTTCTGAAGGAGTACTGAAACAATTGTGTGTTTGGATACGAATGAGAAAATTAAGAATTCTTTTAGATAATCTGGGCTCTCCAACACTGGTGCTTCACCTATGACCTTCTTGATGCACTCAAATGACACTTTGGCTTCAGTCTTTCATTTAACCTCGTTGTCCTTAAGCATATATGTAATCAATTTCATGATTTCAACGAAGTTTGGGATAAATCTTCTTAAAAAATTATTTTTTCCTAAAAATGACTGAATCACTTTTCTATTTCTAGGAATATTGATAATATCTATAGCTTCAACCCTTTTCAGGTTGATTTTAATTCCATCCCCAGATACTATATGGCTCAAGAGTTTACCTTCCTGCATTGCAAAGTGAGATTTCTTAGGGTTTAAAGACAAACCGAACTTGCGACATTTCTCAAACGTCTGTTTGAGGTGTACCAGGTGTTTTTCATCAAATTTAGAAAATACAGTTAGATCATCAAGATAAATGACAACAAACTTATCTCTTTCGCCAACAAAGGTGATGTCCATAGCTCGTTGGAAAGTGGCACCTACATTCATTAAACCAAATGACATTTTTTTTATACATAAAGGTACCCCATGGGGTGGTGAACGCGGTTTTTTCTTTATCATCCTCGTGGACTACAATTTGATTATAGCCCGAAAATCCATCAATAATGGATATTCTATTTTCCTCGACCACTTTTTTCAATACATGATCCATTTTAGGTAATGGATACTTATCTTTGAGGGATGATTTGTTTAAATTTCTAAAATCTACGCACAATCTGATTTCACCGTTCTTCTTTCGTACCGGTACTAGATTGGCTACCCACTCGAAGTATTTGAGTGGAACAATGATTTTAGAATCCAGGAGTTTCTTTACCTCCTTTTCTATTACAGACAGTAGTATGGGATTTATTTGTCTGAGCTTCTGCCTAAACGGTTTAACACCCTGCTTCAGAGGAATTTTGTGTTCAATTATGGTGGTATCATAAGTTCTTAATTCATCATAGGACCAGGCAAAAACATCCTTGTAATGTTTGAGAAATCAACATATCTTCTTTTTACTTCAGGAGGAAGGTATTTAGATTTTTTATCAGCTTAGGATTTTCCTTGGTGCCTATATCACAGTCTTCAACCTCTTCTGGTTGAGGCTGTAAAGTAGACTTTAAGGGAATATCGTCACAATCGAATAATCTCTCCAAAGGAATCAGACCCTTAGGGATCTGATTATTTTTTAGTACAAGCATGTAGTGATTTGTGATCTTATCTCGAAACTCCTGAGGATCTTCACCTTCCTGCATAATCCAAGCAGGATCATTCTGATTTTCCTGATCAATATGGGTTTCAACAAATTCATCCACCATTTCTAAGAATTGTCTGATTTTCTCATCATCTTCGAATACCTGCCAATGTTGTATATTGTTTGGTATTGATGGTATGTGCTTCATTTCTATATGATACAAACGTTGCAACGTCTTTTGCCAAGGAATCTGTCTGTTTATTTTCAACTCTGGGGATGTGGTGGATATTAAACGATGAGAAAAAAATCTCGATCAGATCCCAGGCAAAATTTATATAGGATCTCAACCTTGGGTGTTTGGCCTGGTACTGCCGCTTTATCTATTTTACTATCAATTCCACATCATCATAAACTATCAGGTTTTCAATTTTCAACTTCCTGGAAGCCTCTAATCCCAAGACCAGGGCTTCATGTTCACATACATTATTGGTGTAATAGATATTCCATTGTAATCTGTAAGAGAAGGGAATAATAAACTCATCCCCAGGTGCCACAAACAACACTCCAGCTCCTTCTCCTTCACATGACGAAGCATCATCGAAACACATTTTCCAAACTCCAATCTTATTTACATTTTTATTTTATTTTTCTATTTTTTATTTTTCTGTATAATTTTCTTCTATACATTCTTCTAAATCATCATCAATCGATAGTGTACAATTTCCTAAATCATGATCTGTGACATACACAGGGTAATTATTCGGATTCAACGGATCACTTACTGTATATGCTAGCCTTGTTTCTCTGTATAGGTGGGTGAACTGTCCGCTGAAGATCCAGATTGTAGTGTATGTCATGTCGAGTTGAAGGGATCCTCCAAGCTTAGCACCCCAAGACCTGGATAACAACATACCATGCTTCAGAGGGATATCAATAACAACTACATCCATCATAACACTTTTTATAGGAATTTGTGCAAGATTAACCACTAAATCTTTAATCATACCCATACATTTAACTTTTCTTGAATCAAAAGAATAAAGATCTCCGTATGGTCTTGTAATTTCAAGACCAAGTCTATCCATAATAGATTTGGGCATCAAATTGTGGGAGGATCCAGAATCTAACATGAAATTATGGAGCAGGTGATCATGCACAGTTAGCATAATGTAGAAAGGAGCAACATAATCCCTGGTACCTTCAAAACGCGAACCAAACACTATATTCGGTTTATCATCTTCTAAATTTGTAACGTCGTTCTGACTTTCAATATCTAGAAATGTTATCAATTTGGCAATTTGTTTTCTGTATGTAGGGTTTTTTGCCAGTTCGACCAGAGGTACATGAATCTTGATCTTATTATTCTCATTTTCTAGACTGAAATTTCCCGTTGTTTTATCGGTTTCTCTGGTCTGGATATCTATCTCCCTTCTTTCTGATTTATTGGTATGTGTCACTTTTGTTTTAGCTGTTTTTTCTTCTTCACTCTATGTTTGAGCTATTTTTGTTTTGAAAGTCTGTGATTCAGCTGCTTTTACTTTGATATTCTGCATTTTAGTCTTAGGAATTTCCGTTGTTCTTGTATTAGTAGCTGTTGTTTCTGATGTTTTTGTTTTGGAAGACTGCATTTCGGTGGCCTTTGTTTTAATGGTCTGTCTTCCAATAGCTTTGGGAGCTGCTTGATCCACTTCCTCTCTCAACAAGATTTTCTTCGGTTGGTCATTTGTCATATTTCTATTTCCAGGCCTCAAATTATACTTCTGTTGGAGCTCAGCCATTATATTATTGGCGATTCCTTGATAAGCATAATATTTTGTGATATTTACGCTATCATCATTATTAGATCGATATTCTACGTTTAAAGACCTTTCACAATCTTGTCTCGTAAGATGAGGTTGTTGGTAGTCATCGCCAAGATTATTCATATCTTCCTCTAACTCCTCAAACTCTTGTATGTCATCTCCTCCTATAAAATTTTCATTTTTAAAGGGAGTCTGAATCTTTTGATCTTCATTTTTAATTGGTCTTTGTTGTATTTGGGAGTTAGGGTTCCTCCTGAAATATTTTCTAGTGAACTAATATGCTTTAGATTGATCCAGTTCCATCTTCAAAATTTTGTTTGATAATTCTTTAATTATTTTTTCCATATCATCCATCTTATCTTCCGAGGGCCTCCCAGATCCAGAGGGTCTTGCTTGTTCTCTAAATCGTCTATTCTCTTTATTTCCTGTTTCAAATTTAGTTTTTAACTTTTCTGATGCCATCATATTTGACTCAATATATACATCATCGTCTTGCATTTTAGTGAGGTCAACAACTCTCCTTTCTCTCAATAATAGAGCAAAATCGGGCTCAAAAGCCCCGACGAAAGTTACTTTTGTTGCAGGTTGGGAAGGTTTAACCTCAGTTGGGATCTTGTTATATAATTTATTAAATCTTTGTGTGAATTCAAGAACTATTTTTGAATTTTTCTTTCTTAAAGCTCCAAATTTGGTTAAATAATAAAGGTGATCTTTTCTCTCTCCCCATTGTCTGAGAAAGGCACTTTCTAACTCGTCATATGATCCTATTGAACTTGTCGACAGTCCTCGGAACCAGGTTCTCACCTATCCTTTGAAAGTTTGGACTAGGAGCCTTAAAGAGATGTCTTCATGCTCGAGGCTGAGGATATCGACGAATTGATCAAATAAATTTATATGTTCAGTCGCGGTTAGGTCTCCCTCTCCTGTGAATTTTGGCAGATTTTTCATATAGTTTTCGGGTAAGTCGTGGAGGGGAACTTGGAGGACCAAAGGAGCATATCTAGCAGCTACTTTAGTGAATATCCTAGGAGGTGGAGGTGGCCCTTGACCACCTCCTCCTCCTCTGCCAACACCATGTCCTCCTCCACCTCCGCCACCTCCTGCACCACCTCCAGCAGCACCTCCTCCGGTAGCAGCCATTGGTAATATAGGGGATGAAACTTGGAGATTGTAGAGGGGGTTTTGAAATATGTGTAGTGATCTTTAGGTTACTTTAGGATGACACGAACGAGGTTCCAGAAACTGACTGTCCGGAGACAAAAAAACTGAAAAGTGGGGAAATGAGAGATGAGGACTAGGTTCTTCAGACTTGCAAGATATATAAATGAGAGAACCAGTGGGATTCGAATCAGAGTGTAAGATATATTATTCAATACTTCAGGAAGTTGTACTCTTTACTTCGGGAACTGATGGAATATAAATCGAGGCAGGTATCAAGATGATCCCTTTACATTTATTAGCAAAGGGGGTAGTTGAATAGGTTTCGGCCTTTCTCTAGGATAAAACAAATTTGTGGTTTATGATTTCGGCTTCAATTCTATCAACTGACGTTTCTCTGAAAAGGATTTGGGTGGAAACTTATTGTGAAGTTAAAAGTTCAAGTGGAACCTTAGCATTAGACTGTGTGGGTTTAGGATGGTAAACTTTACTTGTGGACGCAGTGGTTTGCTTAAGGTATCCCCTTGGTTTTAAAAACTTTTCAGCGTTGGAAACAGGCGTGGTTTGCCTATCATCAGGGTTTTGTTTGGTATTCCTTCACCCGAATGCCAGTTTATTAAATGTGGAGTCGCCAAGTGAAAAATAAAAATTAAGCCTTATGATGTATTCAATCTTTGTTCACTATCAAAGAGAGAAACTTACAATTGTCATTCTGCCAGGGAAAAATAACTTCGTTTCTCCATCCTCGGCAACGATGCCAAAAAGATGTTGTTCCTGAGTTTGCACTTAGGGCTCAAAGCACAATGTTAGGTATCAGGAAATAAGGAAAGTTTAAAATTTTTCTTTTTCTATCTCAACCGTGTGAGAAAAATTCCTTAAATGGAATTAATAGTATAACAACTCGGAGGCTGTTTTTCATCTCTGATTTAAATTTGAAAATATTGGATATAATGAGAGAAAAACATAAAGCTGTTAGACAAAGAAAGGAATCAAATACAAAAGAATCTTACTTTTTTACAAAAGAAGAAAATAGATAATGTAACCTTTAATGAAGCATAAAATATAGTAATCTAATTAACTCACAGGTCTTGTATTTGCTAATAGCCAATATAGAGGAAAGTTTGTTTGTTATTAGATAACTGAATGAAATATAACCACAATAGATGTTGTACTAAATTACGATTAGGAATTCATCAAGGAAGTATATAAAAGATGTTGGAATGTGAAAAGACAGAAGAATACATAACTCAAACTGGACGAAATGTGGAATCTCTGGTCTACACTTGTATTAATCCTCAATGAGGAGAGTTTTCTCAATTTCAACCAGCAAGAAGAAGCCTTTGTTTATTCTTTTGAATATGCATTTATACAAATGTTCTCAACCTCAAACGGTTGGAATTTCCCTATATTTTAGAATAATTAAAATTTCAAAATATAGAAGCTGGAGCGCTTCACTTGCATTCTTCTTGATCTTCTCATAATGATGGCATAAGCATTTTCCTTTTTTGTATTCTAGCTCCGAAATAGATAATGTACACATATTGTATCATTGGTTGCTAGAGGTACTACCTTTTTCCTGCTCAATACATTTGATGCATCTTCCCACAAATTGATCTACCAACCTGGAATATTCTGTTAAGTTATTGGCCTCAAAAATGTATAATTTGTTTTCCAGCTGAGGCAATCCCTCTTCTATTCGCCTATCCTCTAAAATAATGCACTGCAATTGTAGATTAGGCTTCACTATCCATCTATCTATTTGAGAAATATCGACCTATTTTATATGTGATATTTCAACTTGGGATTCTTCCATATTTGTCTTAATGTCAAGATGATGTTTAGCTATATCAATCTGACCCAGTATTCCAGAACTATCCTCTTTATCAAGGCCTAATAATTCTTTGTTAAGTGAACGAAAAACTTCTTCACAAGATTATTTCACTTCCTTAGCCATTTTCCTACCTTCGGCTATTTTTGACTCCCAAGTCTTTAGTATAATATCACCTCTGGTTTTCTATGAAATGGACAATCTAGAAGCCATAGCTCTTCCTTCTTTTGTTGATGATATAACCGCTTCTTGGAAGGTAGTTCAGGCAATGATAACATCTCTCTCTCTTAAAACAATATTACTTAATGCTTCATCCATCACCTGAGAATGATTTTGGACGATTTTTACTTTAGAGAGTAGGATTTGTTGAGCTATTTCTAGTTTCTTTAGCACTTCCAATGCTTGATCTTGAAACAGTGCTATATCCACAACTCTTTTCTCATTGGAACTGACCTTGTCTTGTAATTGTTTTATCAACTCATCTTGCTGGATAGTCCATCTTTCACTCACTTACATATTCTTGTGCATTTCATCAAGACTAGACTTGAGCAGTTGGATTTCTTGCTTATCACTAGATCTAGCTTGTTCAAGCCTTTTATTGACTTCATCTCTAGCATTCTTTTCTGTAGTCCTTATTTGATTTTGCAACTGACTTATCACCTGATTCTTCTTCTTCAGTTTTTGTTTTAGATTATCAATTGAGAATAGGTTGGTTGTTGCAAAAGCTCCCAAAGAGCCTGCTACCTCTATAGCAAAGTCTAGGGATGATTTTAGGGGATAAATTTCGCTCATGGGCTAATTTTACATGGTTTTTCTAAAAACGAGATTTGTTATTTTAAAAATGATTCGCCCACATTCTATAGGATAAAATTATTTTACCTTAAAAATAGCTAGAATTTTATAAAAACTATATAAAATACTTAGAAATTTAAATATTTTTACAAAAATATCGCCAAACATTTATAGTTGACATATGAAATATTAGTAAGATATGTCAAGGTTTCTACATTTCAAAATAAATTACCATCCTTAAAATCATTCTTGGCAAAGTCTTCTTCTTCCAAATTTTGTCCATGCAATAGTACTTTGTGCTTTTTGATGATCGCACCTTCTTTTTCTGGTGTATTTCCTTCTTCACCACAACTTTCCTCTTCTTACTGAAAAATAAATTGGAAGGAGATATATCTTCAATAGGGATAGGCATGATATCTCCTATGAGTATTACCTCTGCATTAGGGTTTCCTCTAGTGAATTGAAATGGCGTGACAACCTGAATGGGGTTGTCGATTTCTGTAGATAACTGTTTTGCAGTTCCATCTGCAGTTGATTTATCTGATGAAGATAGTGGCTTATCTTCTCCTTTCTTTATTAATGTCTCTTATTGATCTTTGGCCTGGTCATCACATACCTCTGTCGTCGGGATATCTTTTTTCTGAGTCAAGATCTCATATTTCTCTGAGTTTCCAGGGCTTCTTGTTTTCTAGAGCTTCCGAGTTCTGAATTTTGGGTCTCTATTTGCTATGTAGTAGGGGACATTGGGTTTTAAACTTGTAATACTTTCGGAAGACTACTTCTTCGATGTTTTTGGAAGTTGTAAAAATCAATCATTTTATCAGGTAATAGAGCTCGAACTTGGCTCAGAACTTCTTGGTAAGATCTCACCCTTCGGAACATTTCGTCTTGAGGGGATTCTTCATGTTCATACTTTTTGAGATTGCAACTAGCCATATGGTTACCCACGACCTTTTGTGGGTCATGTTTTTTAAATTCAATGTTAGCCAATTTTATTTCTTCTAAGGCCGCAGCCTCCACTTTGGAGTGGCCGAAATCCAATAAAGAAAATGCACCAATCTGTAAGGGAAATGATGGCCATACCTTTTTTTGTACTCCTTTGAACTCTTTTCTAATTCCCCCGAGTACAGTTTTTCGTGCGACCTCGTGGCACACTAGCCGGTCTAGTAAGAATTACGGTAAAGCATATGGGGGAACTGAGCAACCGAAAAATCTGATATAAGAGAAGTGTTCCTCGATGTACCAGTCTACCACTTTATCCAAGTTAGCCACAATTGTGTTTGAAATTCTAGGAGGTGAGTGACCAAAAACATCAATGTGCATCGGCACCGCTACCCAATGACAGATTTCATAAAAGAAATCCTTTGCCTTGTCTTCCCATAGTTTTGAATGATAAATATAAATTGGTTCTACACTATCTAGAGTCCAACTCTATCCCATCAGTGGGAAAGGCGTCATGAAACATATGGCGTCCATGATATAAGATGAAATGTAAAATGAAGTTGATTTCACCTTGGTTTTCTTTGCTTGGTATTCTATAATTTCACTAGTTAGACTGTCCAACAACATCTTGGCCTAGTCGAAAGAATAAACTTCCGCCACTGTGTGTATAATGGGTACCCATGGTAGAAACAAATGGGATGTGTTCTCTTTTCCATAAATTCTACACATCATCATGGCTATATACATGAACTATGGTCCTAGATATGAGATTAAGTATATGCTCTGAGAATCGGGTTTGAATGTTTCGGGGCATGAGCACCAATCCTTAATAAAGTTGGAAAGATTCTTTCCATATTGATCACACTCCTTCTTGCTAAAATTCTTTAGAAAACTAGCATTGTAAATGAAGTTTGATGTTGAAGATAGTTTATACATCACCTGTATGTGTTCCGATGGAAATGACCCAACAACTACCTTCTGAGAATTGAAAATAGTTCTAGTTGGGATATCTGCATGATCCAATGCCCATTTAATCATGTCATTGTAGGGTAAATGACTCGACCTTGTTGTTACCTTATGCATCTCTGCCTAAGCAATAGTCTTGTATTTGGTAGATAAGTCTTCTTTTTCGTTGTTGCATGAATCATCAGGGCATTTTACCAGCTCGTATTGTAGGATGTTGAATACATTCGTCCAGGTTTTAACTATGTTTATACTTATGGGTGAGGTGTTGGAGATAACCTCTGAACTCTAGCCTAAAATCTCACTAGTTTCTTTAGCTTCTTTTCATGGCGGCATGGTAGCAGTTCTTAAAAACCTATTATTTGTCACAAAACACACACAGGACTAAGTATTTCATTAAGCAAGCTCTACCAAAATGGGAATGTAATTTAAAATGAAAAAGTCTTTCTTGCCTTAGACGCCTTGACCTACATATACCTTCACTGACAATATGTTTAAGTCTTTTAATAAAAATATTTGGACATTAACACAAGATCTTATTTGAAATCATTTCCCCAGGATGGTCATTTAATAACATTAATGGTCAATTTTCATGATCAGAAAAGAAAATTGAAATCACCCATATCGCAATCAGCATAAACTCAATGGTAAAATAAAATTGTTTTATTTGTTAATAAATCAAGTTTATACGTTAATTAATTATGTTTACCTTCATCCATTTCGGGGTTTTAGGTCCCTGGTTAACCTATTTCAAATCAAGCTAATATTCCCGAATCGCGAAATCGCGATTGATTAATTAATATTAATCATGTTTAACGTTTTAATTAATCATGATTAATTATGGGTTTCGTGACCTCGGGTATCGGGATTTCAGGTTGTCGTTCGAGACTGGATTCCTGAGATGCGAATTTGCGATAAGATTTATTTATCGTTAATCATTATTAATTGTTTAATTAACTCGGTTTAATTTAAGTTGGTTTCACAATTTCGTATATCGGGACTTTGGTGATCGCTCGAGGCATGGATCCCCGAATCATGAAGTCATGATGTGATTAATTTGTATTAATCATTTGTAATGCTTTAATTAAGATGGCTTAAAACTTCTCACAATTTCGTGATTTCGCATGTCGAGAAATTGAGATTCATTACATGTTGGACTGTTAGGTCTGCGAAACCCCAAGACTCGGCATTTTGAAGATTGTCTTTAGTGATTTGACCTTTCAATTAGTGGGAAGCTCCATAAATTTCTTAGGATCTTTGTATTAAATAGAAGACCCCATCAATGGTGATATCCAAGTGCGTGTTTGTCTTTATTTAAACAAAAATTAAACTTATTTAAGTCTGAAGTTTAGAAAAAAAATATGTTTCAACACCGAGCACGCCTGGTATCGTACCCATGGCATGGAGGCTGCTGTGAGGGGCCATCACCTACTAAAAAAAAAATATTAAATTTATATGGCCATTTTTTAAATATCATTGAAGTAGTTCATTCGTATTAAAAAAAACCTTTGCAATGTAAATATTTACCTGTTGGTCCACTAATTGACACCGTTGGAATGGTTTCCTTATTCTCCTGATCATCTTCAGGTCGAGGAGGATGAACTATGACATTCTCTTCCATTGAAATGACAAAATTTATAAGGACAAAATTGTAAATGTATAAGTAATAAAAATTAGAAGTATGAAATTTATAAGTACGAAATTATTATGTATATGATTAATATACAACCATTTTATCATCGTGGGCCTCAGTCATAGGAACATCTTGGGGTTGCACCCCACTAGGATGGTCCTGCTGGGGAGCACCATGATCTTATGGACACATTGCACTATCAACACTTTGTTGTCCAATGCTAATGGTTTCATTGATAGTGTTTCTCCCCTGATTAAAACAAATTAAGACATTAAAGTTATGGACGATATCAAACATTTATGTATTTTATAAGTAATGAAATGTTAATGTAGATTGATTTTTATTTACCTTATCCCGTAAACTGGATCTTGGGGTTTTCCCCATGCTTTTCCTACAATCAACCATGACTTTATAGCCATACTTGTAACCAAGTTGGAGATTTTCCTCCGTGGTTTCAGTTCCGAAGTCGTTGCCCTACATTGTATAAGAGCATGTTTTTTTAATGTTTTTGGCTGCAATAAACTGAAAGTTGTAAGGCGATACAAATAATATTCTTAAGATGTTTGGGTACTTACGATTCATGACTGTAACCTCGAGTAGCCTCCCTGGCCTAGCTTGTGTTGGCCATGTTTGGAAATCCTTGCTTTGGTTTCCTTCGAAGTGTCAGGAAACCTATCATCAAAATTTTCAAGTATGCTATATACCACACTTTTATTTAGATCTAAAGAAAATTAGAGTTATTGAAATCAAAATATTGCAATTTACCTTGGGGTACCAATTATTTTTTCTCCTGATATTTTAAATATATTTTCTTTTGTATCATCAATGATCACCTTCCACTCCCTCTTTGGAATCGAGGGAGGACGCTCATACCTAGGGTTTCCTACCAAGCTTCATCTATAAACATCTCGCGTATATTTTAAATATTCTTTTCTTTCCAAGCTGACAATTTTTTTATTGAACGTATCTACTCCAAAGAGGCCTTCGAGATAATCCATAAGTTATTTTTTGAGGTTGGAATTCTGACAATTCCACCTCATGCGTAAGGTTGCCCCAAAAATCAACAAGGCCTTTCTCTCCAGGTGCTTATAAAAATGGTCATTTCCTACAGACAAAAAGATATGATCATTAATTTAAAAATAATAATCTAGATGATTTGTGTATGAGATGGACAACATGAAATAGTTAAAATATGAAAAACTACTTGGGAGTCTTATTTGTTTTAATGGAAGTTTGTTATCGTCGACCAAAAATGTGCACAAAAGGGTCCCTGTGCTAGTCACACATCTAGCTCTAGGAAATGCAACCATGACAACCACATCATCATCCTCATCTTTCTCACCACCTCTAGAGCCTGACCATTGTGTGGATGCCTGGTGGTGTGTTTAATGGATCCTATCTAAATTAGGTGTGGAAAATGGAGAAGTAAAAAATACTCTAGCCGATGTATGACATCCTGCGTTAGGACTCTATGGCGTCTATGGAACACCACTACTACCAACAACGGGATGAACAAGCTCCAAAGATATATTTATAAAAAATAAAATATTTTTTTTCATGAGATAATGTAAAAGTTAAAAAACAGAGTTTCATAATTGAACAGATGAGTACATTAAAAAAAAACACTTTAAATTATGGTTATTACCTTATATGTGTTAATCTGTGACATAAGGATATTGATCTTTTCTAGGACGCCAGGATTTTGATATGGACGCTATAACCAGCTATCAAGTTCCTTGTTCATTTTAATGATCTTTATTTTGATTAGTACCATCAGATCAGGGGATGAATACAACCCTTCCTCATTGGCGGAATCATGATCAACATGGCCTACCGACTACATATAATTTCAACATGAAAATCAATGTTATTTTAGTTATATAAACAAATGAAATAATTGATCACCACAAAAATAAAATTATATAAATAAATAATAAAATTCACATAAAATGAAAGTCGAATTTGATAATCAATTACATGTTCTGCAGCTGACCCTTTTCCGCAATCATCCTGCCACATTATAATAGAATATAATTAGAACCCCCAAATATTTTAAAAAATTGTTAACGATAACAAAAAAACTGATTGCCACCCAAATAAAATCATCCTCAATGATCAACCTCCCACATTATTATAAAATTGAGACCCTTAAATATTTAAAACATTGTTAAAGATAAAAAAAATATAATGCAATAAGTAGAGGTTTCTTAAAGAGGTTTTTCATAAGTACCCACACACTATTAGTTGATATTTCTATTCGATTCAAATGGTAATACACAAATAACTCTTCCATAGGAGCTATTTTTTTACCGCGCACATGACTACCTGATTCTCTTTACATCCCTCATATATGCAATTCGGTTGCTTGTTTGTTGTCTTGAGTCGTGTCTTGTGTATAAACCCTACAATATTTTCGGAAGCTTTAGGCCTTCCATCAATATAGATAGTCGCTCCCTTATTTTTATCTTTGTTTATTAGCTGTATATAATTTGAGGCGAGTGCATATCTCTGCATACTTCGCATGTATCGGACCAACCGCATCCAATCATTATAATTGTAACACGGTCCGAAATAGTCCATAAATTCAGTTATCGTATTTTATTTTATAGTTATTCCATCCATGTAAAATAGCCCCAGGCCATGCAAGGAGGATGGTGCAATGCGATATGTCTTATTGTTAACAATGAATTCAGTGTCTAACGGAGGCAGTTCCTTAGGTACCCATTGTTTCACCAGATGCTTATACATGAGTGGTACCTCTATGTCTCCTATGCTCTCATCATCATAAGAGCATGATTCTCCTTCGGAAAGAAAAAATTCCATGCGTCTACAAAATTTTATTCTGACTTTTTCACCTCTGGTCATTGTTTGCATATCGTATCTACTAGATGCAGTCACATTTCCCTCTATTTGTTCTAAGATTCCCTCACTCGAGGAATAAGTATCCGACATGTACCTTTTTGGTTGTACCTTCAGTCGCATGTGCACGTCTTGTTAGTGAGTAGTCCAACATCATCCTAGTTCCAATTTTTGAATTTTTTTTTCTATATTCAAAGTTCTAAATAAATGTTTTATGTCTTTAGTTTTGGATGCACAATTAGAGGGTGCAATTACCTAAACTAGTAGGGGCACTCATGCATGTGGATTCCTAACTTAGTGAAGTTTATGAATCTCTAGGTGGGTTTCACCTAGAGAACGGTGAGAGGAAGAACATAATTCCACCTGGAGCTTGAAGACACATAGGGGGGATTTTGTGGATGCCCTCAATGAGGAATATTACCATGTGGGAGCTACGGGGACCAATACACCAAATGGTTGTAGCTCCACCGAGGTCAGAATCAAACTATGGGACTATACCAACACCTTCCATACCTTTACTACAAACTTAGGTAACTAACCAACATAGAGTTCTAAAATATTGAAGATAGTTTTAAATGGGGAAAAATTAAATAGATACAACGCTTGAAAAATTAAATGAAAGTTAGTTTGACGAGTGGAAGATTAATGGGATGTAAGTCGATGAAAGGTAAGAAGATATGAGGAAAGGATGAGGCATTAAAAGAAGTATAAATATTAAATAAAGTAGTCATTCAAGCAATAAATGAGGCAAAAATCAATAAAACATATCCAATTAAGAAGAAATCCACAAAAGTTTCCAAAAAATAACTATGTCCCCAAGAATTCCCAAATGATTGAGATAGAGGGAAGTCCATTAATATAGTAAGAACCAATAAAAGTGGTAGTGATAATGAAGATATGGTAATTGTAATGATGAGAGAAAGAGGAAAAAAAATAGCACCGTTTGTCATAGAAAATTGAGCCCAAAACTAGAATGAAGGTCATTAAAAACTTATAGATAGATGAACTAGGATGGGTTGCATAAAGGAAGAGATATAAAACCTGGGGTAAAATCAAGCTGTGGAAAAGTGAAGAAGAGAAATGGATAGGAAAAGTAATAAACATTTCAAAAGTCAACGTTCATAGGATTTTAAACATGGCCCAATTGATGCAATTTCAATGTTTGAAAGAGGAGTCAACAAAGTTTATTCCCTTTTATTTTAATGGTATTCATATTTTAATGGGAGTGCCCAGCTTGATGAATTCAAAAGGGGTATCAAGTGGCAGATTTGACTCTTTCCAGCCATGAAATAAGGATAAAGTAAAAATTAGAGGAGGAGCACCCCATGTGAAAGGGGTTATAATAATTGCTTAGCACACATGCTTGAGAAATGCCCTAGCTAAGGAGAGGACACAATATGACAGCTAAACCATAAGAACATGGTTTAAATTTCATCTTGGAAGGAATGATCCACTGTATAAGGAAATATAAAATGATTGTATGGCATAATCAAGGATTATGTATGCAAGCAAAGAGGATTTGTCCCCAATCTCGAGGTTTGAATTCTTATTTTAAGGAAGGAACATGCTAGAAGAGCATGGTTTGAGGAAGAACTTCAAAGGACAATGACGTGTGCAAGAAAAGACTTTGTCAAACCCTATTTTGAGCATCTTTCCACCTTTATTGAGGAGTGCCAAACTTTGAGGGGGTTTTCTTGGAGTTAATTGTGGATATTGAAGAAGTTTAATAATATTTTATTTTATTTTGATACATTGCACATATACTCCTATTCATTTCTATTTTACATATAATTTTTTATGTCTATGATTGTTTTCCTTAATCATTCCAATGACTAGGCAAGTGCCCTTGGTATTTGTCTTAATCCATAGTTAAGGGACATCCTTGAATAGGTTATTCCTTCTTAGTATGTGATCGCGATCCCAAAAGGGGGAAATAGGAATGTTCCTCTTCATTTGAGCCAACCCCTCTCCTCTTGAATCATTTGATTCCCTTGTAGGCTTCAATAGCCTCACAAGTGTGAAATTAAAAAAGGTGCAACTCTATGTTTATCTCAATAAACATCGAGGGAATGACTATGTTAAATATCTAAGAGAAATCCCCATCAAAAAACTTTCTATGCACAAAGGATATTGAATCCAAAGACACTGATATGACCTCCTCATCCCTACCTTTCCTTGGACTACCCACTGATATGATTTATCTCTACCACTATTGTCTTCCTTCTCCCATAAGAAAATTAGGTTGGTGTGATCCATATTTTTAAAAGTTGGATCTCAATGCAAAAAAATTATGTTGGGAAGGAAGGTATGATGACCTTCTTCAAATTGATGAAAATGGAATGCTTAAGGGGGTTGATATTCTTGGTGAAGTAGATCCTTCCTAAATTCATTAACATGATGGAATAATTCTCACTCTGCCTGGACATTATGCATGCTAACAACCACCCTCCCAAACACAGGTGAGAAAACATAATCAACTCGATTCATTGGATTTATTTACAATGTGAAGGTTTTCCAAATCAATTTCAAAAATAATGAGAAGTGAATGATGGTAACAGCCACTCACCATTCTCAAGCATGTTCATAGTGTTCCTTCTATCTCGGTCTCTTCCGCCCTCTGTGACTTATGTCTCCTCCGATGTAGTGCCCTAGATATCCTTCTCCAACATTCCCTCACACAGATATCAAGGTTTGGGAAGCTACTCACGGTGTGCTCTCCTCGCCTATCCTCTCATGTGCTCTCCTCGCTTCTCCTTAGATCTCTAATCCAGGTGGATATTGGTGGCCACCCACCTATTCCAACTGGCTCCTTGTGTTTGTTTTTTGTTCAACACGTTCTTCTGTCCTGCTTTGTAATTATGGTTTCTACACTTTTGGGGCTCTCTGAATCCCCACACATCCTCCAGGTGGATACAGGTGGCCTCTTGCCTAATCCAACTATATTATTTTGTATGTTTTCATGTCAAAACATCTTGTTGTACTTTTGGGGCCATTTTGGGGCCCTAAACATTATTTTTTTGGATTGCCACAATCAAACTATCGATGGAGTTAGATTTTTGATAGTGAAATGTGTAGTTCTCTGAAATACCTTTCCAATGGGTTATCACATGCCTAAAACAAAGGTCGTATGAAAACATTATGACCCTAGAAAGTTGAGATACCAAATTACACCAACTTACCCATAGGGACCACATGACGTTTGGCGTTTCGCCTTCTAGGGTAAGGTTTTTAGATGTCTAGGGTTTTGGCATTCATGAGTAATATGAAAAGGGCCTATGGAGCCTCATTATAATCCATTCTGCTCAGACAGATGCTCGTAGCAACCACATATCTTCTCAGAGATAGATACCACCATTCGAGCAAGTTTCAGCTCTATAGTTTTACAGTTTCAACCTATTTCATTATTTGGTAGAAGATATTGTTCACTGGATATTTGTGTTATTCTTCCTATCTCCATGTTTATTGTATTCAGTCTATTAATCAGTTCGTTCCACTCCTAAATCTGGATCAGTGGTATCAGAGCGGTCTTCTCTTCATTTATTTTTCTTCGTGCATGTCCCTGACAAGGTATGGGTACAAGAAGTTGGGACTTGAACCAATCGATCCATTACCATATCAACTTCGCCGATCTCGAAAAAAGCCCATGGGATATGAAAATAAATATGATAGATCATGAGATCTTATCAAAATGTTGCTCTAGGAAGCCCTCGCATGACAAAGGAATAGAATGATGGACAAATTCACCCAGATCCTTCGACGGTTGCCCACAGGAGAAGCATCTTCATCAAGCGGCCATGCAACCCCCTTCAAGGTATAGGTAAATTTTGGTATTCCATTATTTGAAGGACTGATAGATGCAGATGCTATAGATAAATGGTTGAAGCTACTCGAAGGATATTTTTCGGTCCATAATTTTTCCAATAGGGAAAAGATTACTTTTGCACTCCTCAAGGCCGTTCCCCATGTTAAAGACTGGTGGCATACTTACTCTGAGCAAAGGGTCATGGAGGACTCTGAAATGTTTGTGGTGGCCCCTACATGGGATTCCTTCCAGGATGCCATTAAAGAAAAACACTACCCTGTTGGAAGCTATGAGGACCAATACACTAGATGGACCACCCTACGTCAATAACGTGACCAGACAGTACCATAATTCACCAATATTTTCCATACCCTATGCACCAAATTAGGTATCAAATACTTTGAGCATCATCTGGTGCTCAAATACCACTGTTGTTTGCATAGATACATTGAAACATAAATGGAGTTCCTAGACATCACCTAATTAGGCACGACTTATGGATACGTTGTCAAGATTGAACAAAAAATTAAGCAGAAACAACGAGAGTTTGGATCTGCAAACCCCTCACAGCTGAAGTAGAGAAAAGGTATCCCCAACCCACACAAAAAGGGACTGGGTCAAGATGGCCACCCTTAGGACAACCATTCCAAGCCACAGGACAAGAAGGGTAATGAGAAGACGAAGAAGGACATGGGAGAATGGTGTGAGTACCATAAAAGTCCTCGGCACAACACCGAAGAATGTCACTCCAAGAAGTCCCTCATGGTCAATTTAAAGGCTTCCGAGTCAGAGGCTTATTCTGATTCTGAGTCAAATCCTGAAGGAGGTAAGCGGATTATCAATGTTGAGCCTAGTGCCATTGTCACTACCACTAAAGTCTAACCAAGTGAACCAGAAGAACTAGAGGAAGGGGAACACCTCTTTCACTTGCAGATGTGGGTCAAGGGGGCTCCGATTCATTTCATTGTTGACAATGGAAGTCACAAGAACCTAATTTCAGTAGAGATCTTCAAGCGAATGGACCTTCCAATGACATCGCACCTGTAGCCCTACACCATCGACTGTCTTTTCCAATGAAGAGATCTCCATGTTAGCCAACAATGTCATTTGTCCTATGACATCAATCATTTCAAAGATGAGGTACTGTGTGATATTTATCCCCTTGAAGTTTGTGATGTTATTTTAAAACAACCATATTTGTGGAAGCATCATGTCTTGTATGAGTCTAGACCTTGCAGTGTTATTATTACTTTGGGTAGAAAATTGTACAGGATCCCTGAGGTAGCACCACTTACTGCTATTTCTTTAATCTCTTCTAAGCAATGCAGTAAGGTCATTTCACAGACCAATAATTTTTTCTTCTTTGTGATCCATGATCATAGTAAGTATAAGGTCATCGCCACATCCGTGGCCTCTACACAATGCCTCTCTTTGCAACAACAACAAGTGGACGGGATTGTGGAAGAATATAGAGACATCTTCTCCTCACCTACAGGGGTATCGACACACTACCAATTCAAGAATCCAATTGATATGACCCCTGAATCACCTCTACCTAATGGACTAGTCTATCGAAACTCGCTGATGGAGAATGATGAAATCATGCGTCAGATCTTAGAGCTTGTTTAAAATGGGAAATTGTAATGGTGCAGAAGAAGGACGGGACTTGGTGACTCTGCATTGATTACAGACCCTTAAACAAAATCACAATCATGAACCACTACCCCATTCCCAGGATTGATGACCTTCTTGACCAACTCAATGGGGCCAAGTTCTTTAGCAAGATTTACCTAAAGTCTAGATACCACCAGGTTCCCATCGAACCAACTGATGTATGGAAGACAACCTTCAAGTCTAAAAAAGGTCTCTATGAATGGTTGGTCATGCCCTTTGGCTTAACAAATGCACCAGCCACTTTCATGAGATTGATGGATGATGTATTGAGACCCTTCACCAACTCCTTTGTGGTGGTATATTTGGATGACATCCTCATATTCAATAGAACATGGGAGGAGCACATGCGGCATATTCAATAGGTTTTGATCACTCTGCGATAGCACAAGCTTTATGCCAACTTGGAAAAATGCTCTTTTGGAATGAACAGGGTCTAATACTTGGGCTACATTGTTGATGAGCATGGGGTACATGTTGATATAGCTAAGATCCAAGTCATCCGTGACTGGCCATCCCTAACCACACTGACCGATATTTGGAGCTTTTTGGGACTAGCCAACTTCTACCGACGGTTCATGTTTGGATTCTCCCATATTGCATGGGCCCTCAACCAGGTTACCAAGGGCATTTTTAGGGCCAAGTTCGTGTGGGGGAAGGAGAAGCAATGATCATTTGTGATCTGAAGCATCAATTGTGCTCAGCTCCAGTACTCTCCTTTCTCGATCTGCAACAACCATTCGATATTGAGACTGATGCATCTGAATATGATGTGGGTGCAGTTCTCACTCAACATGGGCATCTGGTGGCATACCATAGTGAGACACTATCTGATAAGGTCTGTAAATACCCCACCTATGACAAGGAAATGTATTCCATTGTTCAAGCTTGTTGTCAATGAAAACATTACATTCTTGGGAAAGAGACGATCATACACACTGATCACAAGCCTCTATAGTTCATACAGACACAGGGGAAATTGCAGAACTACCACCATTAGAAGTGGTCCACCTAACTACAATAGTTCCATATCAACATCAAGTATAAGACATGTATCTCCAATCGTGTTATTGAGTTCCTCAGTCGGATTCCTCTAGACGAACTCACCACTGTGCTCCATTCATGTGGACATGAAGCATCTGAGTGGCCCCAACTTTATCAACAAGATCCAGACTTCTCCACCACCTACCAGCTCTTGGGTACAGGCGTAATTGCCACTGATTTTCACATTCAGGATGAACTCTTATGCCACCTAGGCCATCTGTGTGTTCATACAAGAAAGTGTGCAATGCTTACTTGGGAAGCCCACTATAGTTGGGTGGTAGGACATTTTGGCGTAGAGAAAACTGTGGTCGTTCTTCAAAAACATTTTATTGGCCAAAACTTTGACAGGATGTTAGCAAGTATATCAGATCTAGCACTACCTATGCCATTTCCAAGATATCCATCAAGAAAAAAGGCTTATACACCCCTCTTCCTATTCCTGATAATCCTTGGGAATCCATCTCAATGGATTACATGCCTAGATTTATGTCCACCAAGCAAGGAAATGACTACGTGTTTGTGGTCGTTGATCGGTTTTTGAAGATGGCCATCCTCATAGCCTGTAAGAAGAATGTCACAATGACAGATACTTCTAAGATCTTCTTCAAATGAGTGTGGGTCCACTTTGGGATACCACAGACTATCATCTCCGACCGAGACAAAAGGTTCCTCAACACCTTTTGGTCAAGTCTCTGGTCTTTGTTGGACACCAAGCTCACAAAATCCACTGCTTTCCACCCCAAATCGATGTCCAAACAGAGGGTGTCAATCAAATGATTGTGCACATCCTGGGAATGTATAATTCTAACCATCCATGTTCATGGGATGAGAGTCTCCCATATTTCCAACATGGTTACAATAGGGCTCTCCATAGTTCCATCAACCATAGCCCATTTCAGGTGGGTCTGGGATTCGAACCCTTGGGAACCATTGATATTGCACCTCCTCATGCCACCACACAACCAGACTCTTCCCTTGATCAGTCTATGATCGACAAAGCCACCATATTCATTGAGCGGATTCAGCGCATCTGCCAACAGGTCTAGGAGATTTTGTAGAAATCCAATGCTAAGTACAAACAATGCCATGATCAACACAGGATACCACACTAGTTTCAGGTTGGCAACAAATTCTAGTTACATCTGCAGAAGGAACGCCTCACTAGGCCCCAACAGAAGATTCTCCCACTTTTTTTATGGGCCTTACACTATCACCAAGGCTATGGGTAGAAATGATTTTGATCTCAACACTCCACCCTTCCTTGGTTTACATCTAGTATTCAGTGTGGATCTCCTTCGACCATTTTTTCCACCATGATTGGACACCTATGAGATCGCAGAACAAATGACACCAAAAGAGCTCAACCATGATTGCATGGAACAAGCATCCACTGATCATATAATGGATATATAGGTCAAAGTCACTCGTCAGTAGTGGGTCCAGCTTTATCAGGTTGTCAAGGTAGGGAAACTCCTACACCAAGGAAAGTGGCTCACCCGAGGCCAAATCCAGTAGAATTTTCCTCACCTGATGGGGTAAGTCAATGCAATGGATACCATTACTTCCTAAGGGGGGAGTATTGATCCAAGTGGATATTGGTGGCCACCCACCTATTCCAACTGGCTCCTCGTGTTCATTTTTTGTTCAACATGTCTTCTGTACTGCTTTGTAATTGTGGGTTATACACTTCTAAGGTTGTCTGAATCCCCACACATCCTCCAAGTGGATACAGGTGGCCTTTTTCCTAATCCAACTGGCTTGTTTTGTATGTTTTCATGTCAACACATCTTGTTGTACTTCCGAGACCGTTTTGGGGCCCTAAACGTTGTTTTTTTTGTCTCGCCAAAGTCACATTGTAGACTATGTTATATTTTGACAAAGAAATGTGTATCTCTATGAAATACCTTTCCAACAGGCTATCACACACCTAAAACGGAGGTTGTATGGAAAATTTACGACCCTAGGAATTTGAGGTACCAAATTACACCAACTTACCCATAGGGCCCACATGACTTTTGGCGTTTCACTTTCTAGGGTTAGGGTTTTGGATGTCTAGGGTTTTGTAATTCATTAGTAATATGAAAAGGGCCTTTGGAGCCTCATTGCAATCCATTCTTCTCATACGGATGCATGTAGTAGCCACATCTCTTCTCAGAGATAGCTACCACCATTCGAGTAAGTTTCAGCCTATTTCGTTATTTAATAGAAGATATTGTTCACTGGATATTTCTGTTATTCTTCCTATCTCTTTGTTTATTGTATTCATCCTGTTAATTAGTTTGTTCCACTCCTAAATTTAGATCACTCTCCTCTTCTTCTCTCCTCGACTCTCCTCGTCTGATCTCCTTGTGTGATCTCCTCGCGGTTTTCTCTCCTCACGTGTGCGTAGGTTTATAATGTAATTTTTTTGTTTTTGGTTTGGATTGTTATATATAATTAATATATATTACAATTATATATAATATATATTATAACTATATATAATTTATATATTATATAATTGATGTATATTATATATTTAATTCCTAGGCATGGTTTGTGATTCCCAAAAACAAATGTTATGGCCTAATTTTCCCAAACTTTGCCCTTATCTCTACAGGTGAAATATTCCCTATGCATGACATGTAATGGCTTGTGGGGCCACACATGGCCCATGAGTACCAAAGACAAATTTCATGGCATAAGATCTTAGAATTTGGCATTGGACCATGGCATATGCATTGAGAACCATCATTGGTGTGACAATCCTTGAAATGGTG
>JASDQU010735451.1:48311-62061 GCA_032191745.1 Picea mariana
ACCATCAGATTAGGGGATGAATACAACCCTTCCTCATCAACGAAATCATGATCAACATGGCCTACCGACTACATATAATTTCAACATGAAAATAAATGTTATTTTAGTTATATAAACAAATGAAATAATTGATCACCACAAAAATAAAATTATATAAATAAATAATAAAATTCACGTAAAATGAAAGTCGAATTTGATAATCAATTACATGTTCTGTGGCTAACCCTTTTCCGCAATCATCCTGCCACATTATAATAGAATATAATTAGAACCCCCAAATATTTTAAAAAATTGTTAACGATAACAAAAAAACTGATTGCCACCCAAATAAAATCATCCTCAATGATCAACCTCCCACATTATTATAAAATTGAGACCATGAAATATTTAAAACATTGTTAAAGATAAAAAAAAATATAATGCAATAAGTAGAGGTTTCTTAAAGAGGTTTTTCATAAGTACCCGCACACTATTAGTTGATGTTTCTATTTGATTCAAGTGGTAATACACAAATAACTCTTCCCTAGGAGCTATCTTTTTTATTGCGCAGATGACTACCTGATTCTCTTTACATCCCTCATATATGCAATTCGGTTGCTTGTTTGTTGTCTCGAGTCGTGTCTTGTTTATAAACCCTGCAATATTTTCGGAATCTTTAGGCCTTCCATCAATATAGATAGTCGTTCCCTTATTTTTATCTTTGTTTATTAGCTGTATATAATTTGAGGCGAGTGCATATCTCTGCATACTTCGCATGTACCGAACCAACTGCATCCAATCATTATAATTGTAACACAGTCCGACATAGTCCATAAATTCAGTTATTGTATTTTATTTTATAGTTATTCCATCCATGTAAAATAGCCCTAGGCCATGCAAGGAGGATGGTGCAATGTGATATGTCTTATTGTTAACAATGAATTCAGTGTCTAATGGAGGCAATTCCTTAGGTACCCATTGTTTCACTAGATTCTTATACCTGGGTAGTACCTCTATGTCTCCTATGCTCTCATCATCATAAGAGCATGATTCTCCTTCGGCAAGAAAAAATTCCATGCATCTACAAAATTTTCCTCTGACTTTTTCACCTCTGGTCATTGTTTGCATATCGTATCTACTAGATGCAGTCACATTTCCCTCTATTTGTTCTAAGATTCCTTCACTCAAGGAATAAGTATCCAATATGTACCTATTTGGTTGTACCTTCATTCGCATGTGCACGTCTTGTTAGTGAGTAGTCCATCATCATCCTAGTTCCAATTTTTGAATTTTTTTTTTTATATTCAAAGTTCTAAATAAATGTTTTATATCTTTAGTTTTGGATGCACAATTAGAGGGTGCAATTACCTAAATTAGTAGGGGCACTCATGCATGTGGATTCCCAACTTAGTGAAGGTTATGAATCTCTAGGTGGGTTTCACTTAGAGAATGGTGAGAGGAAGAACACAATTCCACCTGGAGCTTGAAGACACATAGGGGGGATTTTGTGGATGCCCTCAATGAGGAATATTACCATGTGGGGAGCTACGGGGACCAATACACCAAATGGTTGTAGCTCCACCGAGGTCAGAATCAAACTATGGGACTATACCAACACCTTCCATACCTTTACTACAATCTTAGGTAACTAACCAGCATAGAGTTATAAAATATTGAAGATAGTTTTAAATGGGGAAAAATTAAATAGATACAATGCTTGAAAAATTAAATGAAAGTTAGTTTGACAAGTGGAAGATTAATGGGATGTAAGTCGATAAAAGGTAAGAAGATACCAGGAAAGGATAAGGTATTAACAGAAGTATAAATATTAAAGAAAGTAGTCATTCAAGCAATAAATGAGGCAAAAATCAATAAAGCATATCCAATTAAGAAGAAATCCACAAAAGTTTCCAAAAAATCACTATGTCCCCAAGAATGCCCAAATGATTGAGATAGAGAGAAGTCCATTAATATAGTAAGAACCAATAAAAGTGGCAGTGATAATGAAGATATGGGAATTGTAATGATGAGAGAAAGAGGAAAAACAATAGCACCATTTGTCATAGAAAATTGAGCCCAAAACTAGAATGAAGGTCATTAAAAACTTATAGATAGATGAACTAGGATGGGTTGCATAAAGGAAGAGATATAAAACCTGGGGTAAAATCAAGCTGTGGAAAAGTGAAAAAGAGAAATGGATAGGAAAAGTAATAAAAATTTCAAAAGTCAATGTTCATAGGATTTTAAACATGGCCCAATTGATGCAATTTCAATGTTTGAAAGAGGAGTCAACAAAGTTTATTCCCTTTTATTTTAATGGTATTCATATTTTAATGGGAGTGCCCAGCTTGATGAATTCAAAAGGGGTACCAAGTGGTAGATTTGACTCTTTCCAACCATGAAATAAGGATAAAGTAAAAATTAGAGGAGGAGCACCCCATGTGAAAGGGGTTATAATAATTGCTTAGCACACATGCTTGAGGAATGCCCTAGCTAAGGAGAGGACACAATATGACAACTAAACCATAAGAACATGGTTTAAATTTCATCTTGGAAGGAACGCTCCAATGTATAAGGAAATATAAAATGATTGTATGGCATGATCAAGGATTATGTATGCAAACAAAGAGGATTTCTCCCCAATCTTGAGGTTTGAATTCTTATTTTAAGGAAGGAACATGTTAGAAGAGCATGGTTTGAGGAAGCACTTCAAAGGACAATGACGTGTGGTAGCAAAGACTTTGTCAAACCCTACTTTGAGCATCTTTCCACCTTTATTGAGGAGTGCCAAACTTTGAGGGGGTTTTCTTGGAGTTAATTGTGGATATTGAAGAAGTTTAATAATATTTTATTTTATTTTGATACATTGCACATATACTCCTCTTCATTTCTATTTTACATATAATTTTTTATGTCTATGATTGTTTTCCTTAATGATTCCAATGACTAGGCAAGTGCCCTTGGTATTTGTCTTAATCCATAGTTTAGGGACATCCTTGAATAGGTTATTCCTTCTTATTATGTGATCATGATCCCAAAAGGGGGAAATAGGAATGTTACTCTTCATTTGAGCTGACCCCTCTCCTCTTGAATCATTTGATTCCCTTGTAGGCTTCAATAGCCTCACAATTGTGAAATTAAAAAAGGTGCAACTCTATGTTTATCTCAATAAACATCGAGGGAATGACTATGTTAAATATCTAAGAGAAATCCCCATCAAAAAACTTTCTATGCACAAATGATATTGAATCCAAAGACACTGATATGACCTCCTCATCCCTACCTTTCCTTGACCCAATGATATGATTTATCTCTACCACTATTGTCTTCCTTTTCCCATAAGAAAATTAGGTTGGTGTGATCCATATTTTTAAAAGTTGGATCTCAATGAAAAAAAATCATGTTGGGAAGGAAGGCATGATGACCTTCTTCAAATTGATCAAAATGGAATGCTTAAGGGGGTTGATATTCTTGGTGAAGTAGATCCTTCCTAAATTCATTAACATGATGGAATAATTCTCACTCTGCCTGGACATTATGCATGCTAACAACCACCCTCCCAAACACAGGTGAGAAAACATAATCAACTTGATTCATTGGATTTATTTACAATGTGAAGGTTTTCCAAATCAATTTCAAAAATAATGAGAAGTGAATGATGGTAACAACCACTCACCATTCTCAAGCGTGCTCATAGTGTTCCCTCTAGCTCGGTCTCCTCCACCCTCTGTGACTTATGTCTCCTCCGACGTCGTTCCCTAGATATCCTTCTCCAACATTCCCTCACGTAGATATCAGGGTTTGGGAAGCTACTCATGGTGTTCTCTCCTCGCCAATCATCTCAGTGTTCTCTCCTCGCTTCTCCTTAGATCTCTGATCTAGGTGGATATTGGTGGCCACCCACCTATTCCAACTGGCTCCTTGTGTTTGTTTTTTGTTTAACACGTTCTTCTATCCTACTTTGTAATTGTGGTTTCTACACTTTTTGGGCTCTCTGAATCCCCACACATCCTCCAGGTCGATACGGGTGGCCTCTTGCCTAATCCAACTATATTATTTTGTATGTTTTCATGTCAACACATCTTGTTGTACTTTTGGGGCCGTTTTAGGGCCCTAAACGTTGTTTTTGTGGATTTACATAGTCAAACTATAGATGGAGTTAGAGTTTGATAGTGAAATGTGTAGCTCTCTAAAATACCTTTCCAACGGGCTATCACGCGCCTAAAACAGAGGTCGTATGCAAAAGTTACGACCCTAGAAAGTTGAGATACCAAATTACACCAACTTACCCATAGGGACCACATGACGTTTGGTGTTTCGCCTTCTAGGGTAAGGTTTTTAGATGTCTATGGTTTTGGCATTCATCAGTAATATGAAAAGGGCCTATGGAGCCTCATTGTAATCCATTCTTATCAGATAGATGCTCGTAGCATCCACATAGCTTATCAAATATAGATACCACCATTCGAGCAAGTTTCAGTTCTACATTTTTACAGTTTCAACCTATTTCATTATTTGATAGAAGATATTGTTCACTGGATATTTGTGTTATTCTTCCTATCTCCATGTTTATTGTATTCAGTCTGTTAATCAGTTCGTTCCACTCCTAAATCCAGATCAGTGGTATCAGAGTGGTCTTCTCTTCATTTATTTTTCTTCGTGCATGTCCTCGACAAGGTATGGGTACAAGAAGTTGGGACTTGAACCAATTGATCCATTACCATATAAACTTCGCCGATATAAAAAAAAAACCCATGGGAGATGAAAATAAATATGATATATCATGAGATCTTATTAAAATGTTTCTCGAGGAAGCCCTCGAGTTACAAAGGAATAGAATGATGGACAACTTCACGCAGATCCTTCGACGGCTGCCCATAGGAGAAGCATCTTCATCAAGTGGCCATGCGACCCCCTTCAAGGTATAGGTAAATTTTGGTCTTCCATTATTTGAAGGACTGATAGATGTAGATGCTGTAGATAAATGGTTGAAGCTACTCAAAGGATATTTTTCGGTCCACAATTTTTTCGATAGGGAAAAGATTACTTTTGCACTCCTCAAGGCCGTTCCCCATGTTAAAGACTGGTGGGATACTTACTATGAGCAAAGGGTCGTGGAGGAATCTGAAATGTTTGTGGTGGCCCCTACATGGGATTCCTTCCAGGATGCCATTAAAGAAAAACAATACCATGTTGGAAGCTATGAGGACCAATAAAATAGATGGACCACCCTACGTCAATAATGTGACCAGACAGTACCAGAATTCACCAATATTTTCCATACCCTACGCACCAAATTAGGTATCAAATACTTTGAGCATCATCTGGTGCTCAAATACCATGGTTTTTTGCATAGATACATTCAAACACAAATGGAGTTCCTAGACATCACCTAATTGGGCACGACTTATAGATACGTTGTCAATATTGAACAAAAATTTAAGCATAAACAACGAGAGTTTGGATCTGCAAACCCCTCACAGCTGAAGTAGGGAAAAGGTAGCCCCAACCCACACAAAAAGGGACTGGGTCGACATGGCCACCCTTAGGACAACCATTCCAAGCCACAGGACAAGAAGGGTAATGAGAATATGAAGAAGGACATGGGAGAATGGTGTGAGTACCATAAAAGTCCTTGGCATAACACCAAAGAATGTCACTCTAAGAAGTCCCTCATGGTCGAGTTGAAGGCTTCCGAGTCAGAGGCTTATTCTGATTCTGAGTCAAATCCTGAAGGAGGTAAGCAGATTATCAATGTTGAGCCTAGTTCCATTGTCACTACCACCAAAGTCCGACCAAGTGAACCAGAAGAACCAGAGGAAGGGGAACATCTCTTTCACTTGTAGATGTGGGTCAAGGGGGCTTCGATTCATTTCATTGTCGACAATGGAAGTCACAAGAACCTAATTTCAGTAGATATCTTCAAGAAACTGGACCTTCCAATGACACCACACCTGTAGCCCTACACCATTGACTGTCTTTTCCAAGGAAGAGATCTCTGTGTTAGCCAACAATGTCATTTTCCCTATGACATCAAGAATTTCAAAGATGAGGTACTGTGTGATATTTCTCCACTTGAAGTTTGTGATGTTATTTTAAAAGAACCATATTTTTGGAAGCATCATGTCTTGTATGAGTCTAGACCCCGCAGTGTTATTATTACTTTGGGTAGAAAATTGTACAGGATCCCCGAGGTAGCACCACTTACTGCTATTTCTTTAATCTCTTCTAAGCAATGCAGTAAGGTCATTTCACAGACCGATAATTTTTTCTTCTTTGTGATCTGTGATCATAGTAAGTAGAAGGTTGTCGCCACATTCGTGGCCTCTACACAACGCCTCTCTTTGTAACAACAACAAGTAGACAGGATTGTGGAAGAATACAGAGACATGTTCTCCTCACCTACAGGGGTACCGACACGCTGCCAATTCAAGCATCTAATTGATATGACCCCCGAATCACCTCTACCTAATGGACTAGTCTATCGACACTCGCTGATGGAGAGTGATGAAATCATGCGTCAGATACAAGAGCTTGTTTAAAAGGGGAAATTTTAATGGTGCAGAAGAAGGATGGGACTTGGTGACTCTGCATTGATTACAGACCCTTAAACAAAATCACAATCATGAACCACTACCCCATTCCCAGGATTGATGACCTTCTTGAACAACTCAAGGGGTCCAAGTTCTTTAGCAAGATTTGCCTAAAGTCTAGATACCACCAGGTTCCCATCGAACCAAATGATGTATGGAAGACAACCTTCAAGTCTAAAGAAGGTCTCTACGAATGGTTGGTCATGCCCTTTGGCTTAACAAATGCACTAGCCACTTTGATGAGATGGATGGATGATGTATTGAGACCCTTCACCAACTCCTTTGTGGTAGTATATTTGGATGACATCCTCATCTTCAACAGAACATGGGCGGAGCACATGCGGCATATTCAACAGGTTTTGATCACTCTGCGACAGCACAAGCTTTATTACAACTTGGAAAAATCCTCTTTTGGAATGAACAGGGTCCAATACTTGGGCTACATTGTTGGTGAGCATGGGGTACATGTTGATATAGCTAAGATCCAAGTCATCCGTGATTGGCCAACCCTGACCACACTGACCGAGATTTGGAGCTTTTTGGGACTAGCCAACTTCTACCGACGGTTCATGTTTGGATTCTCCCATATTGCATGGGCCCTCAGCTAGGTTACCAAGGGCAGTTTTAGGGCCAAGTTCATGTGGGGGAAAGAGAATCAATGATCATTTGATGATCTGAAGCATCAATTGTGCTCAACTCCAATAATCTCCTTTCCCGATATGCAACAACCATTCGATATTGAGACTGATGCATTTGAATATGATGTGGGTGTAGTTCTCACTCACCATGGGCATCTGGTGGCATACCATAGTGAGACACAATATGACAAGGTTTGTAAATACCCCACCTATGAAAAGGAAATGTATTCCATTGTACAAGATTGTCGTCAATGGAAACATTACATTCTTGGGAAAGAGACGATCATACACACTGATCACAAGCCTCTATAGTTCATACAAACACAGGGGAAATTGTAGAACTACCACCATTAGAAGTGGTCCACCTAACTACAATAGTTCCATATCAACATCAAGTATAAGACATGTATCTCCAATTGTGTTATTGATTGCCTCAGTTGGATTCCTCTAGCTGAACTCACCACTGTGCTCCATTCATGTGGACATGAAGCATCTAAGTGGCCCCAACTTTATCAACAAGATCTAGAATTCTCCACCACCTACCATCTCTTGGGTACAGGTGCAACTGCCACTGATTTTCACATTTAGGATGAACTCTTATGCCACTTAGGCCATATGTGTGTTCATACAAGCGAGCGTGCAATGCTTACATGGGAAGCCCACTATAGTTGGTTGGCAGGACATTTTGGCATAGAGAAAACTGTGGTCGTTCTTCAAAAACATTTTATTGGACAAAACTTTGATAGGATGTCAGCAAGTATATAGGATCTAGCACTGTCTGTGCCATTTCCAATCTAGCCATCAAGAAACAAAGCTTATACACCCCTCTTCCTATTCCTGATAATCCTTGGGAATCCATCTCAATGGATTACATGTCTGGATTTATGTCCACCAAGCAAGGAAATGACTGCGTGTTTGTTGTCGTTGATCGGTTTTTGAAGATGGCCATCTTCATAGCATGTAAGAAGAATGTCACAACAACAAATACTTCTAAGATCTTCTTCGAATGAGTGTGGGTCCACTTTGGGATACCACAGACTATCATCTCTGACTGAGACAAAAGGTTCCTCAACACCTTTTGGTCAAGTCTCTGGTCTCTGTTGGACACCAAGCTCACAAAATCCACTACTTTCCACCCCAAATCGATCTCCAAATAGAGGTTGTCAATCAAGTGATTGTGCACATCCTGGAAATGTATAATTCTAACCATCCATGTACATGGAATGAGAGTCTCCCATAGGTCCAACATGGTTACAATAGGGTTCTCCATAGTTCCATCAACCATAGCCCATTTCAGGTGGGTCTGGTATTCGAACCCTTAGGAACCATTGATTTTGCACTTTCTCATGCCACTACACAGCTAGACTCTTCCCCTGATCAGTCTACGATTGAAAAAGCCACCAGATTCATTGAGCGGATTCAGCACATCTGCCAATAGGTCTAGGAGATTTTGTAGAAATCCAATGCTAAGTACAAGCAACGCTACGATCAACACAGGATACCAAACTATTTTTAGGTTGGAGACAAAGTATAGTTACATCTACATAAGGAATGCCTCACTAGGCCCCATCAAAATATTCTCCCACTTTTTTATGGGCCTTACACTATCACCAAGGCTGTGGGCAGAAATGATTTTGATCTCAACACTCCACCCTTCCTTGGTTTACATCCAGTATTCAATGTGGACCTCCTTCGACCATATTTTCCACCATGATTAGACACCTATGATATCGCAGAACAAATAACACCAATAGAGCTCAACCATGATTGCATGGAACAAGCATCCACTGATCATATAATGGATATATAGGTCAAGGTCACTCGTCAGTAGCAGATCTAGCTTTATCGGGTTGTCAAGGTAGGGAAACTCCTACACCAAGGAAAGTGGCTAAACCGGGGCCAAATCCAGTAGAATTTTCCTCACCTAATGGGGTAAGTCAATGCAATGGATACCATTACTTCCTAAGGGGGGAGTATTGATCCAGGTGGATATTGGTGGCCACCCACCTATTCCAACTGGCTCCTCGTGTTCATTTTTTGTTCAACACGTTCTTCTGTACTGCTTTGTGATTGTGGGTTATAAACTTCTAAGGTTGTCTGAATCCCCACACATCCTCCAAGTGGATACAAGTGGCCTTTTTCCTAATCCAACTGGCTTGTTTTGTATGTTTTCATGTCAACACTTCTTGTTGTACTTCCGGGGCTGTTTTGGGGCCCTAAATGTTGTTTTTTTGTCTCGCCAAAGTCACATTATAAACTATGTTATATTTTGACAAAGAAATGTGTATCTCTCTGAAATACCTTTCCAACGGGCTATCACACACCTAAAATAGAGGTTGTATGGAAAATTTACAACCCTAGGAATTTGAGGTACCAAATTACACCAACTTACCCATAGGGCCCACATGAGTTTTGGCGTTTCACTTTCTAGGGTTAGGTTTTTGGATTTCTAGGGTTTTTCAATTCATGAGTAATATGAAAAGGGCCTCTGGAGCCTCATTGCAATCCATTCTTCTCATACGGATGCACATACCAGCCACATCTCTTCTCAGAGATAGCTACCACCATTCGAGTAAGTTTCAGCCTATTTCGTTATTTAATAGAAGATATTGTTCACTGGATATTTGTGTTATTCTTCCTATCTCTTTGTTTATTGTATTCATCCTCTTAATTAGTTCATTCCACTCCTAAATCCGGATCACTCTCCTCTTCTACTCTCCTCGACTCTCCTCGTCTGATCTCCTTGTGTGGTCTCCTCGCGGTTTTCTCTCCTCACGTGTGCGTAGGTTTATAATGTAATTTTTTTGTTTTTGGTTTGGATTGTTATATATAATTAATATATATTATAATAATATATAATATATATTATAACTATATATAATTTATATATTATATAATTGATGTATATTATAATAATTAATATATTATATATTTAATTCCTAGGCATGGTTTGTGATTCCCAAAAACAAATGTTATGGCCTAATTTTCCCAAACTTTTCCCTTATCTCTACAGGTGAAATATTCCCTATGCATGACATGTAATGGCTTGTGGGGCCACACATGGCCCATGAGTACCAAAGACAAATTTCATGGCATAAGATCTTAGAATTTGGCATTGGACCATGGCATATGCATTGAGAACCATCATTGGTGTGACAATCCTTGAAATGGTGATCATATCTCGCTTATAAGATAAATATTCTTAATGTAAGGCATGTGTGGTGGTTCGGGGTACTTATGCATCTAATTACTACACACCCAGCCCACACAACCACAAACATAAATGCTAACACACCCATAAACATAAGAATCAATGCACCTAACCTATTTACTTACCCACACATCTAATTGATGTATCTTGTTGGTGACCATTCTCCTCTCAGGTAAACAATTAATCATGTGTTAATTAGACCGAGTAGGTCCAAGGGGGATAGGGGTTAATGTGTTAATAATCACCTAACATAGACCTTGAATCTACACCCCCTAACCTTTTAAATCATCGACCCATAACCCATAACACTTCTAATTAAGACACAATGTGATTTATTACCATTTCTCTGCATGTCAAAGTGAAGAAATTCAACCAAGTGTGGCTAAACAGTAGGAGTAACCATGACTCTCTTAAGGTAGCGAGATGCCTCATCATCTAATTAGTGATACAAATGAATGGATTAATTATATTCCCCACTGTCCCTAACTACTGTATTCTAGAGAAACCACATCCAAGGGAATGGGCTTGGGCGCAAAATTAGAGGGGAAAAAAGACCATGTTGAGATTGACTCTAGTCCTAACCCATTAATAGTTTTGGAAAATTAGGGCATAGTTTGGGAAAATTAGACCATAACATTTGTCTTTAATGGGAGTCAGAAACCATGCATGGTGTCTTGAGTGCCCACCTCCTAATTTACATAGGGAATCTTTGGCATGTGAGTAAGTTGTGGTGCCCATTTTAAGACATGTCATAGTAGGGAAGGTTTTTTGGGCCTAGTCCATGGTATAAAGTCAAATCATAAGATCTGTAGTCCATAACATTTTCCTTTAGGGTTCATGATCCATGCATTGGACCATAATCCAACATTCAAGCCCTGTATGGGAAATTTTTGGCTTGTAACTGGGATATGGTGGCCATTTTAAGATTTGTAGCATCAGGGTCGATGTTGCTTTGGGCCCATTCAACGTTGGCCCCATTCACAGGGCACTGCGGCCCATGTCTAGTCCTAGTACAATGTATTTTTGTTGTTCCTTTTAAAATTCGTTCGATAGTACACACGTTCCCGTATCTAGTACTACAAGGGAATATTTTTATGGTGTTGATTAAACAATGAATGAAAAAAGAGGTATTTTTCATCACAACTATGACACACATACATTGTATATACGTTAATGTATAAGAACCTGGAAGAAAAATGAAGAAAGGTTGATGCAAACTTAAAACTTGTGTCAACCAATTTGTGTACTTTGAAAGAAAAATAGGGTTTATGGTTGTTTACATGATGAATTGATGATGGAAACAAGTGGGTGTGTGAGTCAAATTTGAGTCCAGAAACCCTCCCATATCGTTAAGGCATGTGAATAGTCTATCTATGATCATGATGATATAAAAATGAATGAGCTTCTCTTGGTTTCAAGAATAATTTATCCTCTACTAAAAAAATCCAACCACGTGAAGGTGGAAGCTCATATGACCCCTCCCCTCCCCCTCACATCACTCTCAATTCCCCAATGCCCAATCTATAACATAGAAAATAATCGAAAGCAACCTAGTAAGATTCATGCATAGAAACTACAAAAACAAAAATTACTGAATGTAAATGAAATCATGTGTTTGTAAATGAAATCATGTGTTTGTAAATGATATTTTTAGTTTACCACGTACTTTAGTATATTGGCGACTATTTTTAGGTTTCACATAATAATTAAACAACATGTAACATAGGATATAAAAATGTCGCATAAAACTTAAAAACATGTAATTAACCCATGACATAAGTAAATTATTTAAAGATAATAGTTCATATAAATTAAAATATATAGTCACGTACCTGATCCAACTCGACATCTATATAATCATCCTTATTCTGTATCTTCTTCTTCATAGAAATTGGCATATGTATCATCATCCGGTTCAAAAACGGTGTTGAAAGGATTAACGATATTATCATCATCATCAATGTCATTTTTCGAGCATATTTTCATCTACATCATCATCAAGAATTGCATTGTCTCCTACTCCTAGATCATGATGATGTTCTTCGTCTTCTTCGTCTGTCGACCCTGCATGATATTCTGGCTCTGCTCGATCTGGCGAATCATCTTCTTCCTGTACATGAGTATACTTAACTGACCTTTCTCTTGGATCATATCTAACAACAAATGACCAATCCCTCTCACCTGGAACATTTGAGTAAAATAGCTGTTCACATTGGCTTTGAAAAACATAGTGATCATGTCCTCTTTCAAACATCGTTGTTTTAATCATCGAAAATATGTTGGTATGTCGAATAAAATTTCTTTCCTCATCGCGTTCATGCATTCATAACCTATACCATTTGACATCGAACATAACTAATTTGAAGGAATTAAAGTCACACTCAAGTATATCATTCAAACACCCATAGTATCTATTTTCAGATTCTCGGGGATGTCTGTCACTCTTAGAGGAAACATTAGTGACCTGGAATACTGCAGTTATCCCACTATCATAATTTTTCCTAGTTTCATCCAACTGTTTGATGCAAAATTTGCGATCATTGCACCACATAGCCTTGTGGTGTTTCAACTGCAATATGCCATATATGTAAAAGATGCATTGTCAATTAATAAATTAACATATTTATATAACTTGGAAAGTATCTGAAAAAGATAGAACACATGTAGTCACATTAATATAATATAAAATAACTGAATAAAATGGGTGAATTTGTTTGCATGTCCATCTTTCAAACCATATGCTAAATCAATTTCCCTTTGCATAACATTGGAATCTCCGTTATGACAAGCTTCTCTAACCAATTCAGATAGTTGTTTCCATGATAACCTACCGCCATGATGTTTTTTACATCTTTCAATGCATACATTCATCCAGTCAAGATTGTTTGCAATGTATAAATGCAGTGCATCCCAATCTTGAGCAACTGAATCAAAAAATCATAATTCACCAATATTAAATATTAGTTATAATGTCCATGGTAAATATTAATAATTTATTAAATAAAAGATATTAATATATTAATGAGTATGATAATATACACAAAAAATGAAAAAAATTATATTTATTAATATAAATCTCCACAATTATTAATATATTACCTCTCATTTTTTTCATTCTACCTTTCCCCAACAGGTGCTCCTGATCTTCAATTTTTTTGATGGAGTTCACATCCCAAATGCGATCCACTGCATGCATAGTTGGCACTTCTAATTTAGGAATATAATGACTAATATACACCATGGATTGATATACCATATATCCCTCCACCATAGAACCCTCAGGACGTGCTCTTTGTCTAACCAAAGCCTTCAATGATTTCAAGTGCCTC
>JASDQU010735451.1:88023-122960 GCA_032191745.1 Picea mariana
GTGTTGAAGTCGACAGGAATAGACTCATCGAAGGAGGGCCTTGATATATCCCCCATTAAAGACACGAAATAGACACATAGATGTAATTGGTAGATCAAATGAACATGGAATGACACGGGTATTGAGACAAGATATTTGTGATGGATGACTCTCGAGGCAAATACTTCCCTTGAACACTAAGGCAGGACAGCAGAAACATGACATGGACCAAAACTTGATGATGCAGTGGATGTTGTAACTTACGTCAGGTGAACCAAAGGAATATAGGAAACTCAAAGGATTGGCTCAATGCAGAGGTTCAATGGATTGAAATGAATGCAAAGACAAGGTGCCATGTTCAAGGGCGACCATAAGAGTTACTTGGTGATGTTCTCAAAAAATTCTTGTCTTGCTTCTTTCAAATTTTTCCCCATCCAGATAGACGAGTACCTCTTTTTGATTTAATGAGCTCGAGGAGGGTAACACATGCTCGATATGACTCACCTTCGATAAGTCCCTCTTCCTTTTTAATGAACTAGAAGAAGTAAGAGTTCGGTCCCATATGGGCATGTTGATGTTTGTTTAACGAGTCCAAAGACAAAAAACTCAAAGGTTTTTCATGATTATAGAGTCTGGAAAAACACTTAAAAGAGAACTCTCTCAGTTCCTTTTTCGTAAAGTAGTCTGATGAGACTCAAAAAGAGATAAACTATCACTCAACAGACGTTTTCTTCGAATACTTTAACGAGCGTGAAGAGAAGAAGGTCGCTCGACAATCTTTTCATGTTTAGAGAGTCTGAAAAGAACTTAAAGATGACTCCAATGTTGTCCTTTTTTGTAATGTTAGTCTCACGAGGCCAAAAAAGAGATAAATTATCACTTGAAAGACGCCCTTTCAAACCTTTTAATGAGTGGGAAAGGAAGCAAGATCACTCGACAATCTTTTCATGTTTAGAGAGTCTGAAAAGAGCTTAAAGGAAACTCCAGGGGGTTCCTTTTTCGTGTATCCATACAGGTCTGAAAAAGAGATAAAAGTTTACCCGGTTGCATTCTCATGTATTTACGAGAATGAGAAAGAACAAAGACTAATCTCGGTATGCCCCCAGCATGAAAGCTAGTGGCTTAACTCCAAAATGATCAACAAAGGCTGGAGACATGCCCTCCAAGCTTCAATTTATTCTCTAATTTTGATGTTATCACCGATTTCTCTACTAGAGGAGAAAAAGGAGAAGGGTGGATGAAAATAAGGTTCAATAGAGGTGACTGTTTCATTTTTAACAATCTTGACACAAAAAAAGAACTATGCTCAAGGCCTCTGTTTCATTTTTTAACGAGCTTGCCACAGAGAAGAGAAACTATGCTCATGGTTTCTTCCTAATCATGGCTTCCGAGAGGATAACGCTCTGGAAGGATACCATGTCAAGGGACAAAACTCGGTCATGGATTCCAAGAGATCTTCACTGGATGGAAGATAATCACTCAGGAAGGAACACATGTCGAGGTTCGTGATAGGAGTAAGGAGATCAAGCTCAAATAATCCTATCTACGAAATCACCATGTCAACTACCGGATCCAAATCATCAAAAGTCAAAGGCATGGGAGGTGATAGAAAATTGTCGTCGGGAGGAGAGATAGACTGTATATCTATCCGAATTTCTTCATGAGGGGGAAGAAAAGAGGATCGGTGACGGTTATTATCCCAAGGTAACTTGTCAATGCGAAGCATCTCCAGAATAGATTCATCCGAAAGATAAGTTGGGGAAATGTAGTCGATCGCAGATGACAAGGAACTCAACCATGATTGCATCGAGGAAACGTCAGGCGCCAATAGATGTTGGTCATTTGACGAGGGATAAGCGGATTGGATAGAAACGTATGACATTTCGGCTAGACTATGTGGCACGATGTCACCTAGTGCATCGAATTCCAATGGACAAGGTACAATCCAAGAGTCAGATGATTCCAAAGATTGATAAGCCATGGTCGATATCATATCGATGGTCGCAATATGATGTGTAGTCAGTGGAAGTGTTTTAGGGAAGGTACCCATGAGGCTAGAATCTTTCAGTAAGCCAACACCAATGCTTTCATACATGATCTTGTGGTCTCCCAAGAAAGGAATATTGTTGGTAGCGGGAACACGAGCATCGGTCGTGCAGAAATCCAACTGATCAACAGTGACAATTTTTCCCTGATGAGGAAATTGGACACATCGAAAAAATGACGAGGCAATGACAGTCATAGCATAAAACCAACTTCTTCCAAGTAACAAGTTGTAATCGAGGGGAGCATCGACCACCTCAACATCAATAAAAACAGTTTTTCCACCCAATTGGATGGGCAGGGACTGTAAAAGCCCATGGGGATGAAAACCTCGCCCGTTGAAGGTGCGTAACATCATTGGGGATTTGTTGAGTGCTGGTGATTTTAAACCTTTCCAACATGCCAAAGACATGACACAAGTCGAGGCTCCCTCATCCAGAATAGTTCGGTGTATTTGTTGATTGTGAACAACAACATCAACTTGGAAAGCAAGTTGGTGGGAGAGTCAAGACGCATAATTATCCAGGTTAAACATGATCTGATTGGACGACTCAGGATCAACAGCACCAAGAGTGGCCAAGAGCGTTCTACGTTGACTGGGGAAGTGCTGTAGAACTTCTAATGCAGACATAGCACACGGTGCTTGAGCCAAATCTTCAACAATGTTGTAGTTCTAGGCGGCACGTGAACTAGGATTAAAAGTAGCTTTGTGAACAATGCTCTTAGGAGGGAGTAAGATAGAGTCAAACGTGGGTTTCTCAATCTAGAGTGGTCCAGATGGGGGATTAATCGATGGAAGAATAATGGAGGATGATGATGGATCCGGTAAAGTATCAATACCGTTAGTGTCTTTTCCTTTGTCAGGGTTACCTGGTGTGTCATATGTCTTAGAGCGAGTGGTCAAATTGATCCCATTAAACATATAAATATGTACACTTGACAAGGCCTCATCATTAGGATCACTAGAACTGCCCCCAGGAGAGGGGGTTTGAGCAACCATAGATTGTTGCTATGTAAAAGGCTGAGTAAGCATAGCGGGTTGTGACTTTCCTTGGAAAATTTTGGCCACTTCATTGCGAAGTGGACATTCTCGAGTGTACTGATCGTCACCACAAATGATACACAGTAACTTCAGCTTCCGTTGTGTTTTCTTTTCGGTATCAGGTGGTTGAGCTTGATTTTTTGTTTGTTCATTGTTATTTTTTGATTTATTCTTTGTCTTCTTCTTACCTCCAGATTGTTGCAAAGGGGCAGATTGAACTACATTCACCTCAGAGATCTGAGTTTGGGGGGAGGTAGAGGAGGGTGTAGTCGATTTGGAAAAAGATTGAGTTTTGATGGAACCGATAACACCATCTGCATGAGATGAGGATGATGTCTTATAAGGATCAGTATTAGCTCGAGCAACATTCAGAAGAAAATCATACTAAGTACCAGATTGGGAATAAACCAAACCTAAATAATGAGCCCGAGCGATGGCTTGTTCCTCTGTGACCGCACCACCCATAGCGACATCGTGAGCGATCTGGGGTAATAGTGATTTAGTAAACCATTCCGCCAATAGTATGTTAGGAATGACTACCTTGATCATCCTTCGTCGTCGCCTCCACTCATGAATATGACCAGAGATATGCACAGAGTTAGTTTAACGAAGGGAGGTCAAGAGTTCAGTACTCGTCTCGTAGAGAATAGGCAATTGAAAGTGCATGAGGAAAGACATGGCAAGGGAATTGAAATCATGAAAAGAAGCACGTGGTAGTTCAATATACCACTTTACTGCTGAATCGGTAAGTGTTCGCTGGAAAAGACGCAAATGTACAAAATCATCCATGAGGGAGTTTGATGAACACCACAAATGGAAAGTCATCACATGATTGTTTGGATCTTCTCTAGGGTTTCCATCAAATTTTGGAATATCAGAAGGAATCTTAGATGGAATGACTGGCCAAAATGGTGAATGAGAAATATGATCATTAGTTAACCGAGACAAGTCTGGGAGATCCAGAGTCGCAAGGAAAGGTAGTTGTCAGTTAATTTGTGAATGATACTGGTGTGGCATAAGAACACCAGTAGGACCATAAACTAGGTTTGGTCGATAGTTGTAACTAGTAGGTCCTCCTACATATGGTGGTTGCTGGCTGGGATAAACAGGATTCGATGATGGATGAGAAACATTGGCATAACCTGGTGGGTTCTGAACATTATAGGTCGGGTGATTTATTCGCCCGTGAGGAGGATAAACATTTTGCCTTGATAATGGTAAGGAGTAGATCCTAAAGGCAGATACACATTGGACCCATGAGGAGGATAAGACTGTGGTCCTGGAGAACTCCAGGTGGTGTTTGGGATGATACCCGGATAAGATTGTCCGTAAGATGTTCCGGAAGGGATAGGATTGGATACTCCTCCTAGTGGGTTATTATACGAGTGCCCCCCAATGTGGGGTTGAGTAAAAGTGCCTCCTGAAGATACTCCCCAGGATTTTGAAGGGTTTCCAGCAAACAAGGGTTTCCCCCTGCCAGCGGTAGATTTATGACCGGGGTATGACGGGAAAATGGAGGTTTCCCTCTAGGAGGAGCAAGAAAAGGGGGTTGTCCCCCGGGAGGGGTAGGCCCGCCATGGAGAGGTAGTCCTCTAGGAGGAAAAGGTTTGTTGGATGGAGGTTTCCCTCTAGCTGGTTGTATTTGGCCAGTAGGGGTCTGCATTCTCAGGTGAGAAGATGTCCCAGTAGGATCATGTGGAACAAGTGGAGCTGTAGAGTAAAAACTTGTAGAAACGGGGGTAGGGATTGAAGTGCTTTGGAGATGAGTAGAAGTGATGAGTTCAACATTAGGATGGACTTGTGCTGGTGTAACAGTAGGGTTAATAACCTGATCGACTAGGTGATTCATGGTTTGACCGGATGGTCATGTTTCACTAGGAGGGTCATGAGGTTGAAAGGGATGTCGAAAGGATTCGAAATGTTCATAGAGATCGCGTCCCAATGAAGTCTTCCATACAGAACGAGTAGGTGTATGGTTGGTATCTACTATGGTGCTAAGACGAACAGGAATCCTATACTCATCACCAAAGATTGGTTCTGTGGATCCCATATATGTTTCGGTAAAGATCCTCTCCAGAAATCGTGGGATCTCTTCATCTATGACGTTCCAAAGGGATTCTAAACGAACCAAAAGTGGTTCGAGAGGAGTTACCGACACAGATGTAGTGGGATTTTCAAATGTGATCAAAGCACCTTCTGAGTTATCTAACGGAAGAGCAATAACACTTCCAGCGTCGGATCGATTTTCTACCTCTCTATGGTAGTTGTCTTTTGGAGGGTTAGGAGGTAAGGGTTGATAGCCTTTCGGAGGCAGCCCTTACATCCTATGTGATCGACAAAGACCTTTATCGTCTACAGGATCAATTGTGGAGAATAATAGAACACAATGAAAATCTAGTGCCAACTAACAAAAAGAAACAACACACACTAATAAAATCTAGGAATCAACCAAGCAAACAAAACTTCTCTCGATGATCGTACTAGTTGGTGATGAAATCCAATGTCACATGATCAAGTTAAGAAGGGGCTAGGATATGGTGGAACAGTTACAATGGCGACCTGCTTAACGGACTTTCACCTTGGTGCAAGATTCCATGCAGTAATTGTGGATTTACCCTCCAAGGAGCCCGAGTGAGTTTGACCAATGTTTGTTCCAGGTACAATGAGACTTCCCTTCACCATCACCTTGTGTAAGTACCTAAAGATTATGGCAACTAAAGACACCAATTCACAGTGAGTCCCTGGGCAGGTACAATCGACAGTTCGATCTGAAACATATGGGCAAGATAACAAGTCCGAAATCAACCTGAGAGGCTCCCACACATAATCGTGGGTATACCTCCAAGTGACCCCCAATATACGATCCGATCACTACAAACAGTTGAACCACGGAGGGATAATCTCCATAATTCGTCCGAATGCGACCTCGTGCGTAACCCCTGTGTGAGAGGGGGATCCCAGAAAACCAAAACGACAATTGGATTTGAATCTCCCTAGCTTAGGATGCCAATTTTTTTTTTGAAAACTTTGGAGAGTTGTACTCACAGCCTAATCCAAAGTGCTAACCCTAGTCTACTGTTGGTGGAAGATCCTAAAAACAAAAAATGTTCTAGATAATTTTTAATTAGCGTTCGTTTTACAGTTGTTCTTTACTCAAAAGGTACATGAAAGTGAAACTGATGGGATGATGACTCAATTCCCAAAAAGATGCATAAAAGATGATAAGAAATTGTTTCTTTTCAATGAACACCTATTTAAGGGAAAGAGAAAGAGTCGTTTTCACTATCAAACACTAATATGAAATGTCCTCAATCAATTGGTTCTCAATCGAATCCAATGCAATGCTAAAACATTTTAAAAAATGCCTTCTAATATGCAAACCAATCACTAAGATGTATCTTTGTCATTTGTATGTGAATGATGATTAATTCAATGCAAAAAACTTCTCCTGCTAATTACCCTTTCAGATCAAGGAGATTCGGACAAGCATGATCAGATTTCGCACACATGGCACACACCCTCTTGCTATGATTGAAACAAGAAGCAAACATAAAACAAAAGATAACAAAGAAAAATCAAAAAATTCACACAAAAAGGATATGTTTAAGAACAGTGACCTCAAATAACCAAATAAGATGATTCATAGATTGCTGGTGCCCTTCACCAGAGTTCCCGCTTAGTCGGATAGGAGAGAAGAAAGCAATGGATTGATTTCAAGTTCTCAACAGCAAAAAAACTCAAAATGAAGAAGAAGGCCTCAAAATATGAACAAAAAAGTGCTTATTTCTCATAAGGAAGGATGTCAAATTTCAAAAGGAAGAAGCATTGAATCACAAAGAACCTCAGCAAGTGAAAAAACAGGGTTTGGACCTCAAAAATTGCAATTTTGGAAGGTATTTTTGCAAAGGAGAGGTTGGCGCTCTGGTGTAAGGGACAACAGAGCGTTATAAATCTCTGTCTAAGACTTCTAGGGAGTGTTGGTGCTGGGCTAACATAGGAACAGGGGCGCCAGGCTTGAAAAACTCAGAAAATTGTCCAAAAACCCAAAATTTCAGTCAAATTTTGACAATCAAGATTAATATGATGGGGTAAAGAGTCAATCAGCATACGAAATCAAACACATGGGGTGAAAAAGGTATGAAAACAACAAAGGGAAAGAAAAGGTCTATGAGGAAGACCAAAAATAAAAAGTCTTGATTCGTTCCCCAGTGGAGTCGCCAATTTCTGTTGAAGGAAAGTCTCCCTGCGGATAGGTAGATCTCCTCTTGAGAGATAGACTCTTAACTCTTAAGACAGAAGATGCTTATCATGGTCACTGACTTCCTTTTAGATCTATATGAACTAATTTATGAGGAGGAAGGAGAAAAGAAGTACCTTTTACCAATGTTTGTCCCTGCACGGTCCAAGTTGAGCTCCAATCGTTCGCTCCTCGATAATCCCTGTAGACAAACAAAAGTACAATCACTTCCTACTCTACTGATATTAGCTCGAAATAGACCTCTCTATTAGAGACAAGTTCATGTGAGATTAAGCACAAACTAGAAAGAAACAGGCCAAGCATATCATATTAATGAGAACAACAATGAAGGAAACTTACAACCGTAGATGCGAGTGTAGCAGCTTCATCAAGTCCTCCTTGTCTAACCCTTACTCAAAAGACCCACAATCAGAATGACAATAACTTCACTGATAATTCTCCTCCACTTCACTGTGTGTTTCCTATGAGATCATAGGTTTCATGCTTCTCATCCTTCCCCCTTTTCACCATGAGAGGGCCTGCTTATATAGATTTAGAGAGGTCCAACCACTTGAGATATATTTAGGGTAAGTTGAGGATTTTCCTCCTTCAGTTAGGGATCTTCCCTAAGATCATGGATTGATTGAGGATTCGAATCCAATTGCCTTCAAATATTGAAGGGATCTCTCCCTCATTCTTCTCAACAAACCAACTGTTGCCCAGAATAGGTAGCGCTCCTCCAAAAGGGTAGTCAAAGCATTATAACGCTCACTAGTAATGTATAGGGGGGCGCCAGCACTCCCAACAGCAGCAATGCTCCTCCAAAATGGCAGACAAAGTGTTATAACACTCCCAGATAGTCTATAGGGGGGGCCAACACTCCTGAGAGAGGTATAGGGGAGCGCTCTCCTCTAAAAACTCAATTTTTGTGGTTCTTTCAAATGGCGAGACGTTCATAAACCCAGTTAACCATTCCTCTTCTTCCAAATCAAATGTTTGAGGTGTTTCAAATGTCTTTCTGATGTTGTTATAGGTACGACATAAGCATTATGGCAATATTATTTTCCTGACACTTGCGACACTTGTAATGACGACACTTGCAACACTATCGAAGTGAGTAATTTCGATGTGTAACATATGGACTCACGCCTTTTTCGAAATTTAGTCTCCTTAGGTTGAAAAATTATAAAACATAACTTAGGAGAACTCTCCCGATGAGACATGTCTCCCAAGGCATACCTTTTTCCCGGATAATATATTGACCAGAAAAAGGGTTAAACTTATGCCAAATAGATATTCCTTCTGGACCAATTAATGAGTGTGAAAGGAACAAGGTCACTCGAAGATCTTTTCATATTTAGGGAGTCTGAAAAGAGCTTAACTATGGACTTCAAGGGGGTTCCTTTTTCATAGATAATATCCAAGGCCTGAAAAAGAGATGAACCAAAACTAGGGAGAATGGCCCTTTTTAAAAAATTTAGTCCCCCGGGCCCGAAAAAGGGTTAACCTTATGCCTGAGAATACTCTCCTAGCAAACTGAAGCTCCTAGGGCATACCTTTATTCGTAAATTAACCATTTGTACCAAAAAATGGGTAAACTACCTCCGAACAAATGTGCCTTCAAATTTTAGTTTGACGAGCATGAAGGACAACAAGATCGCTCAACAATCTTTTCAATTTTAGAGAGTCTGAAAATGTATTAAAGAAGAATCCAAGGGGGTTGCTTTTCTTAAGTAATCCGAACGAGATTGAAAATAATAAATAAATTCTCATAGATGTTGCTTTCAAAGTTTAAGCGAGCTTGAAAGACAACAAATCATGCCCTTAGGGAGTCCCACAGAAAAAGGCCAAAAAAATATGAAGAAGAATGAGGCTTCAACACAAAGTCATGGTGGGACTAAAAGGACTACCAAGACTATGTAAAACTCACAGAATGGATGCCAAAATGAAACAAAGAATTTACCTAGGGAATACATGTATAGGAAGGCTCTACCACCTAATTACGACACGTCTAAAGCAACATAGAAGGTTCTATGTCGCACTTCAGTGGGATGGATTCTATGGAAAAGTGGAAAAAGTCAACAAAATGCAAGATGCAAGGTGATGAGAGCCTAACCTACATGTAAGTGTCAAAAATAAACTTCACCACAGGATGATGTGAGTGTAGCCCATCTCATAAAAATGCCAAACCAAAAGAAAAAGTTCATAAGAACGACCCAAAGATCTCTAAAAAATAAACTCAAACAACCACCAAGCCAAGAATAGGGAAAAGAGGACCAAACTGGGACAAAAAGAGCCAAAATATTCTATAAATGGGGGTATACAACTCATTTTAACCATTGCAAATTGGAAAATAACCAAAAAGCCAAAAAAACCTCTTCTTTAAAACACAGATTCAATGAGTTGTGGTGGGCGAAAGATCTTCAAACCTGAACCAAGTAAGTAGAAATGACCTTTCTCATCATTTCAATTCATCATTTGTTGTTTATTTAATTGTTTATAGGGTACACCCCCTATTAAAAATGTTGGGTCTGTGTGTACGCGGGATGTCCAAGATTAGTACGTGTATATACACGGGAAAAGTAAAACTTAGCACACGTATATGCGCAACCGTCTTAAAGACATCCCGCATACAACTCTTTAAGATTTAAAAAAAAATTGAAGCAAGGGACCAACCTCATTTTTTTTTTATGCAACATGATGTATGTTCACTGGCGAGAGACAAAACCTGAGGAGTTGGATATCTTGGTTGAGGAGGACCCAGGGGCCATTGCCATACTCAAGCAATGTGGTATGTGGAAATTCTTTCAGTGTCCATTCATGAGAGCACAACCTAGGTTACTGGATCATTTGATAGAGTATTGGCACCCATACACAGAGGCCTTCATGCTACAGGGATAATCATTGACTCTGACTACTGAGGATATATACTTTTTGACCGGCCTCTCCAGGAGGAGGGAACCGGTTAGTTTGAGGACCTTTCCTCCATGACTGCACAACCTAGAAGATTATATTCGCATGTATTGTGAGGATGGAACTAAGAAAGTAGGATCTCAGGTGCCAATTCATAATATCACAAGCCTCAACCTTAGGATAGTACTTTACATGATTGGGAATATCACATGATCCACAACACTTCATTAGGATTCATGTGCATAGATTCATTGTGTAGCTCAATGTCTACAGGCCACCATTTTTTACTGGAGCACCACGATGCTCACATGTATGAAAAAACAAATGATCGAATGTCGAAGAAGAGAAAACAAGAACTTTGAGTTTGGGACCATGTTGTACGATTTCATTTTCGAGAGACTGCCAAGCCTTATCCTGTGAGAGACAACACACAACCATATTGCCTCCTTTATAGCATTATGTAGGTTGGAATCTTTTTTTCCTTGATAGGGTGCAGGGAGAGTGTAGGAAGCCTTTAATGACAAATTCTTTGAATGGTGGTCGCATCAAATTCCTGCGATCGAAGACTACCCCTACACATGGATCAGTTTCTTGAGGGATCTTGATATGTCTATGCCCCCTGACGAGGAGCGCAAAGAGATAGGTACACATTAATTTATATTTTAGATTTATTTTATTTTTAATTTTAAAAGAATACCCTTTTTATGGTAACATCAAAGTACTAACTTGGTAATCTGTTATATATAGCCATGGGACCATTACAACCAACTGACTTCCCCAAGACCAGGAGTCATCCTCGAGAGGATTTTGGACCAGCCACAGTAGGAGGACCAGCAGTCGAAAGAGGGACACAAGATGGAGAGGCTGAAAGTGTATTACGACGAGTGGGGAGGAACCTAACAACTCTCACCCATCTAGTTTCGATGGCAGAGATTGAGGACTTACCCTTGGCCATGCAGCCACATGTTGTAGGGGTACCTAGGACTTGGGTTTAGTTGTTTCGGTGTCTTGCGAATGTTGTAGTTCATTATAATAGAGCCAATAGGCCTAGGCCATAGCTAGCACTGGACCACATATGTGCTGACGAAACTCTTTTTGTACTCTTATATAGTGAGGGATTGAGCCCAACGATGTATACCGGCTCTATTTGACGATTTATGGCTCACTTCCGTACTTATGACATTATTTTTTGGACACATTATTATATATATACATATTTTTTCCTTATGGATAAAACATTTTGTACAAATGTATTTACATATGCATGTATGTGTGTGCTTTTACTTTTATGTGTGAGAAATATGTGACTCTAATGCATGATTAACCAATGTATCAGTTAGTTGATTAGATCTCCTAGGAACATGAATATACGTAATATAATCAAAATATCATTCTAAGAGATGTACCCTAAGGAATTGTCGGTGAAGAGTGGGATCGTAGACACAGTATATTCCATTTAACTGAGACATGACCAGTTCATTATCTAGATAAACCTGGAGGTGAGAAATACCATGTGACAAGGCATCACATAGTAATTCTATTATGGCACTGTACTCAACAAAATTATTGGTCGCTTCGCCCAGAAAAATACCTCCATAAGACAACAAATGACGAAAGGGATTGAATATCACTGAAGATGCAAAAGAAAGCATCTAAGTGTGTCGACTAGCACTGTTTGCGAACCCAACATAGACCTCAGACTCACTTGTCATCTGCCACAGTGAAAAGAAACACAATAAACTACACGTCCATAAGAAAAAAAGGCAATAAAGATATACATTATATACAAGAATTAATTCCCAAGTGACTGACCTAAGCGTAATATTTCTTAAGGTAGAGCCCATTTCTAGGCTCCGATAAATCATTACCCTTGAAATAAACTAGTTGACATGCACCCTTTTCTAAAACTTTCTTAACAAGGAATGGTCCGAACCACATGAGTTGAATTTTCCTACCCCCAAGGGATCTTTATCTTGGTCATAGACCGAGACAAGAATGCCTTCAGAGAAAACTTTAGAGAGGTAGAGCCGATCATAATGACACGTGACACGTTTTTTTTGAGCCTTGCTGGCCAAGGATGCATCTCGATGCTACTCGAGATATAGAAGATGGTCTTCAAGTGGAGTAGTGTCAGGAAATAGTTTTACTGCCAACTTAAGAGAGGGAATTTGGCACTCTATGGGAAAGAATGCCTCCAACCCATAAATGAGTTGGAAAGGAGAAAAATGGTAGCAGTCTTGACTGAGGTTCGATAAGCCCAAAGTGCGGAGTACAACATCAAATTCCAATTCAACTTGGCCGAATTGATCGTTCGTTGGAGGATAGTCTTGAGAGACTCATTAATAACCTCCACTTGACCATTCTCCTGTCGATAGTAGGGTGACGAACGTTCTTTCTTAAACCCTAGTTTTAATGTTAACTCAGACATCATGTTTTTATGGAAGTGACTGCCATGGTCTGTGACAGTCTCCCTCGGAATAATGAACCTAGCTACAATCTGGTTAAAAACAAAAAGTGCAGTCATTTCTCCATCATTGCTAAATGTCGGCATGGCCTCGACCCACTTGATGAAGTAGTCTACCTCCATGATGATATAATGATGCCCCCTAGTTGAAGTCGGGTGGCATGTAGTGAAATCAATTCCCCCACTTGGTGAAGGGACCAACAAAAATAACTGCAAACATGGGAGTAGAGTGTTCCCGCATCTTTCGAGAGAAGATATGGCATAGGTGACACTTCTTGACCACTTAAACACAGTATTTGATCAACAAGGGCTAAAAGTATTCAGTACGAATAATTTTTTGTGTTGTTTCCAACCTAGACAAGTGACCACCACATGCTCCAACGTGACATTCATTCAACACAAGATCTGCTTCTTCATGATTGAGACAATGATGAATAATTTAATCAACTCCTCAATGATATAAAGTATCATCGATGATAAGATAGTTTCGTGCTTGATGGAATATTCGTCGACACTCATCACTAGAATAAGAGGAAAGGCACTTCAAAGTCTGAAGATACACAAGTATATCTCTATACCAAGGGTCTGAATATGCAATAAGGAAAATATCCACATTGATCAGTGACTCTTCGAGAAAAATGATACCACTTTCGACCAAAAGTTTTGAAATTAGTTCAGCAAATACCAAGGACTTTTTAGATTTCTCTGAAACAAAATCCAATTCAAATTATTACATGATGAATATCCATCCACTGATTTTCCCACCAATGACCCGTCGTGTCAACACATATTTAAAATGGTTCACGACAACGACGACGACGGTCTTGCGAAGTAAGATGTAGTGATGGAAACTTTAGACAACATGGACAGTTGCCAAAGCAAGTTTCTCAACATGGGTGTAGTTGAGTTCTTGTCCTATTAAGCCTTGACTAAGATTGTAGATAACATGCTCTTCGAGTGCGTCATCCTCTTGGACCAATACCTTGCCAATAATAGACTCTACAACAGCTAAATACAACAAGAAATCCTTGCCATAATCCAGACGACTGAGCAAAGGGGAAGAAATCAGAGAATGTCCCAATGCTTCAAAAGAGCATTGAGTCGCTTCATCCCAACAAAATGGGACCCCTTTATTTAAGAGATGCATTAACCTTTTAGTAATCTCATCATAGTTAACAACAAAATGTTGAAGAAAGTCTACAAGGGAAATCTAACTTGGCGTGGCCCACTAAAAAGAGGATCTAGCATTCTTAAGGCCAAAAGGAATTTTCCTTTATGCGAATGTACCCAAGGACATATAAATGCCATTTTATGTTGATCCTCAGGTTTGATCTAAATTTGGTTGTACCTGAAAAAACCGTCCATAAAATAAAATACCTCACAACCCGCATATTTATTGACAATATGGTCAATGAATGGGATTGGAAAATTATCTTTCAGGCAAGCTTTTTTCAGATCACAAAATTCCATACACACATGGATCATACCTTGATTTTTGTTGAAAGGAACAAGGTTCGACACTCATTCTGTCAATTGCATTGGATAGATGAAGCCAACCTTAATGAGTTTCTCTACCTCATCCTTGATCGTCGCTGCCTTGTGAGGATTGACTAGGAGAATATTCTATCGGACAAGCTTAGCATCAGGGTAAGTTATAATCTCGTGTTCAACTATACATGGGTCAATGCCTGAAATATCCTAATAAGACCAAGCAAAAATGTCGTGAAACTCTTTAAATAATTCAGTATAGATCTGAATCTCCTTAGAGGAACAATATGCTCTACCGAAGACATTTTCCATGATGCCAAGGGTTCTAGATATGTCAATAAGAATCGTTTCAGCTATACTTACCATGTTTCCCTCACCATATATTTTGTGCATGGAAAGAGGATTAACAGGACAAGTGACATCTCCATTCACGGTCATAGTGAATTATCCTGCCTCTACTCTCCTCATCTCAGGTAAAAAGTAAGATTTTTTGTGAAGATCGTCCCAAGGTCTATCCGACCCATTCATTGCCTCCAAAATCACCTCGTCAGAGGGAAAGACTAAGTTCAAAGGATCATAAGTGGTAAGAGAGTCTTGATCCCAAATAGGCTCGAGAACAGGATCTAGCTCCTGTGGGGGAGCTCGATCAGGGTTGGTCGAGGCTTGCTGGAAAATATTGTATTCAACCTCAGCAGTGGATAAGGGCATAGACATTACAGGGTTCCCTACCCCTTCCATCGAAGTCGTCCGGGAAGGTAAAATCCATGGGTCATTAAAGTAACTCATTTTAAAAGAAGTGACTTGAAATATCATGGCCTTCGTCTGGTCGGGGACAACCGAAATAAACTTGACATCATTAGCAGGTGGAGGATAATCAAATATCCCCATTAGATATGGAAACAATCTGACACCTAATTTGACGGTACCTAGCTGCAAGATTTCAATCATCGGGACTGTGGATTCCCCCGATGAAGGCTCACGACAGGAGAAGGATAACTAATCAATGGTTATGATCTGACCTTTGTGAGGAAAACATAAGACTAAAAAAATGGTGGATACAACCATTTTCATAGTGTAGGTCCAACTCCTCCCTAACAAAATATTGTAGTTGTGAGGTGCATAAACTACTTCTACCTCAACACACATAGTTTTTCCATCCAACTGCACGAGGAAGGAGGGAATTATGCCATGTGGTCTAAAATATCAGTTGTCAAACATGGTTAGAAATGTGGGCGATGGAGACAACTTAGGTTGGCTAATGGCCTTCCAACATACCAACGACATCATGAAAGTCGAGGCACCCTCATCAACCACCGTATGGAAAATGTTCCACGTCAATGATTTCATGGCATACATAACTACTATCTGAAAAGTGACGTGGTGAGGAAAACAAGGTTTATAATATGTAGGGTAAAAAAAATCATTCCTGAGTTAGTAGTCTTGACTACTCCAAAGGCAGACAACAATGATTTCCTCTGTGAGGGGAAACTCTAGAGGACTTCCAAAGAAGACATTGCACAAGGATTTTGTGCCAGATCCTCCATGACCAAGTAATTCTGAGTAGCCCTTGCGTTCGGTTTGTGAGAAGCCTTCTTAAACACACCCTTAGGTATATGAGTCATAGTTTATCCCACAATCTTCTCAATTTGAAGAGGATGCAGTGGGTTGGAGGCTTCTGTTCCCTTCTCAACAGATTCTGGCATTGTGTAATTATGAGCCCTGGTCTGTAGATGAGCATATGATCTCATCATATAAACGTTTGTGGCTCTATTATTAGCATTAGGCAAGAGGGCTCCTTGATTTCCCCCAAGCGCATTCATGGATAAGGAAGCTTGAGCCATATTTTACCCTTGTGGAAAAGGGTTGGCTAACACAGTAGGTTGCTACTATGCCAATAGATTTTGAGCTTCCTAAAACAGAGGGCATTGGTGAGTCAAGTGATCGTCCATGCAAAAATTACAAAAAAACTTCACCTTCCTCTTTTCATTTTTACCCTTGCCAACATTATTCACATCCTTCTTATCCTCTTTACCCTTCCTATTTTTAGATTTCCTCTTTCCCTCGGATTGTTGGTTACCCTTGGGATTCGTCGATTTAACACTATGTACATCCGAGGTTTGGGTTACAAAGGTAGCTGAACCATGAGTTTGACTGGCCACAGTCTGTTGAATTGATAACTGATGTAACTGGTTAGTCAACTGATCTATGGGATTACTTTGTGTTGAGCCTACTATGTCATCGGTGTGAGGCCCGATATTATCTTTGGTCTTGTTGAAATTTGAACGTGGTGCATCCAGAAGGATCTCGTACAACATACTGGATTGAGAGTAAATCAAATCCAGTTGTTGGGCTCTCATGATAGCCTCTTCTTTGGAAAAAACCTCGGATGTCGCGACATCTTTGGATACACAAGGCACCAAGGAATTTAGGAACCACTAGAGAAAAAATGTGGGAGGGACCTTCACTTTGCTCAAGCTCTTTCATCGATGCCATTATTGGATGTGATCCCAGATATGGATGACTTTTGTTTGCTTGAAGTTGGCCAGCAACTCAGTGATGACATTGTATCTTACTAGCAACTGGAAATGGTTTAAAAAAACCATATCCAGGTCGTTAAAGTAAGCGTACTTCAATCTATTGAGCTCGATATACCATTTCACGGAACCCCCTATAAGAGTGTGTTGAAACAAATGCAGCGGAACAAAGTCATCCTTTAACGATTTGGATGAGCACCATAAATGAAATGCCGTAACATGATCACCTGGATCTTCATCGAGCTTGCCTTCAAACTTAGGGATGTCCAAGGGAAACTTAGTTGGCATGAGGGGCCAACGCAGATCATGACAGATCGGATCAGTCATTCAACAAACTCGACAAGTCTGGAAAATGCAGAGTTTCTAGGAAAGGTAGTCTAGGTTGTGGTCGATTCAAAGGAAAAGAGGGGCCTAGATTTTGGCTGGCACGAGGTTGCCAGGAAATGTTTTCTTGCTGGACAATGTTTTGGTAGAAAACATGCTGGCCCTGGCCAATAAAAGGAGTTTTCACTTGAGTCTACATCTCCGACAGATTCCCATAGTTGGATGGCATACCTTGTGTAAGGATTTATCCATGCATGGTATTCCAATGACCTTGGTTGGGGATGCCCCCAGTCGACCCTCCTGGCATAGGTACTGAACCCTACATGGGGTTCCATTGAGTGTGGGAGGTGTTTCCCCCGATTAACATCCCTTGTAAAGGAAACGATCCCTGCCATGGATTTCCAATACCTTGTGAGGAGTAAACTCTCGTCGTCACTCCTTGTGAAGGAATGAAGCCTTGCATAGGGTTTGGTTGACCAAAGATGGGATTTTCCCCTGACAAGAAAGAAGACGATGAGAAAGAATTATTTCCAAATGCATCGAACAAAGAAAAAAGGCATAGACCCTACTGAAGTCATATAGGATTGAGGCCCATGACTCCCTCCACTAAGCAAGATAGAGCTGGTGTTAAGCTCGATTAGCTACTGGAAAGAACCACCGAGCGAAGGGGATGGAGGAGGGATATGAATCCCACTGTAATGGATAGTGTTAAATGGGGAAGTGGTGCCCACGAAAGATACATGTAAGGTAGCATTAGAACTCCATTCCCCCAAACCAATAGTTTGTAGAGTAGAATAGGTTAAAATCAAACTAGACTCGAAACTTGACATCCCATATGAAAATGGAGTGCTAGACATGTTCTGGATAGAGGGAACAATGGTCATAGTCATTGAGAGGACTGTGCCACTTTCCAAAATTGTGGGTTTCTGGACAGTTGTAGTCCTGATAGGTGAAGGTGGGGGAGGAGGCATGACACCCCCTCCTACGGAAATCGACATGGGAGTATGAGGACTCCCAAATGAGGTAGCACTAGTTGCTTCCATCACCGCTTGTCTAAGAAAATGACATTCAGGATAAGTCACCTTAGGAGGGACTATATGAATAAGAAGGGACACTAATAAGTTAATGATCAGATGGTTTGCGAGCATGAATCCTTCAGCTTCGAGGTCAGAAACAATGGACTCCTTCGGTTCAAGAAAGTATTCTGTAGGAGTCAAATTGGGTACAATTTCCTATGCCCCGGTCGCTTCAAATGAATGCTCTTGATCTAGCGTGTGCCTGAGCGGTGGCAGAGGTGGCTCTAAAGTAACCAATGGAAGGCCTTGAAGCTACGCGAATGGCGGAGCTATTGATCTTCCACCTTGTGAAATGATCAACTGACACTCTAAGTTTAAGCTAGCGCAAAACATAGAGCACACACTAAAAATTTCCTAATGGAAAATAAAGCAATCAACTGACTCGCCAGAAGAACAGTTACACCAATCGACACTAGAGAAACTTATTGATGCAAGTGTAACTCGAACATGGAAACACCCTCCGAGTATACTCTGCAAAGTGTGATCTGACATCTTCCCTAGGTACTGTGGTATACCCCTGCAGTCACCCATGTAAGTCCCTAAAAATAAGAAACTAGGTTGACAACTTGCAGTCAGTGACCAGGTGGGTAGAGTCGATAGTTGGACTGATCATAATGAGCAGGATAACAAAGTCTAAATCCTTTCAAGGGTAGAAAAGGAAAATGGTCTGGAATAAAATTAAGGATATCAAACGGATTTGAGGTCCACAAGGCTCAATATTCAAATTTGATCAATGAAAATCCCAAGAATGACCCTCAATATATGATCCCCACTATGTTTGGTCTGACTTTGGAGGGGTTATCTCCTCTACCTTTCCTCACATGACCTCGTGTTTAACCCCTGTGTTAGAGTGGGGTCCTGACTGACTCTTACAAAAGTGGACGTTCACACTCCCTATCACAGACTCTTACGTTTGTTTAAGCGGCCTTGAAGAGTTTCCTCTCCACACTTGTTTCAAGGCCCTAAATCCTAGACTACTTGGTGAAACCTACAAAAAAAAGTCTAGTTGATTTTACTTTAATCGTTGATTTTAAGTGCCTTGATTTAATCAAAAGGGTATGGACGTTGTTGGGCCTGTGATATGATTAATTTAATGACATTAATTAAGATCCTTTTTGGATGAATATGTATATGTGTTTTCTTGTTTTGAAGAGTTTTGAAGAGCTTTTGTTTTAAATCATTATGATTCATGTTTTATGATGACTTTGAGTGTAATTCAACAAGTTTTAACGATTTCAAGAAACTAATTCGCGTTCTGTGTGTCATAGGGTAAAATCACAGCTCGTTTTTGCATCTGGCACTCCGTTCGGTACTCCATCCGACACTCAGTCTGGTACTCCATCTGGTACTTCATCCGACACTATTACAGGCAGTGAACTTAAATCTTAATTTTTGGGAGGATGCATTCGAATCAGAAAAATATGGAACATGGGTTTTGTTTGTAATATGCCCAATCAGGTCCCATGAGGGTCGTTTCCTGAAATTATAAATGGATTGAGCAGTTCATGGTTTTCAATTCGTCATCCGGTACTCCATTCGACACTCCATCCTGTGCTCCATCCTGCACTAAAACCATGGGCGAGTTGGCGGTTATCATATCGGCGGCCAGTTTTGGGAAACTCATAGACATGGGTTTTCCTTGTTCTCATGGCCTCTAGCTACTGGGCTTCTGACAACTTGGATTGGGTTGTTATGTTAGGCGTTGATTGGCTCACTTAGTTTCTAGAAGCCAACGGTGGTTAAAACACATTAAGTGCAATTTACTATTTTTAGAGGAGGTCGACCCTTCCAGTGGTTGACCTCTCAACTTGTAAATCTATAAATACCACCTCAGTGGTTAGAAAAATAGTGTTAGAGAGAAAAAAGGATAGTTTAGCTATGTTTTTCCATTTTCAGACATATTTTGCTAAAACTGTGTAAAACAACATTTTTCATTTTAATGTTGAAATCGTGTTGCTTAAGCTCGTGATTCGTCCTTGAAGAGTAGCCACGACCTGTTGGGGGGCCCACCAACAGTCTAGGTGAATATTTAGTTAGTATGCTTGTGGATTTGAGTAGTGTAATCATCATTTTATCTATTTCCTGTACATGAGTTTTATTCTCTTTATTTTCTGTATAAATTGTTGTTTACAATTTAATTGTTTTAATTCAGTTTTGCAGGTTATTATGGAGGCTAGTGTTAATATGCAATGATCTTTTAGTTAATAGGGAATGAACTTGCAAGTTCTTAGTTACTAACCCTGTGTATAATTAGATGATAGCTAGATTTTTCATATGCTAAAATAAAGTTTAAAAACAGAGTTAAAACAAAGTTTCTAGTTTATGGTTTCTTTAGCAAGTTTCGGTGGATGGATAGTTATTATCTTTAGTTTCCATTTTCAGCTTTCTTATTTAATTGATATTTAGTTGTGCTTATCTAATTGTTAGTTAGTTTGCTTATTTGTTTTCTTGTCATATGTTGAAATAGGATTCAATTTATGTTTTATGAGTATTTCCTCTTTTGCAATTTGAATTGTTAAAATAGAATTAGTTTAGTTTACTTTATGCAATTTCCCTTTCTACATTCAGGATGCAATTTTCATTCAAAGTTTCTTATTGAGTTTAGTTTTCAATTATGAATCTAAGTAGTATGAATTTTCTTAATTAGCATAGGATGCAATTGAATTACATAGAGTAGTGTTTTTATATTGTTGATGATTAGTGCATGAATTGAAGAGTCACATGGATATGCAGGATAGTTGATGTTGCTTCTATAATGGCTAAGTTCTCATTGGATTGCCTAATTCATACTTTTCACTTTGCTATCGAAGTCAATATTGAGTTTATCCCTATTGGGTTATCGTTAATTGTTAAGGGTCATCGTGATATTATAAGACACCAGAGACATAACCATCAACACTACATTTGAGTTTCCTTGCTTTCATAGATTAGAAGATAGTTTCCTTGTTTTTGTAGGTTAAATAGTCTTCTTTCTTTGGTAGATTGAAGAATAATTTTCTTATCATAGATTAGTTGTTATTTAATTTTATTGTCATGATGCTTTGAATTTAGTAGACTAAGATTTTCTTTTGTAAATTAGAAGTAATTGTGAAGTTTAATTAAGAATAGAGTTCACTTGTTTATTTAGTTGCTTATTGAGTAATTTTGATTAGTTTACTTACTGTAGAAGTTATCATAGGTTAGTTAGTTGTTTGCTTGTTCATTTACTTTCTTTGATAGGGTAGTTGCTTGTCTATTTTTTTGCTTTCATAGGATAGTTGCTTATTGAATTTGAGTAGGTTAATTAAAGTAGTTTGTTGTTGTTATTGCTTATTAGGTAGATAGTTTTCTTTTGCTTATTGTCATGATTAAGTTAGTTTTCTTTAAGTAGGGTTTTCATTTGCTTTCTTAGGAATATCCATTGATCCTTTGTTCAAAGGTTACTTAGGGTCAATAGTTTAAGTTTCTTAGTAGGGTTTGGTTATTAATATTCTTTGCTTGAATAGATTAGCCCTTAGATAGCCCATTTCCTTAGTTAGACTATACTACCTCTAGCTTTTCTTCCTTGGCACATATAGTGCTACAACTCTAAGTTTACTTACCCCGGGGTGACAATTTAATTGAGGATTTTTTAGTGTTTTCTAGTGCATATATAACACCCATCAAATGTGCAACTTATGGTGTTTTCAAGAGATGAAAGAGAATAAATAAAATATTTAAAATATCATGCAAAAAGAAAACTACATTCTACAACTGAAAAATGGCTTTTAATCTTTGTAAGTGCAAACTTTTCAAAATATAGTCCAAGATCCTAAAATGAAAAAAGTTTCCTAGAATAAGTTTTTCGTTTCACAATGCAAATGCAAACTACTAAACTTTCAAGGAAATAACGTAGAAGGAGCTTTGTAAATGGAACTCTTTTCTTTTGTAATAAACAACCTATGCTACAACTACCAAACAAAAATGCATAACTAAATGCAACTACAATTTTATTTTTATTTTTGAATGCTTAGAAAAGAAAATCACAAGTAAATGATATTTTTTTCGTTTTGCAAAGCAGAAACAAGGTAAAAAGAAAATAAACCCAAGACTAACACAAAACCTAAGCCATTGCTTGAATGCAAGGATTCAATGGAATCCACATGAGGATCTAACGCTTATAATTTCACCCTAAACCTTAAAATAAAACAAAAGAAAAAACAAGGGTTCTTTACAAATTCCAAGATAAACTGAGTCTTTAACCCAACCAAACACAAACAACAGAGACCCTGAAGAGTTCAGGAAGGCCTCGGAAGCAAAGAGCTTATTTACATAAAAGAAAACATCTTTTTTAAAAACCCTTCCAAAACACAGACATGTGTGTTGTGCATGAGCATCCCGTGTATGTATGCAGGTTGTATACTATGTAGAATGTGTATGTACAAGTGCTATACAGAGGATAGGGCTCGTACACCTCTGCAAGTTTTCAAAAAGGAAAAAGGTTTGGACAAACAACTAGGAAAGGGATGCTAGTAGGCACATGGAAGGTGACCAGAGATCCAAACCGACTCAGAAACTTAGAAAACTAAAAAAGAACCTGAAAAAAAAAAAATCAAACCAAAATATCCCACTAAGACCCTAGAGAGACTCCCCAGTGGAGTCGCCAATTTTTCTACGAGGAAATTCCCCCTAATCTGGGTCTAAGAAAGAAGCAGAGCGATAACTCCCTTAAAATATTGAATTATCTTTAATCTACCCCAAAACCATCTATACTAAGTGATAAGAGAAAGATAGAAGATAAGGTTAATTAGTTCACCTTAAACCCTTATGGTTGATGTAGACATATTTCGCTTGTTGTTGCCTCCTAGATCACATATCTCCTCCCAAAGATGACCTTCAAGGGGTTAATAATATAATTCAAGAACATATACAATTTATAGTGAGCACTTTAAAAGCCTAAATATAGAAATAAATTCTCAAATTAACAAGAACATGTACACATAGGGTTTTGGGACAAAGATAATCTCTTTTATTCAAATTCAAGATAAAAGGTTACAACCTTTGTTTGTCAACACTGCTCTACAAACCAAGTTCGGGCTCCTATGTCATGGCTGGAAGTTCATTAATCCCACATAAGATTCTCACAACCAACATACCATCAAGGGAAGAGGTAAGGTTTGCATAGGGAGAATCGATGGAGGGGAAAGTTGAGGATAAAACTTAGAGCAAGATGCAAATCTTGGGCAATGAGAGGGAAAGGATTTTGGCAGATTTTTCTTATTCTCTTGTTCATATATCTAAATGACTCCCCAATGTAACTGTGTTGAACCTGCACATAATAGATCTAGTTGGGAATTTACATACATAGTTGCAAAGAAAATAGAAGAAAAGAGAAGCAGGAGAGAATAATGGAAGAATTCACATTGACCAAATGAATAATTGATAATTTACACATGAAATACTTTGTATAACTCAACCAATGCACATTGGAGGAGAAGCCAATGCACCATATTGGTAGTCTAGAGTGATCTGGACACACACCAACAATTACACGAGTAAATTGCCACCTAGTCTAGTCTCTCGGGCAGTTACGGGAGTGAATTGCCACCTAGCTGAGTTAACTAGTCTATCAGTCTTTAGTTAACTTATTGAAACAGAGTGAAGTGAGGAGGATATTAGGGAATCATGAGTAATGCGCTAGTCTGGTGATGATCCAAAGGACAATGTGCATTATCTGGTGATGATCGCGATGTTTCATGGTGACAATACCAATGTAGCATCTAGACTCCACTTAACTGATCAAACTGAAGTGAAAACTAAAGAGAATATTCTCCCTAGAGGAATATTCTTCCTAAAATATAGGAGACTGAATAATGAATAATAAAAATAGGAAAAATCTTAGGAAAACTAAATACTAGGTGTGTGTGAAGTAACTCCAACACCCCCCCTGAACATCACTATGGTGAAAATAAAGAATGGGTCCGGACAACAAGGCCATGATAGGTACCCAAATACAAAATATAAACTGAAATGAAGAAAGGAAAGAGGGAAAACCTCATGGGAAAACCCCCCGCTTCAAAGTACAATGTATGTAAAAAGAAGAACTGGCGGTTGCTAGGAAACTATGTGTTTCACTCCAAGATGACTTCATAGAGAATAGAACTTTTGCTCAGTGAAGGTCTTGGTGAATATGTTTGCAGTTTGTTCTGTTGAAGGAAAAAACTGGAGGTCGATGATCCCCTTGTGTACTAAGTTTTGAATGTAGTGCATGTGGATATCGATGTGCTTCGTCCGCTACCTCTAAATTGGATCTTTGCAGAACTTCAAAGTGATATGGTTGTCACATTAGATGACGATCGACCAATGAAATTGAATCCCCAACTCAGTGAGAAAATGTTGTAGCCACATAGCCCAAATGGTTACGTTAACTACCCATCTGTACTCTTCCTAGGTTGAACATAGAGCAATAGCAGCCTGCTTCTTGCTCGACCAACAGATAGGCTTGGAACCAATACTGAGTGAGTAACCAGATGTGGACTTGTGATCAGTGCTATCGCAAGCCTAGTCAGAATCAGTGAACTCGATGAGATCCAATGTAGATTCTACTACATAATGAATCCCAAAGGTGATGGTTCCCTATACGTATCGAAGGATACACTTTGCATCTTTCCAATGTAGCTCATGTGGCTCCTGCATGAACCTGGACACTACGCCAACTGCATAGGAGAGGTTTGGTCTGGAGTGTGTGAGATACAAAAAGCTCCCCACTAGATGTCTGTAGAGTGTGTTTTCAACCATTGGAGTGTCCCCACCATCCTCAAGTTTGACTCCTGATAGGAAAGGAGTCAGGGAAGACTTGCAGTCTGTCATGTGAAATCTCTCAAGGAGATCTCGTGCATACTTGGCTTGAGATAGTTTGATGCCTGATGCATCTTGATTAATCTCAATTCCAAGGAAGAAATGTAGCGGACCCATGTCTATCATCAAGAACCTGTCATGTAGAATCCTCTTGACTGCAACAATCGTTGAAGTCAAGCAACTGGTGATCAACAAATCATCAACATACAAAACTAAGAGTAGAAGTGAATCAATCATCCTGAGCATGTAAACATTCAGGTCTAATTTACAACGTACAAAGTTCTGTGATAGCAGGTAGGAGTCCATATTGGAATACCATGCCCTTGGGGCCTTCTTGAAGCCATAAAGAGATTTCTTCATTCGACAGACCAAAGATGAATCCTACATAAATCCCTGAGGATGCTCCATATAGATCCCCTCAGAAATATCACCATGAAGAAATGAATTCTTCACATCCATCTAATGGAATTCTCATCCCTTGGCTATTGCAATGGAAAGTGCCAAACATATGGAATCCATCTTTGCTATGGGAGTGAAGGTCTCATCATAGTCAATGCCATGCACTTGCTGAAATCCTTTGGCAACAATCCTGGCTTTGTATATGTTAATTTGTTCATCCAATGTGCTCTTGGTTCTATAGAACCATATTCATCTAACAAGTTTCCTTCCAAAAGGAAAGGGAACCCGATCCCAAGTCAGGTTCTTGAGGAGAGAGTTGTACTTCTTGTTGGTTTACTTCTTCCTACTTTGTCTGAGCTTCTTGGCCTAGGGTTCATGTCTTTTGGGTTTCCAACAAAGCCTCTAAAATTATCGGCCCTACTGATAAACCAGAAGGCAATGCAACACATAAAATGCATTGTGCAGTCTCACCCGAGATAGATTTAATGGGTGGTTGTAAGACTCATCTGTTTACAGCCTAGGATTGAGTGTGAGATATGAGCACTGTATATTGAACCACGATTATAACTTGTAAATGCAATATGTTGTCATTTACGAATAAAAATGAAATATAGAAACTCATTCATTCAACATAACCATAACTACTGAAGACATTAAATATATCCATGCATTCATCATATAACACATATGTTACCATGGTTCACCCCCTCCTGGGCTACGTCCACAAAGATTTGGCTCTTAGCTCTTTTATTATGGTACTTCTGCATCTACAACATCATGCTCTTACAACTCTTCCAGACGGGTAAGATCTATATGAGGTGGAATAGATCACACCAGGCTCCTCAACCTGTGATATAACCCTCAAGATATACTCTCCTTCTTCATCTTCAGCTCAACAACTTACAACTATAGATCATACAACAAAATATTACTCATTGATTTTCTTACAATAGTGCCTTTTACAATATCGACTTATCTCTATAAAATCTAAACAATAATAATATATGAACCCTAACCATCCAACCTCCTACGATACCTAAGTATCTATATTTATACACCTCTAGATATTCATCCATTACAATACATTACCAAAACCCTAACCCTAATGTCATTAGGTCTTCTCTGCATGCGTGTGTGCTGCTCTTCCTTCCAGCTGTCACTTTCCTTGTGCATGCTTTCTTTCCAAAAATCGTCTTTATTTTCCGCCTCGGCCTGCCTCCAATAGGCCCCCAACACTGACATGTGGCTCATCCCGAGCCACCTAATCCTTATGTTCTTCCTTGATCTCCCTAGTGATTGCTTGGAACTTTTCCTTGAGCTATGTTGCCTATGTCTGCACCTGCGCAGTCTTCTCCTTGAGTGTGTCCATTATCTAGACTGCAATTTCGTCAATGATCAATTCCATGCACTCTGCTTGGGTCTGTGCTATATGTGTCTTGGATTCCTCTGTTTGTGCTAGGAATTATGCTACCCGCTCTTGCAATGGTTCCAATTGATCTTGACACTCTTTTTTATGTGTTTGCGCAGTGATGAGTTTTGCCTACAATTTCTTCATGTCCTGCATCCCTTTGACACACTCTGTGATGGGCATTGTCTTCTGCCTCCACTTGAGGTCTTGGATCACTGCATTGATCCTTTCTTTTTCCTTGTCCCATTTTTGGACCTGTTGATCCTCCTCTAACTTAGTCCAAAGCTGTGATGCTTTATCGAACAAGTCGGTTGATGTGCTGACCTGTTGTTCTATCTCCTGCAGCTGCGTTGTTGATTCCTGCTTCCTTTCCTCCTTCACTACTAGTAGAGTGGTTGGTATGAGTTTCTCTCGGAGATTCTCGATATCCTTTTGATATTGATTGATTGTCTACACAATCTGAACAATCTTTTCTGTTGTTGTGATTTCCCCCATCTGCGCGGTCTTCGAAATATTATCGTATGTTCCTATGGATTTTGGATCCAATCCGTTCGCGCATTCCCTCTCCGCTTGGGTTTCCATCTTAGCATGCTCATAGATTATTTCCAGCATGTCCCGCTTATTTTTTGCTTGCTGCAATTTGACTAAGTCTTTGTGTGCGCGAGATTGTAACTCATGGTTTACGCTAACCTGCAACTTGTGTAGTTCCCTAGATGGCATCCACATAAACACCAATTGGATTTGGCTTAAGTCCTTCAAGGGTGTCTTCCCCACGATCTCATCCATGCGTAGCATACTAGGTGTGATGTGGAATGTTGTGTTCGACTGCAATAATGGGTGGCCTGGATCTCGTTCTTCTACTTCCACTCTTTCCTCTGTCTATGGTGTTGATGGTTTTGTTCCCCTGCTCCTTCTTACTTTCTGTATTTCCTCGATTTGCTTGAGGAACTATCGCATGTCTTCCAGTTCCTGTTGAATCCTGTCCCTGTGGTGTGCAACATGGTCGAAGTCCTCGGATAGACAATCCTGGACTAGTCGGTCTATGATCCCTCCATCCTCCTCCATGATTGTATAATCTGGGGGTGTTCTTTGGGCCTTCGTTTTCTTGAACCCTCCTCCTGTCTGCATGGATGGCCTCTTGTTTCCCCCTGGTTCTTGTGAGTTGGGACTTGGGGCGGTATCCTACACTGCCTCATCCTGTTTCTGTTGCTCTTTGGCTGGATGCGTATTCTCTTTCTTCCCCTTCTAGGTCCCTATCTTTTCTATGCCTTCATTTGTCTGCATTGTCATTGTCTAGGATGTCATTCATTTCTTGGGCACTTGGATTTCCTGAGGCTACATTCCTCCTTGCCCTGCCTCTTCTTCTGTTGTTCTATCTAGAAACTTCTGGGTGAGGGCTGGAATCCTCCATTCATCTTCCGAATCTTTGACTAGTATGTCGATGTCGCCCTTTGTGATATAGTGGTGCATCTACAACCACTGTTTATCAGGATCCTTCCGCACCTATATCCACATTGTATGTTGTGTGGCTCTGAATTTGGAGATGTCCCTATACCGCGCGACAGCCTTAGGTGTTATTCTCCACATTTTGTTGATGGCTTCCTACATGTCATGTAGGTATCCTTCAAATATGGACCCATTCTCCCTTTTGTGCCTCGAATCCAACGTGGCTCTAAGCAATCAATATCTCTCTCCTTGATTCAGTTTGGGTCTGGTACAAAAAGTTACATACCTTGGTTCCCTCCAGCCCATAAAGGCTATTAACGTGATCAACCATGAATAGTGAAACTCTGTTCCTAGATCCTGCGCATCCTTGTAGTCATCTAGGAACAATTTCAAGAGGTACGGTGCCCATCTCACTATGGTGCTCTTTGCGCACTGAGCTACAACTGCCAGCCGAAACTTCCTCTCTGCGACATTTTCTTAGCATCTTGTACGCTAATATTTTCATGCCCAATTGTGTTGCGGCATCGTTGATCCTCTTGATAATGATCCCTCATGTCCCCCTGTTGGTACCATACTTCTTATTCATTTCTTCTGCTAGTGCTTTCTCCCTAGATTTATCATCAAGAAACTACGCAAGATCCATGCCTCGAGATGGTAACCCTGTTATTTTCATAATAAGCTCAATGTTTATTGAGACAAGATTATCCAACCATATGTCCCCACCATGTGTGACTGCTAATAGTTGTTTGACGTATGTAGTTGCATTCTGACCTATGCCAAAATGTGGTAGGTCCACCAGACCTAAAATTCTTGTCTTCTATAACCCTGTTTCCCATTGGAGTGGCTGGTCAACTGGTTCCCTAACCCAATTTGTTCCCACGGTCTCTAAGTATACCCTCTTGGAAAGTTCCAGGAACTTTTCTGTGTCTGCTACATTGTGGTCCAAGTATTTGAGCTTCCCTATATGACCCAACAGGTCTGGTCCTACCTGTACCCCATCTGGTATACACGGTAGCATTATTTTTGCGGTAGGTTTCTTGCGAGGTGACCTAGGTACCTGGTGCTTGTCTTTCTTTGGTGGTGGTGGCTGGCTTGAAGTTCCAGTGGCTTCTGGTTGTTCCTTAGCATACCAATGTGACCAACCTGGGACATCTTCGATTGTTCCTTCCAATGGGTGGTATGACACTATGGTTTGAGACTCATCTGGCTCAACTGCTGCTTCCAGATTCGGCATCGTTCCATTAACTCTCGGAGTTGCTTCAGTGTTTTATGGCTGCACCTCCTTCAGAGTTTCTGTGTCCTGGCTCTGTGGCTCTTATGCCTTTGTTGGCATATCTACATTCATTCCCTCTCTCACTGGCTATTGGATTTCTTCTAGTATCAGCGTGGGGTTTACTGGTATCGTTTCTAGAGATGGGATTTCGTCGACATTGATGATCTCCGGCGGCTACTGTTCACCTTCTTCCAAGTGTATATGTGACTTGGTTCTAGCTCTGGGTTTTCTGGTGGTTTGGCTTGCTGCTAATTACTTTGGTGGTGCCATGGATGTGAATTTTGAACGTTTGTTGAATGTGAATGGTGTTTGTGATCTTTGTGAACTTGCTCTGTGATTTTTAGCTTCCATCACTCTATGTCTGCTCTCTCTTTTCAAATAGACTATTTTCTCTCGCATCCAGGTGTTGTATGGGCATCCCATGAAGCTTGTTGAGGACGCTTCCTTAATTATGGTTTCAATTCACCTTCGGTTGTTTCATACTTGCCATTACTTATTCTTTTCTAACTCCAGTTGGCGTGATTAATGTGGCATCCCATTGATCCTTTCCTGCCTTCAATTCTACCTAACACTGTCTTGTCATACTGATTTTATCAATTTTCCTTTTCCTTCTTGTTTCAATTTTGATGTGACCATTTTCCTTCTCCTCGCCAGGTTTGTGTTCCCAAGTATGTGTGCCCTTTCTGTCTCCAATGCACTATGCTTCTGTTGGTTCTTTTTGATATACTATTTTTTTTATATATATAAATGCGCAGTGGGTGGTCGACTATCTTTGTACAACTTCAGTCGGCTCCCATTGATCATCCCTCTGAGTTTTGCGCTTGATAAGTCTCTCAACTATACATCTCCTCCATCTGTGACAAATTTTACTTCATACTATCCTAGCCAGTGCATCCTTAGCTTTCCTGGGTGCTGAAGCGATTTGCTGTCATACATCAGTACTAGATATCCTTCCTTCAAAGTTTTCTTCTTGATGTGTCTATCATGCTAGGCTTTGTATCTTGCTTTCTGAACTTGTTGGTGGAATCCTGCTAAGATTCGATCTTCCTCCATGATCAGTAACTGATTTAGTCACTCCTGTACTATGCCTCGTTCTATCATATGTGTGATTGCTGCTACGTGCAATCTTGGTACTAAGAATTCTAATGGAACTACTGCTTCTTGGCTATAGACCAGCTTAAATGGTGTGTGCCCTATCAACTTTTTGCACGTAGTCCTATAGGCCCATAATATTGCTAGTACTTTGAGGTCCCAGTTGTCCCTGTTGACGTTACAGCTCTTTGTTAGTGCATTCTCCAAGATTTTGTTAAATTCTTCCACTGTGCCATTTTCCTATGGGTGATATGGTGTGCTCTTCTGATGATGGACTTCGAACTCTTCGAACTTCGAACTCTTCAGTCATAGTGTTGATGGTGATGTTTATGAAGTGCGTTCCTTGGTCGCTCATCAAAACTCTTGGGCACCCAAATATAGTGATCACTTACTCAAATAAAAAGTGTGTTGTTGGTTCTGCGTTGCAATCCTTTACTGGTGTGGCCTTCACCCATCTTGTTAGGTACTTTATCGCAGTGATAATGTACCTAGATCCTATTCTTTTTGCTGGTGGGTTGATTGGTACCACAAAGTCTATTGCCCACTTATCGAATGCCTGCAATGTTACTTGTGGTTGTAATGGAATTTTTCCCTTCTGTTGGGTTTACCTACCCTTTGATAGACATCACATCTATGACATTACTCCTTCGAGTCTTTGTGAATCGTTGGCCACCATAGTCCTACAGACAATACCTTCTGCGCGGTAGCTTTTCCTACATAATGCCCTCCTGTTATTCACTCATGGGATTCTGCTAAAACTCTTGTTTTTCATGCTCTAACACATATTTTTGCAAGATGCTATCTGCGCCAATTTTGTATAAGTGTCCTACATTCAATTGATAGTCTACAACACGAACTACCAGGTTTTTCTTCTGTGCAGTGTTATATTCTTGCGGCACAGTACCTGTGCTCAACTACTGAATGATATATGTGAAGTGTTCATCAACGACCTAGACTGAAAATAGTTGTGCATCCAGAAAGTTGTCTTCTCAATTCGTAGGTTATTCGCCATTGGTGACCCTTGATAGGTGGTCAGGTCCTGCATTCAATTTTCCTGGCTTGACTATTACTTCAAAGTCAAATTCTTTAAATATTTGTAACCATCGACATATTCTCCCCCCCAACACTAGCTTGTTGACTAGGTATTCCAGGGTTGAGTGATCTATGAACTTCTAGAAGTGTTTTCCCAATAAGTAGTGTCTGAACTTTTGCAGTGCATAGACCATAGCTAGGCCTCCTCTCTCTGTAGTGTTATAGTTCTTCTCCGATTCTGACAACTTTCTACTTGCAAATGCTATCGGGTGATCCATGTCTCCCGCTCCTGGCTGCACCAAGATAGCTCCAAGTGTTATGGTTGATGCATCTACATGGACGTGGAATGTCTTATCCTAATCTAGAAATACTAATATTGGCGCGGTGACCATCTTTTCCTTAAGGGTATCCAAACCGTGTTGACACTCATCATTCCACTGAAAATTTGTACAATTTCTTAACATCTTTTCCATTGGTGCAGTAATCTGCACGTACCCTTTGATAAATTTCCTGTAGTATCCAGTGTGTCCCAACATCGCTCTTAGTTGACGGACTGTTTTTGGTGGTGGTAAGTTAACAATTACTGCAATCTTTGTAGAATCTACTAATAAACCCTGTTTGCATACGATATGGCCCAATAGTACCCCAAACGGTGTTTTGAATATCCATTTTTTGATGTTCAGTAATATATGGCACTGTCTACATCTTTCTAACATCATTCATAACACTTCTACATGGTCTTTCAACAAAATGTAAATTGTCCAATCATCTAGGTATACTTCAAGAAACTGATGGTTGAATTCATTAAATGTGACGATGTCTACTCTGGAAAATATTGTTGGTGCATTCTTCAGTCCAAACGACATGACTATGTACTGGTAGGATTACCATTCTGTCACAAATGTGGTTTTGTATCTGTCGTCCTGTGTTATCTTAATCTGATGGTATCCTTAGAGTACATTAGTGAATGGGTAAGCTTCATGTCCTCCTATGTTCTCTAATACTTCATCCGTGAACGGTGTAGGGAATGGGTCATCTAAGCATGCATCATTCAACTTCCTCAAGTCGACACATATCCTTATTCCTCCTTGTTTTTTGTACTACACTACCATCGAGCTTATCCATTTTGATTCTTCAACCAATTCTATGATTTTGGCTTTGACCATCCCGTCGATCTTAGCTTTGACTTTCTACTTATATATTGGGTTCAGTCTGTATGATCGTTGTTTGATCGATCTTGCTTCAGGTCCGAGTGGTATCTTCATTTCTCCTAGTTCTTCGGCTATACCCTTCATCTCTGTAAATGTTGTGGGAAACAGGTCATTGTATTCGTGCAACAACTCTTTTATTATTTCTACTGTTTACTCATCCCAATAATCTCCAATGATGGCCATTTTGGGATGCTCAATTGTTCCAATGCCGACTTTATTTACCTTGATCGGTGCGGAAATAACTTCTGATTCTATGGGTGGACCCTCCACTTCTCTATAAACATGTTGAACTTGCACAGAATAGATCTAGCTAAACAATAACACACACATTTGGAGAGATAATTGGAGAAAGAAGAAGAAGGAGAGAAAGAATGGAAGAATTCTCATTAACCGTATTCCACACTCAAAGAGTGCATAATTTACAATAGATATAGGATACATGAGTAACTAATGAGCCATAGTGGTGGTCTATATTGATCTGGACACACACCAACAGTTACAAGATTAAAATGCCACCTAGTCTATTCTCTCAGGTAGTTACGGGAGTGCACTGCCACCTATCTGAGTTAACTAGTCAACTAGTCTTCAGTTAACTAACTGAACAAAGAGTAGTGAGTTGGTGATGATCCCAATGTTGCATGGTGAAAAAACCAATGCAACATCTAAACTCAACTCAACTAGTCAAACTGAAGTGTCAACTGAAAGAGAATATTTTCGAAGTGGAATATTCTCCCCTAAAATATATGAGACTGGATAATGACTAATTATGACTAATAAACAAGGAATAACCTTAGCAAAAATAAATCCTAAGTGTGTGTGAAGTAACTCCAACACCCCCCCTAAACATCACTATGGTGAAAATAAATAATGGGTAACAAAACCCCCCCTCAAATTACAATGCATAAAATAAAAAATGATAAGGAACAAAAGGCAGTTGCTAAGCAACCATGTGCTTCACTCCAAGAAGACCTCGCAACTGTGCAAGTTTGTGCTCTTTGAAGATTTTGTTGAAGATGTAGATGTCTGCACGGATCTGATGAAGTATATTCATCATTGATATTTCCACACATATCCACTTTATCTTCTTGTAATGAATAATATCCAAATAAATTTTGGATGAAATTTTGAAAACTGTGCGGCTGTTTCCAGAAAAATGCTGAAATTTTGTTGATTTTAAAATGATCATAACTTCACTTTCCGGACTCCGTTTCGGATGATTGTTTTTTGAAATTGGGTATTTTCCCGAGAGGAATTCAAATATCCAATTTGTTTCTACAAATTTTTCTCAGAAAATATCAGAATGACATCTGATGTGTGTGGCTCCCTTTTTGTCTCCTGAGATACATGCATTGTGCATGGAAAAGTATCTGCATGTGACTCCTGAGATGCATGCCATATATATTCCACATGAATTTCAAAAAAAAATCTGAAATGGAGTAGACATCATCTTCAATTAATGGAATACAAATGTTTGTAGATACTTGTGTAGAAGGTTCTTGAAACTGAGATGATTTATCTTCCAATGGCTTTTCTACATTCTCTATCTTGTCAACATTTTGCATGCATTCTTCCTTATTCCCAAATAAAACCTCCAATCTGCTCCATAAATCATTTGGAGTGAATTCTTGTGAGTCATCATATACTTGATGGAGAATTTCGGGAGAAATAAAATAGAGGATACATCCTATGGCCATATCTTGTCTATTGAGAAAATCATTTTTCTCATCGGCAGAATCAAGCTCTACTTCCATTACCATGGTTATTTGGTATAAGCCTCTACATCTGAGAAGAAGAAGAATTTTTGGCTTCCATTCCAAATAGTTATGAGGCATGAGAAGTATTTCTAGCGAATAATCCATCTTTTTATTGTCTTCAATCTTTTGTACCTGCAAAAGAAATTTGGTGTAGCTTTTTCTTAGCAGTCCGTTGGCTCTGATACCATGTTAATGTGTTGAACCTGCACATAATAAATCTAGCTAAACAATAACACACACATTGTAGAGATAATTGGAGAAAGAATAAGAAGGAGAGAAAGAATGGAAGAATTCTCATTAACCATATTCCACACTCAAAGAGTGAATAATTTACAATAGATATAGGATACATGAGTAACTAATGAGCCATAGTGGTGGTCTAGATTGATATGGACAGACACCAGTA